>CM067520.1:6399763-6635403 GCA_034509495.1 Acestrorhynchus altus
CTGAGTATATTATACTGCTCATTCTTTATGTTTATCATCACTATGACTGAGTATATTATACTGCTCATTCTGTATGTTTATCATCACTGTGACTCTGAGTATATTATACTGCTCATTCTGTATGTTTATAATTGTGATTATAATCTATATCAACAGACATATTGCCATATAGGAAGTTAGAAAGACAGAAGAAACAGGCCATCACAAAGCAGCTTCACCGCTGGGGAACCCATCCTCCTCTGGTAGACACCATAGTTGTGTGATGGAGGTGTAAACAAACAGTGGTTATATCAATCCTGTCTCTTTACTTTGTTTATCTTCATCACCTTTCTCTGTGGGGTCACCACTTGCATTCTCTCTCTCTCTCTCTCTCTCTCTCTCTCTCTCTCTCTCTCATAAGCCAGTGTGTTTTATGTGCAAGCTGTTCCTCTTTACCAATCATCATTGCTGGATTTTGCAGGAGAAGGCCGTCTGTTATAAACACTGTGAGTTTTGCGTGATCGGACATAAACAGAAGAAGGGAGTCCCCCAGACACTACATTTGGCACAATTTCACAAAGTCAATTTAATTAATGTTAATGTGAAACAGGCAAAGGGAAGCAGCTGCTCAGGAATATTGGTAAATAAGGAGTGGGTGTGAATCATGTCAAGGGAAGATTACTAATTATAACGTATAATAATATATGTATTACATTTATTAATCTTGCACTACATGAACAAAATTATTGGCACACCTGAAGGTTCAATATGTCTTCCAAAACAGAGTCTGATGAAAAGAGTTTCNCTCTCTCTCTCTCTCTCTCTCTCTCTCTCTCTCTCTCTCTCTCTCTCTCTCTCTCATACACACACACCATTGGGGAGGTCAGAGCTCTGGTATGGGAAAGACTTAATGTCTAAATAAATTAACACACCAAATTCTGTATAAACAGATTTTTTACATATATCTTGATATATTTTAGCAAAATGATGTTTGTTTTTTCCTCCCAGCCCAAATTGCAATATATACATCACAGAACAAAATCACTCTCATGCAGCCCCAATTTGTTTTATTTATATATTATTTGTTTTTCGTTTTAATGCACATGATGAGAGATGTTCATCTTCCAAAAGCACAATTCCCCACCTCAGGCCTAACACCCATAATAACGGTACACTTTTTATTTAGATATCGGATCAATAATCTCAAATATAAATTATCTTCCCTTTAATTTTGTAAGAATTTAATTAGAAACAGTTTTTTATGCACATGTGATTGAAGCAGCTACGTTTAAAACATCCAACCAAATGTCCATCTGTTCTTACCAGTCTTTGGAGGGAAACCAAAACCTGAGCATCCTTAACCAGATAAATGACACTGTTGTCGAAGCTCTGGAGGTGCAGACATTTCGGGGAGCTTTAGAGAAAACATTAGAGCATAACTGTCTAGATATTATTGTCACCATCTAACTGTGCATATTAATCTGCTCATTCTGTATGTTTATCACCACTGTGGTTGTAATCCACTTTGGTGGATGTGCTGCTGTACAAGAACCTCTACATAAAATAAATATGGATGGTCCTGTTGTTGTCATGGAAAATAAGGTGGATATAATTTTTTATTCATAACTTTTATGAATAAAAAAAGTGCAAGTTTTTCCAAGAATATTTGGACAAGAGTTTTAACAGCACACATGAATACAGAATGATTATTCTGAGGTGAATTGATTTTCATTGGTTTTACAGATTCTACTGAAAATAAATGTTTTGCACTAGAACATTTAACTTCCTGCAGTACAGCCACCTAACAAAAATGATCTCAGTCCCCATAAATAATCAGATTAATTCATTAATAAGCGCATTCATGAAAATGCCAAGTCACAGCTTAAGCAGTACCATTCCCTTTGCTATACACACGTACTCTAACGTGGTGCACTCCGATGCTTAGTTTTGTCTCCAGAAAATGCAAAATAGTTTCATATCCGCGCATGTTCATATTATCATGTATCTCAGCATTTACACTGTTTATTTATACATTGTCTGAATTGTTTAATTTCCTGTCA
This sequence comes from Acestrorhynchus altus, assembly GCA_034509495.1. Taxonomy (NCBI): domain Eukaryota; kingdom Metazoa; phylum Chordata; class Actinopteri; order Characiformes; family Acestrorhynchidae; genus Acestrorhynchus; species Acestrorhynchus altus. The sequence continues at coordinate 6,401,803 of CM067520.1, forward strand.
ACTGATGATCCCTCCCTGTGTGCTTTGTAGGTGGTGCTGGATGTGGGCTGTGGCTCGGGAATTCTCTCCTTTTTCGCAGCTCAGGCTGGTGCACGTAAAGTTTATGCTGTGGAGGCCAGCACCATGGCTCAGCATGCAGAGGTACGGCCCATCACACACTTTAATTTGGAGGAACACGTGGAGGAACCAAACCATGACTTCGGTTCAACAGGAGAATAAAAACACCAATGTTTATTCCAAAACGCTGGAGATCCCTTTTCCCTCATTAGTGTTGCGCTATATAGGGATAGACCATTTCATTTACTTAGCAGTTGGTTGAAACACAGATGAATTTTTGACACTTAAACAGCAACACACATCAGCACTGGTCGTATAAACAAACACGTGAGTGTCTGAGCTGTGTTTAAGGTTCGTACACAAACTGAATTCTGAATTAAACTTTAAGCTCTGTGCTGTTAATGGTATAATCCTTGATTATGCTGCCTGTAAACATAATCGTCCCATTAACAAACTAAAGTGACATGAGAACATCTGAACTTCAAGCTTCCAGTGGCTCTTAACCATCACTGGCTTGGCAAGCTAGCTACAAATACATCTGGAAAGTAATCACTGTGCTTCACTTTTTGCAAATTTTATGTTACAGCCTTATTCGAAAATGCATTAAATACATTTTTAATCAGAATTCTACTTGCAATACCCCACAAGGGAAAGTGAGAAGATTGTTTTTGATTGAACATGATTTGGAAAGGCAGACAGTAGACAGTGCATGACAGAGTACAAACCAAGCCATGGATTGTAAGGAGTTGTTTGTAGACCTCTCGGACAGAAACATTTCTGCTGCATTGAAGGTCCCAATGAGCACAGTGGCCTCTGTCATCCCTAAATGGAAGAAGTTTGGAGCCACCCGGACTTTAGAGCTGGCTGCCTGGTCAAACTGACTGATCGTGGTAGGAGGGCTTTAGTTAGGGAGGTTACCAAGAACCCAACGGTCACTATGATAGAGCTCCAACAATTGGGTCTGTATGATAGTAATCAGTAAAAGGCACATGACCGCCTGTCTGGAGTTTGCCAAAAGCCACCCAAAGGAGTCTCAGACCTCGAGAAACAAAAAGTTGCTTTTTGGACGGAATGCCAAGCATCATGTCTGGAGGAAACAAGGCACTGCTCATCACCTAGCAAATACCATTCATACAGTGAAGCATGGTGGTGGCAGCATCATACTGTGGCGATGTATTTTCTGCAGTGGGAACTGGGAAACTAGTCAGGGTCAAAGAAAGATGACTGCAGCGATGTGCAGAGAGATCCTTGGCGATAACCTCCAGAGCACCCTGGAAATCAAGGGTATTAAGGAGAGTTTATCCTACATTTGCTGGAGTACCGGTCTCCTCTGTCCAGGGAAGGCTTTCTATTAGATTTAGCTGTTAGAATTTGTTTGCATTTAGAGATAAGTCCACTACAGACTTGAGGATGTTGGATGATCACCACCCACTTTATCCCCAACTCATCACAAACGAATTTGATGTAGCAGCTTCGTTCTACAGAATGAGAACACTGCGAGAATCACTTTCTTCAACTTCTTTTAATACTATGCAGCCTGCACTGCTGGAGGACATCCTGGAAGATGTTGGTGTGGACAGTCACCTGTCAAACTGGATACCTTACCAACCAACCACAGTAGACAAGCTGGTTAACAGCATGGGGACCCTTCAAAGACCCTTCAGTCCTAGGACCTCTTAGTCCCACTGCGGGACTAATAAAGGATTATCATATCGTATCATTGATGATAACCTGCTCCATGAGCGCTATGGACCTCAGACTGGGACAAAGTTTTAAATTTAAACAGGACAATGACCCAAAGCACACAGCCAAGATAACAAAGGCGTGACTTTTGGACAACTCTGTGAATGTCCTTGAGTGGCCCAGCCAGAGCCCAGACTTGAACCCGATTGAACGTCTCTAAGATATCAAAACATTGCTGTGCATAGCCATTTGCTGGCGTTTTTGTTTTGTTTTTTGGACCCTACCCATCCAATTGAAGGAGCTCGAGAGGTTCTGCAAAGAAGAATGGGAGAAACATCCCAAAAACTGGTGTGCCAAGCTTGTAGCATCATACTTTCAAAGACTTATAATTCCTACCAAAGGTGCTTCAAGAAAGTATTGAGCAAAGGCTGTGAATACGTATGTACATGTTATATTTTTATGTTTATTTTTAATAAATTTGCAAACATTTCAGACAGACTTTTCTCACCATCATCCTGGGCTACTGTGTGTAGAATTGTGAGGAGAAAAATGAATTGAATCCATTTTGGCATAAGGCTGTAATGTAACAAAATGTACAAAAAATGAAGCGCTGTGAATACTTTCCAGATGCACAGTATATTAGTTCGCTCCATTGCCTCTACTGTGTTGCTTAGTAACAAGACTCAGTTGCATTCTGGTCCATATTGGGCTCATGTAGTGCGATACAATGTTTAATCTCTCACAGTTCACTGGTAATTTATTGTAAAATGCCCTCAAAATCACATTTGAAACCCACTTTTTGATTGACACCACTCAGCTTAATTTAAGTTTAAACATAACAGTATGGAATACAGTGTTACTGTTACACTGTTAAAATCTGGACACAGAGTTGCAAAAAGAAAAAAAGAAACAAAAAGAAAAAATGCTAGAGGGGCGGCAGTTCCACTTAACCGCCATTTAAGTAATGGACCGTGTCAAAATAAGTCACAGATAGAAACATGACAGTAACATAACTTTTTTCACATTTGTCTCACATTTTTGCTGATAAAAAATCAATGAAAAACTGGATCAAATTTTTGTTTTTTGAAAAGATAAAGGTATCAGCATTTTATTCATATGTTAGCTGGAACGTTAAAATGTTTTAATGAGTTATTCATCTTCATTGTTATGTAGTCATCAGCTTTTAAATTTAGCTCATTGGTTTGTGCATTTGTTAATTAAGTTATCATTCATAGTCTAACCAATTGATTTGTTTCAATAATCGATTACTTGACTATCAAACTAGTCATTTATACATCACCTTGTGTTGATTTGCATTCAGCTCTAATCTTCAATATAAATACATGAAGTATATTTCAGTGATTAGAACAATAACTGGTTCTTCTGACCTCTGCTACAGCAGTGTATCTGCCCTGTGCTCTGCCCTCCCACCAAACCTGATTCAAGTACCTCATTAACAAGTTGAATTGTGTGTGTTAAATCTAAAACGTGCAGGTCAGGTGGGATTTGTTTAGGACAGGGGTAAGAAACTCTGAGCTGCAGGATTCTCACATCACTATATGACCAAGTGAAATGCTGATATACAATATGATGAAAACCTTAGTGTAATGTTAAAGTTTCAGTATTTAATTGTAACCAAAAACACAGAAGGCTGTATATATGACTCGCTCACATTCTTTTATGGAATTAAATTGTACCCAGACGGTAACCTGCATAACACAATCATATTACTATGTGGTGATTTATTTATTTATTTTTCATACTAAAATACTTTCATATGTCAATGTTTGCTATATATATAACCCAGCCCAATTTCCATCACAGCTCACAAGAAAGATCCCTGTTCAATAAGCATATGAAACATTCTCTCTATAATTTAAAACAATCTTAATGCTACACTGAGAAACTGAGCAGGGGACAGAATTGGACCCACTTTAGGCTTTAATAATTTAATAGTGCAATAATAATGTACAATACCAATACCATCATGCACTATTTATCTATATTGTATATTGTAATATAGTCTCTATTATTATATATTCTTTATATTTCTATAGTGTTTCTCTTCACTAAATTATTATCTTTCTACTCTTTTCTTTACTGTACTGATGCTGCTGCTAGAACCTTCATTTCCCAGAGGGAACCGTCCCAAGGGATCAATACAGTTCTATCTATCTATCTTTTATTTTAGCTACAGTGTGAATCTAAAAAGCAAGCTTTGAACACCAAATGTTTTTGAATAAGGGGTGCTTTTTTACCATTTAATCACTCTACGTTGTTCAGTCCATGTACGTTTCTGCAGCAGCAAACTGCTGGTTCTCTTGTTGGCTCTGCAGCCAGGTAATCAACTGTCTCTATGCACACACAGGTGCTGGTGAACAGTAACCGTCTGACAGAGCGAGTGGTAGTAATTCCAGGCAAAGTGGAGGAGGTGTCCTTACCTGAGCAGGTGGATATTATCATCTCTGAGCCGATGGGCTACATGCTGTTTAATGAGAGGATGCTGGAGAGCTACCTGCACGCAAAGAAGTTCCTCAAACCAAATGGTGAGGTGTGGCTGTGCGTGGCTGTGCGTGGCTGTGCGTGGCTGTGCGTGGCTGTGCGTGGCTGTGCGTGGCTGTGCGTGGCTGTGCTGGTTTTTAATTTGCTGGTTGTATCTCTGCTTTGTGTTTTGTAGGTAAAATGTTTCCCACCATTGGCGACGTCCATCTCGCGCCTTTCACAGACGAGCAGCTCTACATGGAGCAGTTCACCAAGGCCAACTTCTGGTGAGGGTCTTAAGTAGAAATAAATTATTTCTACTTCATTGGAATTCACTTCATGTAAAAGCTGGTTTGGGATACTTGAAATAAAGCACATGAAAATGGCTTGCTTTCAGTAACACCCCCTACTGGAGAAACTTCAGGTTACAACACTGCAATCATTTTCCACAAACAGTATGGACAGTATGATAATTTTATGGTGTAGGGCTCAGCAAAATGGACAAAAAAAAATCATATCCCGATATATTTTAGCTGAATGGCAATATAAAATACATATGTAACCAGCCCTATTTTATGGTATAATAATGAATTTTATTGTGATACACTACACTTTTCTGATCATATTGTGGAAATGGTCAGTGCTTAAAGAACACTGACCAACTGCACATTTCATATAATCGATTCTGTTGCAGCAAATGCTGATTATAAATGATAGTATTAAGTGTGGTAGTATTTGAATAGCCTGTCATATTATTATAATGTTGCTTTCTTGCTGTCCTCTTGGTGTAGTTTTCAGTTAGCTGGCTAAAGAGATTGTAGCTGGTCAGCTGAGTTAGCTTTCGCTTTGCCATACTCCTGCTTTGTGCTTTTGCTCAAGCACACCTGATTCAACTCACCTGATGATAATTGCCAGATTTAATTCCATCAACTAAACTCTTTCAGCTGTGCTACATTAAATATAGCTTTCCTTTCTAGGGCAGCTTTAAAATTGTTATATTTTGCTAAATACCATTAAGTTTATGTGAGATTTGATTGGATGTAACAGTGTTGGCTTTTATTATTTGCTGTATATAATTTCCCGCTTATGTTTTTTTCCAGGTATCAGCCATCTTTCCATGGGGTGGATTTGTCTGCACTGAGGGGGGCTGCTGTAGATGAGTATTTCAGACAGCCCATTGTGGTAAGTAAAGCACGTTACACTGATATGCCAAAAATAATCAGATAAGCATCATGTCCTGTGACTTTTATTAATAATAATAATAATAGTAATAATAATAGTAATAATAATAGTAATACATTTTGTTTATATAGCACTTTTCAAGGCACTCGAAGACGCTTTTGGCATGTCCCATGCACTCTACACTGACATGTGGGATATCCATCTAGGGATTTTATATTTAAGATAGATGTGATTTCTGCCAGTGTTGCTTGTCTCTCGGCACAGACAATTCTGGACGCTGCCGGTCACTTTCAGTAAAAATGCATTGGCGCCCCCTGCACTTTCCACTGTTGGTGGTAATGCCTTTTATGATGTTCTCCCAGGAAACAGTGTGACACTGGACAGAGGAATGTTAAATAAAATGTCCCAAACATCTGGCACTTACCATCATGCTTCACTCAAACTCTGATATTTCATGTCTCCTTGAGATAAGCACTATACAGGCGTGGGTTTTCCCAAGCCCTCCCTTGAGATTACTCCACTTCATTATCGGTTTACATACTACTGTCCCGTGACCCGTCAGGAACCTTTTTACTAGGTAAAGGAGGGATCAAGCATCTAGTTTTTTGAGTTGCTGTGGTTAGACATAGAACCACTGCCTTTACTAAAGAACCCTGGAATAACCATTTTTAAGACGTGCCACTAAAATCATGTACAGAAGGCAGTCTCGTGTTATATATTCACTAGCAAATTATGGAAACTCTTAAAAAAATAAAAATAAAAAAATCACAGCTTCACAAACATTTTGCCAGTCTAGGCATTACCTTTCTTTGTCACGGATGGGCTTCCATTCACACAAGCTCGCCTGATAATTTCCTACCTTACTTTACCTGTAAAAGGCTTAAAAATGCTGTGAAGCATGAACTCAACCAACTGTTCACTTTTAACCTTTCCCTTTTTATTTCTTAATAAATTCCCACATAATATCGCAGGGGTGTTCATTTACATGACGCTCCTCTGTTACATGTGCAGGTCCAGTTTTATTAAAGCATTTGTGGAGGTAGAGTTTGGATAGCGAGTGGCTGTGTGGGCATAAGGCTTGCTCTTTGCAGAGCTGTAGGATGTGCAGTGGGGAGGAAACTGCAGACTAAGTTGCTGCTGATGTGTGAAAAATGAGGGCTGAGGGGAAATGGTGACAGCTGGAGCTGTTTGCAGCTCTTTGCCAAAGGAATTTGTTTGTGATGCTAACAGCCGTATTTATTAAAGTTGCGATACAATACCACAGCAGACTGAATTATGGGAGCTGAGTTTCAGCAGTGTGGGTTCATTTAAAGACTTATAGTTAAAATGTTGCCGAGGTTGTTGAATTTTGTGTGTGTGTGTGTGTGTGGGGTCCAGCAGTTGTCAGCTGTGCAGGCGTGTGTGTGCCTGAGGCAGTAAAAATCTGCTGAAACAGTGAGATGCAGCCATGCCGACCTGGCTTTAGGGGTCGCTTTTCTGAAGACGCCCTCGTAGTTCAGGATCAGGCAGTGCAGAGTCCATCTGAGCGAGAGCTGAGCTTCTTAAGTAGCTCAGCACTTGACATGAGGCCTTACACTGATTATCCCCTTTCCCCTTGTCTGTCAACGTCATTCATTAAACGGTTACGATCCAGAGTTTCTGTTTACCCTCTCTTTCTTTCTTTTTCAGGACACCTTTGACATTCGGATCCTGATGGCCAAATCTGTGAAATACACAGTCAACTTTTTAGAAGCTAAAGAGGAAGATCTTTATAAGTAAGCTCTTTGTGAAGCTAAGGATGTAACAAAATCAATGCAATGTTGAAATGCAGAGCAAGAATGTTTGAACCAGTGTGATGTGATGCTGTCTTGTGAAGTTTTGTTAAGGGTTGGTGTTTTATACATAGTGGCTTTTGGACACCGTGGTTGAAATGTTTGGGGCTGTGACCAGATAAGTGGGTAGAAAATGAGTTACTACAGGAGCATCTGACAGTAAGCCTGTAAAAATGAGAAAATTTGGAAGACTACTACAGTTACTGTAAAAAGGAAATGGTATATATTTCATATTACATGTAATCAAGAACATACTGTAGATTATAGGGTATCAAGTTTTTCATGATCATTTGAAAAAGCAAGGTGATGGAAATTTAAAATTCTATCCCAAAATCTAGCACCTTTGAGGTCTTCTATGCAGCCGTCTAGCATAAACATAAAAAAGTACAAAGCAGCAGGAGAAGGTAGTAGTTTCCAAAAACAGTGCTGACTGCTTGTACAGTTTTTGGCTGCAGTAAGCAAAGGTATATTTGAAGGGTGTACAATTTCATCAATAGAATACTTTTCCAACTGTTAAACACAAGGGTCACATGCTCATGCTGTGAGCTTGTGTTGCAGCCAGAGGATGAAAAGGGGAAATTTCAGATAGAAAGAACTTGACCAATCTGTCCAAACTTTTGTCTGTTAATGTCTCTGTTGTTGGTATGCGATCAACAATTAAGTTTTTGTTTTTTGTTTTTTTTTCCCTCAGAAAGGTTTGCTGTAATATAATATACTATATGGACAAAACTATTGAGACACCTGCTCATTAGAGTTTATTTTGCTTTTGTTGGAGTAACTCTGTCTACTGTCCAAATATGACTTACAATAGGTGCTGATAACTTTCTCTGCTCCACAGAGCGGACTAGACAAGTTGTGTGCATTTGCACATCTGTGTCAACAGTGGGCGCAGCTTAAATCTGCTGAATGCATTCATTAGACGTGGTGTCCGTAGAGTTTTTGCCATATAGTGAAGCCACCATTCTACATCAGATGTCCTTCAGTTGCACCAACTCTGCTGAAGAAGCTCTGAAATGATCTGATCCTTTCTTTTTCTTTCTCCCTCGCAGGATAGAGATCCCATTCAAGTTCCACATGATGCACTCAGGGCTGGTGCACGGCCTGGCCTTCTGGTTTGATGTGGCATTTATGGGATCTGTGTAAGTACAATAGTGGAACTTGAAGCACGCCATCATGTTCTGTAAAAGGATCCATTTCAGAGCTTTTTTTTTCCCCCCTCATCTTTCTCGAGTTATCTGAGGCTTATTCGATCATGCTGAGTGCTGCGGTTATAAAGTGGAAATGTTCATCCCAACTCTTCCTGACCTTGAGAAAGCCTTCTGAATTTGATACCCTGTAACCACTGAGAGCACAGATTAGCTTCTGTTTGAGTTGTTTTGATGGGAGATAACCAACAGCAGCTGGAGAGCCACGGTGGACCATCAGTGTGTTTTTCCCCGGCATTTCCCTGCTACTCTACCTGCTTTTTTCTGTCTCGTGCTATTATTTATTTATTTATTTATTATAATCAGCTCCGTTCATGAAGAGAGATATTTAGCTCATAACTGGTGCGCAAAAAACACGTATTCCTTTCCATGTTTCACATGGAGAACACTTCATTAAAAGTCTTAAGGCTGGAAGTGTGTGTTTATTATTGTGGCAATAGCCAGTTTCTCTTACAGGTCAAGACACATAATGAAAGCAGAATAAATCCTGTTATGAAAAAAATATAATGTTACTGTGCAAAAAAATGTTTGTGGAACAAATAGCGATGTTAAATTGGCAGCTACACTGTAGGAACATAGTAACCAAACAGCATGTGCACAAAACAAGCACAGTAGTTGTGCTCGATACACACATTGTGTCACGTAGGGCCGTAGCACGGGTGCCATTGTGGTTTGAGGACCTAGTTTTAAGCCATTCAGAGCACAAACAACGGAACCAGAAAAGTTTGTTTGTAAATTAAGCCTTTTCACTGTGAGCCGCTGTGGGTGTGTCTAGTTGAACAGGGGCAATGACGTACCATCCGTCTTGCATGTACGTCATAGCCAAAAGTCACCCTCGCTTTTTGGAGGAAAAACTCCCCTCCAAGAACGGCTCAAATGCTCACTGGTAGTCTGTATGCTCTGCCATCTTCTCACTTCCATTTACTTCCATCCTCTGTTCACGTTTTGTGTGATACATCCACGGTTCCACTAAAACTGGTGTAAGCACAGGATAGTTTGTTAAGAAACATCAAGGTTCTTATAAGCCCAAGCAGAACCAGTTCAAGAACTAGTAGAGTGATTTTTGCCTCTTGCCAATAAGTGCTCTGAAAGGTTCACAGGTAACATGCAAGCAGACAAACCACAAGCAAGCAGGTACTAAAAAGAACCCCATTGCAGTTACCAGATAATGTATATAACGATTAGCCAAAACAATAGCACTTGTGAGGTGTTGCCAGAATGCGATGGCCAGTAACTGCTGTAAAGTTCATTCTTGGACACCACAAGACCTCTGAAGGTGTCCAGTGGTATCTGGTACCAAGTTACAAATGGTCTGATCTGTTGTGGTGGGATGAGGGGAAGCTGCAGAGGCAGGTAATAATAATGATGCTAATGCTAAGGCTGATATGTGTATATACTCTTATATAGCTTGTTCTTAAAGCATATATTATGTTCCTCTGTTCAGGGTATTAAGTCATATTCAGCTAGTGGATCATTTTGCTATATCTCACCATATGAATCGTTTACACTTCAGAACTTTAGATCTTCTGACAAATGAATCTTCTAATCCCAAATTTTTTTGTTTGTTTTATCTTCAGGATGACTGTGTGGCTCTCGACAGCCCCTACAGAGCCCCTCACTCATTGGTATCAGGTTCGCTGCCTGCTGCAGTCGCCGCTGTTCGCTAAGGCTGGAGACACAATGTCGGGCACAGCTGTCCTCATCGCTAACAAGAGGTGCCATATTATTGTTTTCTCGTAGGCTTGCATGCTAGTCTTGGCATCCTCACGTGGAAGGGGAGATTTGCAAAATTGAATTGGTGTGAATGGGGAATAGGGGGATGGAAATTTGGGGAACAGAACACTTTACCTCGAACCAGTTGCTAAGTGTTGGATGATTTAAGCTAATGGGTTTTGAGCTTCATCCTGTAGCTCCAGTACAGGACTGAAACCCATCAATTGTGTCTCGTCAGGAGAAAAAAAAAAGTTAATCTGTCAGGACCTCGCTAATTGCTTTTGCAATTTACATCATTTTAGGCAAAGCTATGACATCAGCATTGTTGCACAAGTGGATCAGACAGGCTCAAAGTCCAGCAACCTCCTGGATCTGAAGAACCCATTTTTCAGGTGAGTTGGTGCTTATCTTGCCTTCATCAGGTTCTCAACAACTCCTAGCTAGTATTAGCATAGAACACACTGCAGGGACTTTGTGGTGCAGGACAGCATGGTTGGTATGTCTCAGCTCAAGCAACCGCTAAAGCTAATAGTCACCACATGGGTTCAGAATGAGCTCTGAACACAAAAATCACCCACTAGTGGACATCGTTCCTCCGGGACCAGAACTCACCCTACACATACTGACTGCTGATGCATTAAAGTGATGAACTGAGTCAGAGTTTACTGCTTTCTTAACTTTGCTCTCTTGAGTGAAGCTCAAGCTTATTGTAAACTCAGTTATAACGGACGGTTCTCACATACCATAACCTGTGATATTGGACCTGTACAGGTGGGTTCCTCAGAATAGAACCAGTCCCCTCATCATTTTGTGTGTTGTTTCTATAGGTACACAGGCACGACCCCCAATCCCCCACCTGGCTCACACTACACCTCCCCCTCTGAGAACATGTGGAACTCTGGGGGGGCATATAGCATGAGTCAAGGCATGGCTGTGTCAGGTACATGCACACACACCTCTTTACATGTAACACAGGAGCCTTCTACTGAGATCCGTTACGTCAGCGGCTTCCAAATTTAGGGGAATAATTTAGTGCCGACAAATTAGCTGAGGGGGCAGGTGCTCATTAGATATTTCGTTTAGTTGAATGGTTTAAAGCAGAGGAAACAGAAAATAGGCCGGGCATGGAGATGGCAATGTGGAAAACATGTACCATAGAGAGGCTTCAAGTCATTTTTACTGCCATGTGTAATGCAGTATTTCAGTTAGGGCTGGGCGATTATATCGATATGTATATATCTATGACATTTAAATATTTGCAAAAACACGGATGCCATTGGATGATGTGGAAGGTGGTATTGAAGCATAATGCGTGACTTGCTACTGTGTTGGCTGAGAGTAAGGCTTGGTTATTACCAATATTTCTGTCGATATCAGGACATAAACTGCGTGATATTGACTGAGGCGATAACATTATTTACCAACTCAATATAAATGGTCTTTTATAATCTTTAAAACTTATTTTGCTCCCCTGCTCTCAGCTTCTCCCCTCTTACTTTCTCATACATCATAGAGGGGGCATAAGTCAGAGCTCTGACACAAAGATGAGTGTGTATAAATAAGACATCGATATCAAATTTCAACATATTTCAGTGGAGTAGAGACAGTGGGGCTAATGGGGTGTTGTAATTTTAATACGGTATATTTTTCACGATATACAGTATCGTGTATATCGCCAGTCAGCTCAGTTATATCGGGATAAGAATTTTGTCCGTATCACCCAGCCCTAGTGGAAAGGTATTCCAGTATTGACCACAATTAAATGTTTCAGTGCTCACTATTAGTTATCCATGACTACTTTTGATCCTTCTCATAAATGCAGCTTAACTGGAGCGCACTGAGCAGGGAGTTGGCTAGAATTTGCCCTGATTCCTACGCCGCTCTACAGTAGTTTGGCTGATTTTGAAGCCAGTTTGCCTCATCCAGATGTGATTAATCCAGTCTTAATTGGAGCCTGGTAATACAGCGCACATCACCAGGATATTTGTCCACATAGACAGTAAAACAGAAGTTAACATCCCAGCTTTCCATAGAGTCTCTTTGGGGAATGGTGTGTGTTGTGCAGGAGACGGTTTCTTATCTGCTCTTTTTCTTTTGTCTCTACCTGTTTCACAGGGATGCCAGCAGCTTATGACCTCAGCACTGTCATTGGCGGCAGTGGCTCGACGGTTTCTCACAACAATCTCATCCCCCTTGGTACAGACACGCATGCACGTACGGATATGCACTCGCTCGCACACATGTCTATACACACAGATGAGCCAGCAGGACATGAACAAATAAACGTCATTGACCCTTAGAAGTCATGTGTTTCGTTTTTTGCTGTGAGCCAGTGTTTGTAAGCCCTACATACATTTGAATGTGCACCTGTATTGTCTCTGTCAGATTAATAAATGAAATGACTTGAGACTTAATTGTGAAGTATCAGTCGATACTCTGCTGGAAAAAGTGGATTCGTACCATTTTTCTAAAAATTTACATCCTGTATCATCATGCTCCAAAAAAGTTTGAAGATTTGTTCTCATGCCCAAAAATGTGATGTTTGTTTTGTACACACACAGAAATTGAAATCGCAATAAAATGAATTGCTTTTCTTACAAACACAATTGTGTTATGAAAATTTTATAATCTCCACTTTCAGATTTTTCTATTTCTTGTTATTTTTAAAGGACAATAAATGTAACCAACGATTGCTGACTTCTAAGGGGTGTCATTCACGTCACTAGCTGTTATGCAAAAACCTTATATCTCCACAACTGTGAAGGCAACTTGACAGGAAAAAAGTTTTCAATGGTAGATTTTGTTCCGTATTTTGGAGCCTCTATTGGTCCATGCATCATGAAATTTGTACAGAATTAAAAAAAAACTTTCGTTTCGAAAAGTGAAAAATGTCAAAAACGGAGATGGTTTTTGTGCAACAGTGACAGTTTAGTTCTAAAGTATTTGATCATGATTGCATAAATGTGACTTTTGATAGTCTTGTATCCTGGCTTAGTTCAGCTTCCATAAACTGTTTTTTAATTTTAAAGCTGAAATGAAGATTTTTAGCATTTTTCTTTTTCTTCCCTTCCCCAGTGAACACGGGGATTGTGAACCATACTCACTCCAGAATGGGCTCAATCATGAGCACAGGCATTGTCCAGGGTAAGGGTGTATCTCTCGCCCTCTCTCTGCTCTCTCACTGCTCTCTTCTTAGCCTTGTCCACACCAGTACAGATGCAATAAACAGAACCAGTTTTTCTACGATTTTAACTGGAGATTCTAAACAAAACGATCTGGTATCGATCACCCTGTGATTGGCCCCTGATTGGTCCAGTATTTAATTCTTTTGATTGATGTCTCATTATGATCAGTTTTCCACACCTTTTGAATTGACATTTTCTAAAGCAACCTTCAGTTTTTCCAGCTCCGTTCTTGTTAGTATTGAAGAACTGCCCGAACTGTACCTAAACGAGTCTTTACTCAGATCAAGAGTGAACAGAGGGCTGTGAGTGTTTGATTTGCATATCATTCAAACAGCCTCTTCCTGTGAAAGTAGGCTGTTCTTGGCCATGCCAAGCAGTGAACAGTACCAGATTCCCTGCCCATAGGCAGAAAACAGGCTTACAGAATTAGAAATGATGACATCAGCACTGCTGATTAGAAAATCTGATTTTTAGTTGTTTAAACCCCTTCCCAGACTCCACAATCCACAATCCACAAACCCACATCCACAATCTTCCTTTTGAAGCCCTCTTTGGATCTGGCCCTATTAAACCCACTCTTCAACACACGCGCATGCTAATGTCTGAGGTATAAATAAGACAGACTCCTCCCATATCTTCTCTAATGATGGTCTAATCAATGTGCTCCACCTGATTCTACATATTATAATAATTCAAATAATATTTTTAACGACTTTATATTAATGTTACAACATTCATTTGTATGTTTGTGTGTGTTTGGTTATGTTATATTCATCTTTCAGTACTGATGATCAGATTTATATTTTTAAAAGGAGGGATGTCCTATGCTGTGTTTAGTGCTCTAATTTGTATTAATAGAGAACACTATTGATCCCAAAGGAAATGTGGACAAAGCCTACTTGAAATCTTTTCCCCTCTACACTGTTTGCATTGTACGGTTCCATCTATGCAAACACTAGCTGCTCATGTGTTCCTGGCAGTCGATGTTGTCTTTGTGTCATTCACCTGTATGCAAAACTCTTGCAGTTGTACATTATGTAGCAAGTAAACTTTAGATTTGATTCATGAATGCAGCCATTGTTCATTTGAAGTGTTGACCTAACAGTAGCTGTTACCCGGGCACAATTAGAAACCACATTGAACTACATACCCACAATAGAAATGGCAAATTATAAAATCAATGGATATGAATGAATAGATTATAGTACACGGCTACGTGGCTCCACGTTTGTTGTGCGTTTGTTTGTTTGTTTGTTTTATATTCTCTTATATTTACACATGCTTGAGGTCATGTAGCTCTTGTATTTTCAGAGAATGAATGTCTGCAGGTCGTTTGCTTTCATGTGAATGATTTCCTAATATGACACTGAACTGAACTCAGTATGGCTCAGGGGTAAAAGGCTACATGCAAATGATCAACATTTGGATTAGATAATAAATACAGTCACTATGAAGGTCAACTAAGTGAATATCCAAAAATATCACATTAGCAAATAAACAAAATTAGCACAGCCAGTTAAAAAAAACATTAACCGTATTTATGTATTACTAAAAATGTATTTCAATAAAATCAAGGGAATTCAATTTTCTTTTGTGGGGACCCTTTAGACTGGTCTATTTAAATGAGAAGCTCTGGTTGGGAGTCCTGTATTGTGCCATGTATCATAACATGTGGGTGGGGCTAAACTACTATGAGTTGAATGGGATGCAGGTTTCTTTTTTATGCATTGGTCTTTGTAGCATCAAATGATAGATTTTAATAAAAGCTTGGGTGACTTAGATTCTCAAACAAGGTCCACTATTAGAAGTTAAACTAGCTTTTAGTGCTTTTTCTGTGACGGTGTGTCCTTGTCATTTAACAATGTCATTGAAAATGCAATAATACCAGTAATATTTAAACAGTAGATGGGGACTGCAGAGGTGATTTTCCCTTTCATCGACTTTCCTCTTGTTCCTAACATGTTCTCTCTGTTCTCATCCTCCTGCCAGGAGCTACGACTGGTCAGCAAGGTTCCAGCAGCAGCACTCACTACCCCGTCACCAACCAGTTTACCATGGGTGGTCCTGCCATATCCATGGCCTCCCCCATGGCCATCCCCAGCAACACCATGCACTATGGGAGTTAAGCCCCTCCGCTTTTGGGCCCCCTGCATGTCCAGCCTCCTAAACTGACCACAGCCAAAATCAGATAAAACCAAATCCAGTGCTGCAGTCTCTGGCCATCACCACTCTCTCCTCCCTCTTTCTCTCTCTCTCTGTCTCTCATCTTGATATATGTATATTATATATTAGTATATATATTCATTCTCTCTCTCTGTCTCTCTCTCTCTCGCTCTCTCTTTTATTCTCACATATCCGTCCCACCCACCCCACCCCCCACTGTATGACGCCAGCATTTGTTCGTACACACCACATACACACTCTTGTCAGTCAGGCGTGCTCCACCGCCAGCCATAACAGTTCCAGGACAAGCCACCGGGGGGCAGCACTTGGTTGTCAATGGACTGAAAGAGCACAAACTGACAATAAGCTTTGAAATCCAGTGGACAAAGACTCTCAAGTTGGACAGAATGCTGACCACAGGACAGTTTTAACAATGATGATTATGATGATTGATGCTTTTCAGACATAAATTCACACTAGGCGTTTGCATACATCAGCAGTGGACCGTTGATGCTGATCTGAGATCTGTGGCAGGACTGTCTCACTTCTCTTTTCTGCTCTCTCTCTCTCTCTCTCTCTCTCTCTCTCTCTCTCTCTCTGTCGCTCTCTCTCTCTCTCTCTCTCTCTTTTCTCAATCATGTCAGAGTGTGCACAAGTTTTACCCACTTTCAGCATGAAATCTACAACTAGGCACCTTGACCTGTCCAGGGGGGGATAAAACAGTAAATGTCTGGCCCCAGCGAACGTGGTTGGCCAAACAAACATGTACAGCTCAACAGTTTTGTGCTGTAGACACCCAGCAAGGAATGGCACCTTTTTTGACTGTCGAGACCCTGCCTGTAGAGCGACCTTGTGTAGGTAGATTTGTCCATGTTTTTGTAGTTCATTCCATTTGCAAGTGCACTCATCATCCAGTCCATTCTAAATGTAGTGCAGTCCCAGATGTGTGTGGCTAGGTGTATTCCCACTCCCTCCCTCCAGTCTCCTGGAGGCTTCAGCCGTTCCAGAGGCCAGTGGATGGAGATGAAGGCATAAGATGGCCAGCCCACGCCAGAGGGAAGGAAGAATTAGCATGTTAGCTTAGACAGACAGAAGATGGCAGATGGAAGAGCCGGACGGGATCCAGCGGATACGGCAAGTCCTTCGGCCTCTGCAGCAGGATGCTTGTTTGTATTCATATCCTAGTTTACAACCCTCTCATGCCCTGCCCTGTTAAAGAAAAAGAACTAAAAAAAAACCTTGTTGACCTCTGTGTATTGTGAGACATTTGTCTAGCTACCTGGAGGACTGAGCAACTAGCTTTGACCCCTTTCTTGTTCCCTTTCCCCTTCTCTCCTGCCTCCCTGCAGAGGGGGATGTGCTAGTCCAGACAAAGACTCTGAAAGTGTACACACCACTTTCACTCACATCTTCAGTTTTGAGATTTTGAGTTAGAAACTTTCATTGAGGAGCAGAAAGCCTGCTAGTTTGTAGAATTAACCTTTTTGTTTTTTGTTTTTGTTTTCCTTTCACAAAAAAAGCAACAGACACAAAAAAGGAAAAAAAAGAAGGTGCAAATTAAAAATGTTGGTGGAGACGTCCCTATAAATCTGGCTTCTTCTGACAGTAGTTGTGTATGGCACCTCCTAGTCCAGAGGTTCATACCAGACTGATGCACCAGAGGCCGAGAAACAATGCATTTGCTTATTATTGTTTACATTTTGTTTAACCAGTGGGCAGTTTCACATGTATGGATTAAAGTGTAACTGCACCCTCACTCTCCAATGTTTACCCCTTCTTTTATTCAAACTGTTCAGGGCAAAAATGAGGGTGGGTTTTGGGTTAAATGCTGTCTTCAAGTCATGTCGGAAATAGCGTATTTACAAGATGAGCGCATATGAATGCCACCGCAATGTCGTATTTAGTAGTTGGATACTCTGATTTTTCAACAAGGCCCAGCTTTCTGAGTTCTGGGTATGTCAGTATCAATGTCATGGCAGCTGCTGGTAAGGATGCTGCTCCTACGGTGGTTTTGCGTTCGTTGTGATCTCAATAAATAATGTAGACACCTTGTACTATAAAATGGTTGTACTTCTGTTATTAAGCAACAACACATGAACACTTGCATGTTAAATATTTGGTGTTTTATGGTCCGTAATTATTTTAGGGCTGCACAATACATTGTTTCAGCTTCACAATGTAAGCATGCGCAGTATTCACAATGCAAGACGACGTGTCATGTAAGGCAAGTTTAATCTTGCCATTTATTTTGCTGCTTCATAAAAAATATTTTATTACAGATTAGTCTTCTGGTTAAATTTGATACTTTCCTGTATTTTTTAATATTGCAATTTATATTACAGATTTTTTCCAAGATCTTGCCCCCTCTTATTCACTTACTCTTCTTTCAGTAAGGTAAAATAAACTTTCATCTTTATGATACAAATACAGAAAGTATAAAAATGCATTTTCTCATGGTACCCATTTTCACCTGACCAACGAAACACTTGATCGCACATTTATTTTTATAATGTTCATAACTTTGAATCCGTAAGTACGAATTTCTGAGCACTTGAAGGCAGCAAAAATTTTTTTAGTCATTTTGCAATCAGTGCCATGTGCCAGTTTTGTGAGCTATTCCTGTGACAGAAATGGAAATGTTTTCCAAAATCACTGCTGCGCCACAATGTGGCGTGAACTAATGCAGGGCTCTCATGCTACACTGCTCTGCTTTTTTGCTTTTCAATCTGGCAAGTTTGGGACCTAGAACTGGCTACTGTTTTGTACCTGCTTTCACACGTTTCCAAGTGAACCAAGTAGGGACTGAAACGTGTAAACTGGCTGATTGTCCAGAGAGAGTCGTCACTGTGCTGCAGTGCAGACATCCAGCACTATTGCTGTGCTATTGTATAATTGCTGTTTAGGTTTGTTGCGTCATGTGGTGAAGCTGCCACTTGAACATCACATCTGAACAGACTCCCATGAACTTTTTTTGTTGTCTGGCTGAGCATGCAGGAGCTGACTTAAACAACTGATTAAGCTGTAGTGCAAGCTATCATGGCTTGATAGATAACAGCTATCAAAAATGTTTCTTTAAACCTAACCGTTTTAAATGCAGAAACCCTTTCCGATAATGTCATAATGAATCTGTACCTCACAGCTACATTTCAGGGGAGATTTGTAATGGAAAACGAAGCAGGTGCCTAAAAGCAAATAGGTACAGTTGAGTAATGTAGGTACCATGCAGTGGGACCTTTAATTCCTGCTCTACGACCATCATTTATTGCCTTATTAGCAACAGAAGGTCTTCGTTTTAAACCGCACAGAGCTGCTGTTCAGAGATCTGAGAAAAACACTTCAGTATGTCGTCACTGTTCAATGAAAAATGTATAAAAAATAAATGGTACCTTTACAGGAGAATGTTTGATGATACAGATGATCTAGTCTTCTTTAGTAAATGGGCAGTAAGATAAACAGCTGGTGTGCTCATAGAGTCCTACAACATCACTTATATATGTGCTTACAAAAGACCAACCAGGGCCCTCTAGTGGAAAAAGCACCCAAGTCAAGCTATACATACGTACAGGTTTGATCCCCGGTCAGGCCATAGCAATGCGTGGTCTGTAGTCTGACCTCAAGCGGTGTTACTCTATAGTCATGCATTTCAAATGTTCATTAATGCAATTCAGCTTCTGCCCAATGACTTCAATTATACACTGCAATATGCACTTTATTAGCAACACCTTTGTCCCTAATTATTTATGTTTATGCTTCTCTAATTAGCCAGTCATATTGCAGCAGTGCATAGAATCGTGCACATAGAGGCTTCAATTAATGTCTAATGTCTACTGGCTTTGTAATCGAAGATCATGCATGCGCACAGTATTTAAACAGCCTCAGTAATCGATTGTGGGAAAGGCCTGAAAAATGTCAAAAGATCATAGGGAACATGTGGCTTTTTTCCCTCCTGCTGAACATGCAGGAGCTGACTTTAACTTTATGATGAATATAAAGATGTAATTACAAACAGAAAACTGCAGGCAGATTAAATGCAAGTAAATGCAACGTAAGCATATTATTTAATCAATTCATAGCCATAGCCACCAAAAGTCATTAAATTAATAATGATAATTAATCATATCCTGGTTTAGAAGCAACGTGGAGTGAAAAGAACGTGCCAGCAGGTCAAAATAATATAAAAACATACTCCAGAACTGTAAGTGAAATTCCATTTGGATAGTTCCACGTGTAGGAAAATGGAATATGCCATATCGTAGTGTGTATTATGACAATGATGAACTGCCTAAGATATTTTCCCAACCAGAAAGAAAACTTCTACTACTGCTACTTGTGGTGGGCCTCCTGTAGAAGACCTCCTGCAGAAGACACCCCATTATTGTTGGAATTGAGCGAACATCATCTGATTATGTCTTTCCCCGTGAAATACAGCCCTGTGTTAAAGGTAGGTCCAGCTGTTTCTCACTTTTGTTCTTATAGGCTACACCATAGAATTGTTATTGAGTACTTGAGGGCTTAATACATTACAGTGGTGGGGATGTCCTGACTCTTTTGGACCCTCCTGTATTTGACTGTGAGTACCTCAAACCAGCCCCAGAGGACCTTTAACATGTAGATGTCGGATTTTTTATTTGCAGGGGGTTTTGAGATTGTAGGACCACCCAGGATGTTGCAGGAGGATGAGGAGACAGTTTTGCCTGTTCAGAAAGGCCAGCAGTGAGGAGTGTGAGTATCTGTCTGTTGTGCTGCCTGATCTCATGATTTGTGCTGTGTTTAAAGGAAATGGAAGAACCAAGAGAGGCCTACTCAGTCCTCCACATCCAGAGCTCACACCTCTGCAAGGGAACAAATGCGTAGTAGTTATGCGGTTCAGCATAATACAAAATACTTCTGTCTTAAAGGAATACAGTATTCGCGAAACACTGAAGTGCGTGAATTACCTGCTCATCAAAACACTTTCTTTAAAAAAAAAAAAAAAAGTTCTCTGTTAAGACTTTTATTTTTATTCTGGAGTAATTAACAAATTAACAAATGCAAACACCATATGCAATTAACCACAGTAAGTGTTCACGTAGATGTCCCTCATGGCTCTACCATCCATGTGATCTTCAATTAAAATGTTGTATTCCCTGCTCTAGGTGGCACAGGCTACAATTTCACAGCATCTGTCAAGAGAGACTGCAAATCTTGGTAAGGTAGTTGTCTGTATTCATTCACTGCACCATTCAATTAACCAAACATTAACATTATTTATATTGAACAAATATGAATGTGTGTATTATGGAGTGTTATTTTTTAATTCTCTTTTTAATACAAAAGTATGGGAATAAAAATAACTTACAAGTACACCTAAGGTACAAATAATTGCATATTTGTGATATATATTATCCTAATGTATCCATCCACAGCAAATTTTTGGATAGAACTGAGACAGATAATCTTTTTCCCATCTGGCAAGACTTTGACATCACATGGCTCATCCAATAGAAGCGGACTGGGTGGAGTTACAGTAACTCAGATATCCACTCTGTGGAGACAAGCATCTCAGAATGTACACCACCACCTACATACATACAAGAACATCACCTGGTCTGATGAATCAGGATTTCTTCTGGGGCACGGTTAGAATTTAGTGCCAACAGCATGAATCCACGAACCCACCCTACACTATATCCAGGCTGCTGGAGGTGGTGTAATGGTGTGGGGGTGTTTCCTTGGCACACTTTGAGCTTGTTAATACCAATTAATGTGGCTGTTTGCTCTAAAAATAATCAGCAATCAAGCCCATCCTTCAATGACCACAACTGACCCATCTTCTGCTATGTCCAGAATAATGCCTCAAAGCAGAAGTCATCTCAAACTGGATTTGTGAACATGACAATGAGTTCGGTGTTCTTTAGTGTCCTATCCAGTAACCAACATGTTTTAGTAGATTCAGATCTGGTAACCAGTGACTGAGCGTACTGGAATACAATCATGTCAACATTGACCAGAACTCCCAATGAGGATTTCCAACATGGGAGAAATTTGATTAAAAACTGATTTTAAAAAATCTGTCTGGAGACATAAAAAGAAAAAAAGAGTAGGAATGTATTATTTATTTGTTTTTCTCCTCCCCCTCACGGAGGGTGGGTGTACATCAGATGGCAAAGTAGCAAAATCTGACAATACTCAATGCAGCTGGCATTCTCACTCTTGCGTATCCCCTGCAAGCCCTTTAATTACAATTCCAATTACATTGTGATTAAACATTGTGAAGGGTGCACAACTCCCGTCCCAGAGGGCCATGTTTCCAGTAAATTTCAGTCGTTGTAGGGTTTCTACCAAACTGTACTGGAATTGTGCATCCCTGAATTAAACACACACACGCACACACATACTCTCAAAGTGGAGAGGAATGACTGTTCAACATAACATACCTGAAGCAGAACACTGACCACAAAAAGCAAATAAATATCAGCAAGCATGTTCTCAATTAGCACGAAAGGGGAAGAAAAAACAAAAACAATGCAGAAATGCAAGATGCTCTTCTCAAGTCAGGCCGATGGAGTGGTTGAGGAGTTGCTAATGTCACACAGCATTTCACATTTCATCACTCATCAGATTACCATTAACACAAAACATTAACATCAGTCATATGCAGAATTACACAAGAAATCATTCGTCGAGAAACAACAACTTCAGTGTAGTTCAAAATAGTGCAGACATATGAAATAAACAAGAGTCCCGATTCTAAACGACCTTCATAACACAACCATAAACCGATTTCCATTCATTAAAGTCAGATTTGGACATATTGGTTGGGACATTTCAAAATATAGAGTCTGCTTGTGTTACCAATTAAGAACATCTTGGAACTTGGAAATACAAGTTCATTTTTCAACATAAACAATGTCCCGGCTTATAACCTGCCCCGAGCTGTTCTATCTGCCTATTGACCCAAAGACTGGAAACTCAGGTTTATAGCAGGTAAAGTAACACCCAAGCTTCATTTGTGTTCATAAACTGCTAAACCAGTAGCTTACTAATCATCAAAAGATGCAAATTTGAGTCATGATTTCTGTACACTGATCATTCACCCCACCCCCATGTGCTGCCAGTCAGTGAACTTTACTTGTCAGTGTTGTGTGGTTTAGAGTAGCAGGAATCACTGTTGAGTGTGGCAGTAATGTTACTGGTTCTGCTGTCTGGAAGAAATACATCTGAAACAGAGGAGAAAGAAAATCACTGTTAGAAAGACTCAAAGTGTCTGATGGAACATAAACCAAACCCACCGGAGCTGTGAGGATACGTAGCCAATGCTGCAAGTTACCTTGCAACCAATGGCCAGCAGCGCATGGAGCACCACTATGGTTGCCATGGCGACAAAAGCTGTCGTCTTGGTGTCGTCGCGGACAACCGGCCAGAAGGTGATGACCAACACTGAGCCTGAGATCACCATGGCGACGACAATCAAGAGCCACTGAAGCCATCCAAAGGGAATGGTCCATAATATCTTTAAATAGAAACAGAGTCAATGCTGTTTGATAGATCAGGGTTTTTCGACTCTCGACTCTGGTCCTGGAGGCAACCCCGCCCTGTACGTTTGAGCTTCAACAAACACTGTAACTCTGATCTTGTTAATGAGATCAGAGCAGGGTAAGCTCTAAAATAGGCAGGGTAGGTGCTTCTAGGACCTGGTAAAGGTTATACAGAGACATTGTCACATGTGAATATACACATTATCAAATAATATTCAAAATAGTATACTGACAACAAGAGTATATATTCTATACAATATTGCAAATTTACACTCCTCATAAATAGTTGCACCCAGAAGCAATCAGCAAAGCAGGAATTAAATTGGTGGGCAGATTTAACATCATAAGTAACAAATAACAAATTATTCAAGGTATTCAATACATGTGACACAAGACAATCGCTGTACCTGACTGACTATATAAGGTCCAAATGAGTGTGCGTTCCATTCTAACTTGTGTTGTTGTGTTGGTAACATCCTTTGCAAGTAAAGTTTGAAAGCAATTCAAACAGCTGTCAGAGTTTGATACACGTTGCATTGTAGGACTCCGAGAAGCAGGATAGTCTTATTGATGTACTGTACACCATTAATCGTTGGCGGTGGAGGATAGAAGAAGGCACGCACCATGTAGGGAGACCTACATGAACCACAGACAGGGAGAACTGATGTATTGTCCTACAGGCTCAGACTGACCCAACAGCCATGAGAGCGGACATTCCGCAGGCAGTGACGCTCTCCGCTACAATGACTGCCCTTTACACCACGTTAATGGCACCAACGACTGTACTGGTGACACTCAAAATAGCAGTGGGTCACCTTCAGTGACAAGTCACTTATGTGGTGGAAATGACAAATGAAACAATGCGTTCCAACATTCCCTCATTCCCTCTGGTAACCTTTATCTTCCTTCTGAACAGCATTGCAATCCAACACTTACTTTTGGGTGTGATCATTTTTGAAAATAAACATATGTCTCAACCATGGTCCTGGAGGCACCCCTGCCCTGCATGTTTTAACTTTAACACACCCCCTTCAAGGGCTTGTTAATGAGTTCATTAGTTGAATGAGGTGTGTTGGGAGTAGGGTAACCTCTAAAATATGCAAAGCAGAGGTGCCTCCAGGGACAGGGTTGAGAAACACTGGATTAACATACTGATAATTGTGTGCATCTAGGATAAGAGCTAATCTGTCTACAATAGCTGGACTGATTTAGGGATTTCGGAGTGTTGTAGTTGTCAGTTCTAGGGAGAGTTGGTAACGTACAGCTGTGTACATACTGAGCTTTTAATGATTTCTTTGAACTGGTGTTTATCTGGGGCAGATTGAGTGATCAAAAAGAAACCAAGCTTTGACGGGGACTTCTGAGTGAAGAATGAATAAATAAATAAAACTATATTTTATAGAGACATGTAGCAGCATACTCACCGAGGTAGGAATATAAATGAAGAGGGAGTATCCGTAGACACACACTGTCTCCAGAAATGAATAGGCACTGGTCTGTCTCTCAGCATTCTGTCGCCAGGTCATGAAGCCCCACACGCCCAGCGGTACCAGCCATGCATAGAGGAACACTGCCACAGCTGCAACAGTCACTGTCAGGAGACAAAATGACCACTTACGTGATGTAATTGACTAACTCACTAATTTGACATGCTTCTCCACAAGGGGTGCTATTACTACTCAACTTCAACCTTTTTGACCACGGCTTTCATTGGCTATCGTAGGAGTGGGGGGTGTGGCTTCATGTGGCCAGAACAGCGAGAAGGGTTTATCTGCAGCCCCACAGTACAGCACTGTCAGCCCCTCATGCTATCAGTTCTTTACAAGTATACCTTAGTTTCACATTTGCAGCCACAATTTTAATGCTTATAAAAGTACAAAGTGTATTTTTTGTTTTCCGTTTTTCTTGACAGATAAAAAATGGTCATGAAACGGTTGTTGTAGTTTATTAGCTGGTTAGCATCACTTTTGGTCTACTTTACCAGAACTGTTTCACATTTACATTTGTGGCATTTAGTAGACGCCCTTATCCAGAGTGACTTACAAAAGTGCTTTGCTGTTCACTCGGATATCCTAAGTTAGTCGAAAAAAGGCCAGAATCCAGAGATTCCTCAAGCTTAGATGCTGCCGAAAACAAATGTCAGATCGGAGACCAATAAGATTGAGTATAAATCTTTAAGGTTTTGAAAATTTTGAAACCATACTTTCTTAAAAATGGATAGATGCAGTTTTTTTTCTAGTGTTCTTTAATAAAAGAGGATATAAAACATATGGTTCTAAATAACTTTATTAAATGACACTAGATACACCTGCTACCATCCAAAAACAAACAAACAAACAAAAAACACAGAGGCATTCTTGTTAGCAACTGATGGCGTGGCTCTGACAGTGAGAGGCTGAGAGTGCTGTACTTTTGGGCTGCACCTGAATACTACTTGGAACAGTAACCTCAGCTGGCTCCTCTCGAGGTGGTGGAGGAACAGCAGCTCTACTTTGAGACCCTCCTGGATGACTCAACTCCTCACCCTATCTCTAAGGGAGAGTCAAGCCACAAACTACTTTCAGCCACTTGTATTCGGGATCTCGTTCTTTCGATGACTACCCAGAGTTCATGGCCATAGATGAGGGTTGGATCATAAACTGACCAGTAAATTATGAGCCTTACCTATTGGCTCAGCTCTCTCAAAAGTGTAAACCACTTTCAGTTTTTCCTGGTACAAAGATGCATCTAAATGCTTACTCACCTCTGTGGAACTGGGGCCTGTAGTGGTAGCGATGGTTGCCCATTTCACTCAGAAACGTAGAGAGGTTCCCACTGATGGCCACAGAAAACACCAGAGTCGTGCATATCCAAAACGGTCCTGGAAATCAAGCAATATTGATATATGTTCAAGTAATGCATCTTCAAAGATGTATTTCAACCCACCAAGCAGAACACCTGCACACCTGGCAGCAGTGCAGTGGATAAAATCATGAAGACACAAATCAGCAGCTTTAGGTAACATTCACATTAACCACCAGAACAATGGGAAAATATGATCTCTTTGAGTGCTGGTTTCGAGTGCTGCTTGAATGACTGGTTTGAGTATTCCTAGAACTGCCAATCTGCTGTGATTTTCAGCACAACAGTCTAGAGTTACTCAGAATTGTGGAATAAAGAAAAAACATCCAGTGAGGGCAGTTCTAGATGGAAACACCTTGTTGAAGAGAGGTCAGCAGAGACTGATCAGACTGGTTCCAGCTGATGAAAAGACCTTGCTGAACAATTGCGTTGAGCAAAATGGCATTACAGAATGAACAACATGTCCATCATTGAGGAGGATGGGCTACAACAGCAGACCATGTCAGGGTCCACTTTTGTCAGCCAAAAACAGAAAGATGAAACTGCAGTGAGCACAGGCTCACCAAAACAGTTTTAGGATGATCACTGGAGACTGGAAAACAGAAATTCTCCTGAGAAACACAGATGGTAGGATCTGAAATTAGTGGCAACATAAATCCACTCAATTAAACTTGTGTGAACAGTCCAGAGTGGTGGAGATTGTGTAATGGTGCATGCAGAGTTTTCTTTGCGCTCTCTGGATCTGTTAATACCAAATCAATCATTGCTTGAAAGCCACACTCTGAGCATCATTGCTGACCATGTGCATCCCTTCATGACCACAGTTCACAATCCAGTAACAGCTACTTCCAGCCTGATTATGTACCAAGTTACAAAAAAAGTTTGCCTCTAAATGGTATTATGAACATTTTGTGGATGTTCTCTGCCACAGAGAACTGAGGAAGACATTGTTTTGCACACAGAATTAGGCACAAACCTCTCTCTAATAATGCTCATTAAGTGCACAGGAACTTTGTTCCTTACCATATAAATCTGGGTTGTTTCTAATGTGATGTTTGATGAAATTTCTGCCAGGCAAAGGAATAACTGAGGCTTTAATCCTATCCAACACCTAAATCAAATAAGAAAGAGACACAAATTACCTTTTTATTTTCAGATACATTAATTAAAGACAAGACTGGTAATGTGCAGAAATATAAGCTCCCAGGACAAACAACAAGCATCTTGCATATTTAATGTATTAGTAAAATCAGGCTCCTGCAGTTGCACAAGGATAATCAGGCTAGAAATAATTGCAGGGTGTGTGAGCATTAATAAACAATACTAAATATATGAGTAATAAATGAATGAAGTTAGACTTATATTTATACACTTGAATTTGCAGGTGAAGTGAAGCATATACTCATATGGATCTACCACTAGTGGACAAGGCAGGGTCATGGGGGGACATGACTACATGAATACTATTATGTATTTAAGAGACAGTACATGAGCACACACAGTGGGACAAATATGACCAGAATAATTTGTATTAAAACAAAAAATGCATTAAACTAGAAAGTACTTTTACGGTGCATATAGTGCACAGATGGCAAGGGAGAAGAATATATGCATGTCATTTTATTTTCTGTCATTACTGTCAGTATTATTTAATTTATATTGTTAATCCTCTGCATTAACACACCCCATACAACTGTGAAAGGGCTGGTTAATGAGCTAAATCAGGTGCTGGAAGGAGGGAAAGTGCCCTAATATGTAGAGCAGGGGTGCCTCTAGGACCAGGGTTGAAAAACATTTGATAATGTTAAAGCCACAAGCTAACACCCACTTCACAACCTATCAATGATATTAACAATACAACAGTACATTACAAAAGGCTCAAAGGGCTCCTATAGTGTTTATACTCCATACCTGCATTGTGTCCACATTGAAGAAAGACTGATAGTATTCAAATGTCCAGAAACCACCGGTTTGTTTTTCTCCTCCAAGCAACTGCAATTACACAACAAAGCACTGGTGTTTAGAAATGGTATTAAGTACTGTCAGAAAATCCAAGATGTTGCAATTTATGAATTTTGCATTAATAAATGAAGAGAGACAATTATACAAAATGTTAAATGTTAAATGCACATTTTCTGTATTGAAACAGATTTAAACATACTTTTTTTGCTTGTACTCCAATAGCAAAGTTATTGTCATCTGCTTCATATTTGCCAGGATTAACCATTAATTTTTTCCATCATTAAGGTGTGTGTAGAAGTTACAAAATTCACACCTACACTCACTGACAAAACATATCTATCAGATTGCTGTAAAACTTAGCATACAGTTATGTAGGCAAAATGTAAATGATTACATATCTGGTCTGAATGGACACTAGTCCTTGGCACAAGATATCATGAAGGTGCTTCCCACACTGCCCTATAAAAATGCCCTTGGAGGCTACTTTTGGGTAGTGTACATCTTGGTGAGAGGTCACTGACATTCCTCTATAATACACCCAAAGACATTTTACCCAGCTGAGGGGGGCGGACCAGTGGGTGACCAATGGACTACCATTTTACCATAATTTTTAAGGGTAGGTTAATTTTAACTGTGAGAGATAAACTATCAAAAATAAAATCCAGAAAATTACATGGTATAAATTATGGAAAATGTATATATTATTTGCATTTAGCAAAGAGAAACAAGTATTTGATCCCCTACCAATCATTAAGAGTTCTGGGACCTACAGACCAGTTAGACGTTCCTAATCAACTCGTTATCTGCATTAAAGACAGCTGTCTTAAATTGTCACCTGTATAAAAGACTCCTGTCCACAGACTCAATTAATCAGTCAGACTGTAACCTCTACAACATTGAAAGACCAAAGAGGTTTCTATGGATCAGGGGGACACGATCATAGACCTGTACAAGCCTGGAATGGGCTACAAAACCATAAGTAAGATGCTGGGTGAGAAGGACAGTTGGTGCAATAGTAAGAAAATGAAGGCAATACAAAATGACCTCTGAGCTCTCCTGCTGATTGTCTTCATCATCTGAAATGTCCAGTTTAACATCTCCTGAAGGTGCAGCAGTGCTGGAGTTGGAGATACTGAGTGTGGAGGCACCAGGGTCAGCAGCCAGTAAATCTGCAGCCTCCTCAAACTCTGCACATGTTTAAAAAAGTACAAAAGAAAGTGAGTAATGAGGAGACAGGCAAGAACATGTGAGCAATTTGGTAAAATTAACAGAACCACCCACCTTGAAACTTTAAATCATCAGGGCTAGCCATGATGGGAGATCACAGAGATGACTAGAGAAATAATAGAACACAGCAGAGCAGACCATGAATAAAGAACCTCTACATAGGAAGATGTGTACATCTACTCATTCATGCAATTAACTAATCAGCCAACCAGTGTGGCAGCAAGGCAAGGAGACCACGTCAGGTTATATTTCTTCAATCCATGCCATGAAGGAGTGAGGTTGTTTTGAGAGCAAACAGAGGCCCTGCCCAGAATTAGTACAAATTACACAGTGGGTCTGTCTCAAAATTGTATATTTATTACTTATCAAAATCACTTATCCTTCACATTTGAACAAAACAGTGGAAAGTCAAATTTGAGTGTGAAATTCAGACATTCACCCAAGCTTTTCCTGCTGAAGCCAAACCGGTTTAACTCATCTGTTAACTGCCACGTACAGTAGGTCTGCTCAAGCGAGGAAATCAAACTGAGCTGGACTCCAGCCCCTTTTGCCCACCCCTGCTTTAGACCAACCAGAAGTCCTGCACCATTTCCTTATTAAACTAAATATAGTTGCTGGACTTGAAAGGGCTGAGCTACCAAATGACAGAACTTATTCAAGTCCAGGTAGTTGAAAAAGGGTTCAGCTCTGTACCTGACATGTTCCATCCCAGCTTAACCAGCTGCTGCAACATTTAAAGAGGAATGAAAAACTGGAAGCTCAGATTTGCTCCAACCTTCCTCATTAATCCATTCATGTCCAACAGCTACATTATAGGGAGAGCACTTGCACAGAATGGTCAACATTTAAGAAGTGACACCTCGGATGAAGATCCAGCAGAACCCACACAGTACTGACTCAGAACTCACCCAGAACCCACACAACTCACCCAGAACCCAACAGCCCAGCTGCTGCTTATTTAGCCGAATAAAGAGAACAGAAATGGCAAAACCTGAGGAATAATAATCAACATCAGAAACATTACCTGTAAGAAGGTGGGTCCTCTGAGCAGTGGTCAGTCCTCCTGTAAACCCACCATTAATCTGTGTCTGTCTCTTAACCCACTAACACCACTGTCTCAGACAGCAGAGTATTACCGAACACCTGAACACAATAAACAACGACTTAATACTGTAAACCGACATCAATGTTTACGTTTTTCCGGCCCATGCTCCACGTCACCTACCGAGCGACACTTCCGGCGTCTGTCAAAATACAGTCACGTGACCAGAATCCAGCCGGAACCTAATAAATAAATAAATAAATAAATAAATAAATAAATAAATAAATAAATAAAGCTTGAAATCGATAATTTGTGAACCCTTGACTGATTAATGTGATTTAAGTCCCTTTGCTCAGAAATCGTGTTTGTAGTTTTTAAAGTTAGACGTTTGTGTATATAAAGAGAAAGTCTGGCATAATAATAAAATAAAATATAAAAATCAGCAGAACCTAAGACCTCTGACACCGTTTCCGCTCTTCGTGTTTTATTATTTGGAAGCATTTCCGGTTCACTCTGATGTCACGCGTACCGGGGAGCAACATGGCGGCCTTGTGTTTAGTTAGGAGACTTTGCTCCACCGCAGCCGCGATTCAGGGCAAGGACACCCGGTGGGAGAGACTGAAGAGCAGCCGTGTGGGTGAGCGCTTTAACGAGCCTTAATGAAACACAGCGCTTCATTAATCACATGTTCAATAGCTGCAGAACCTCCTAAGACCCGAACTCTTGCACGGCATGCATTTTTTTTATTTCTCTTTGCTGTTTGGGCTAATTGGCACCTGATTAGTGTAAAAACAAAGAATTAGCCTTTTACAGGATGTAGTTTCTGAGAAAATGATGTCCACATATGAGGACTTTAGTCTTTATATATTCTATATTATTTATATATATATATATATATATATATATATATATATCATAGAACACACTGAAGTCGCAATTAGTGATGATGTGTAAAACATTTATTTTGTGGCTGAACATAGCAGCATTTTTTCCCCTTGGACTAACACATCTGAGTCACCCTGTACTGAAAAGTCAGAGCTGTCATTGGCATGCTGAGCTAAGAAGGTCCATTTCGAAATTCAAAGAACTGCATGATATTCTTCTGTGGCATTCCACATAGAGTCAGGTCTTTGTGTGGATGCCTGTATCTACTCTAATCTGATCACCACTATCTCATCTAATTTGATCGCCACTGTATCTAATCTAATCTGATCTCCACTGTATCTAATCTAATCACCACTGTATCTACTCTAATCTGATCACCACTATCTCATCTAATCTTATCGCCACTGTATCTAATCTGATCACCACTGTATCTACTCTAATCTGATCACCACTATCTCATCTAATCTTATCGCCACTGTATCTAATTTAATCTGATCACCGCTGTATCTAGTCTGATCTGATCACCGCTGTATCTAGTCTGATCTGATCACCGCTGTATCTAGTCTGATCTGATCACTGATTTCGCTAATCTGATCTGATCACTGATGTCGCTAATCTGATTACCACTGTATCAAAATCTAATTAAACTAAATTATATTAATTCAAATCTGATTACCACCTGTATCAAAATCTAAATTGATTACCACTATATGAACATCTAATTTGATTACCACTGTATTTAATCTAATCTGATTACCATTGCTATCAAAATCTAATTAAACTAAATTAAATTAAGATCTGATTACTGTATCAAATTCAAATCCAGTCTCTGTCTATGAACCTCACAGCTGCCCTTATTATCCAGTGATTTCATTTCAAGGTTCAGTTTATTTTCAGTATTTTTATTTGCATGTTGAATTTATTGCATGACTGTTTTGTGGGTTTTGCATTCATTATTTTATTTCTAAATTTTGATTATACATTATTACTAAAACATTACTAAGTAACTAAAACATCATAAAATAAAATATAGCAGCAAGTGGTGATATATACGTGAAGCACGTTTAGGTAAAGTCAGTAAAGACAGTACACTCTGTGGTGAAGTGATCAGTATATGATCGTATTATACTCATGACTGTGGATTAAAGTCTGAATTCTGATGGAGAGACTGGGGATTTAAACCCTCAACCTCTAAGCTCACAGACAGGTGCTTGGCCCCTAATTAAACTTGAAAAGATGCTCTAGTTTTCTGTTGAGCCACTCAACAGTCTAGCCTGGATACAAAATGAGAGTTGCATCCTGCAGCACATTTTGCAATAAATCTGGTGACCTGCGAGGCTAAGAAAGTGTTGCAGTCTGGCAGAGACATTCCTGGGAAACTGTTGCTGTGTATGGGGGAGCATTATCCTGCTGAGAAATACCATGAGAGGCCGCACAAGGTTGTCTCTGAGCTATTAATGTCCCTCGTGACTGACTGACTGATTGCTCCACAGATCATCACACCAGCAGTTGGGGGCACCATGAGGCCTCCAAACTCAAACCCGACCATCCAGAACCTGGATTTTTCACTGAAGATCATACACTTCCAGTCTGTAGTCCAGTTTTCTCATTCACTACACCGCTCCAAATGAAGGTGATGATAGCTGGCTGTCAGTGGCAGACATTTAAAATCTGTCAGCTGGGCAAAACTTTGTTTTTTGTAAAGGCATATCTTGTCAGTCAGCAATCTTTCACCAGTCGGTACACAAAATTAGCCTCAGGGAGTCTTTTTATTGGGCATCGGGGTAATCATTTACATATCTGCCTGAGACTGCATGCTCAGTTTGCATAAATTAAATATTTATTATTTAAAGTAGTATATTGTGTTTAATTAATATTTAGCTATTTTTATTTTAATGTTTTAATATTTATTATGTATTTTTTTCATTAATCAGTTTTTATAACTTGGAAGATCCAGCTGGCAAAAACAGCTGGTTGTCTTGAATGTGCAAAAGGAATTCCTAAATGATCAAGTTGGGGGAACTTTATTATTATTATTATTATTATTATTATTTCAAGACATCCTTGTCTGTATTTAGCCAAATAAACCACCCTAATGGCTAACCTGAGCTGTGTGCTGAACTACTACATTTCAAACACGTCACAAAATAAAGCTAAAGAGGAAGGACACCACCTAGAGTACTGGAGACATTTGAGACATCCAAAACAAAACCATGGAGAGTAAGCAGGACCATAAAGTTTCAAATTTGCACAACACTCTTGAGCTCTATGGACGTATCCTGAGGCCGTGAGTCCCTATTAAAACAATGCTAAATAACATAAGTACCATAATTTACCGTAAGCTTTTTTTTCTATACTGCAGAATTTTTTCAATAGCAGTTAATTAGCAATACATGTTAATTAACTGTTTTGTATCATTTGGTATTGTATTTTGTGATGGTTCTCTGTGTAAGTATTGGTATTGCAATTAAAATTGTGGTATTGTGACATTCAGCTAAAACCTGTGAACTTCTTTCTCGGCAGGTGTGTGGTGCCGCAGCCTTTTGGGTGACTACAAGGAGGCCTGTCGGGAGGTGATTGTTGGTATGCGGGATCGTCCCTTTAAAGCCTCAGTTTACATGGTCCTGCTGGGTGGGACATACGCCTGTTATTATACAAATCCAGACAGTACATCCTTCCAGGCGGATCTACTGGAGACCTCCAATAAGCTTGCCCTTTTGTCTCCATGGATACGGAGTGGGACATCGGATGGTCACGTGCAGAACCTGGTGAGGTTGCGTAATGAAGGCCGCCTGCGTTACCTCAGTCTGGGCATCGCTTCAGTGACCTATGAGGTGAGCTACGACCACGAGTGCAGCCTCTATGAGGCACAGTGCTCTGCTCTGTCTGTGCCCTGGGCAGAGCTGCCAGGACGCGTGCTAGACGTGGGCTTCGCTGGCCACTGGTGGGTACTGCACCACAAGATGAAGGACTATGACATCAACAAGGAAGAGTTTAAGCATCTCCCTCCAGCTTTGTTTGCCACGGCGCCCCCTTCGGCACAGGAGACGGAGCAGAATGAGAGACTGCACCAAGAGTCATTAAAGGCACTGGTGATGGAGGTAGATGAGGAAACAGCAGATGGTGTAGTCAGTGTTCAGAAAGATGGGACAATCGTAGCGGAAGGACGACAGGAAAGTATGTAAGGGGAGATGTGAGCCCAAGCGTTGTTGTGCTACAGAAAAGGACATGTGCTGTCAAGGACATATGGACTGGAGGCATGTCACATATGATCAGATTAATTTGTGTGCAGCAGCCTGAAAGGGAAAGTGCATCTCTGGACATGGACTTTCCATTTATTTTTAGTTGTTGGAATTCTGGGAGAAAAACCTTTCAGATATTTCTATACTGTATGTTGCCTCTTCACTCATCAAATAAAGGCCCTGCCCAGGGTTCTCTGAGCACTGAAGAACCACTTTTTGTTCCAGAAGAAAATTTGGAAAGCATTTTTTGTAAAAGAAGTGAATGTGAAGAACCTTTAAATTGATGGAATTCATTCAACCTTTCTGAGGTTATTCATACACATCTTACTATAAGTGTTACTTCTATGAGAGCTAAAAGAACTCTTCTGTAGCACCTAAAACTATGCCTGGCAAGCTGAACATAAACAGGAATAAATATAAATTTTTTTCGCTATTGATTGGTAATAATTGTTTAGTTTTAGGGTTATTTTGACCATTCTTTTTATTGGGTAAACAGGAGAAATTAGGAACAGCATATACACACACACACACACATTTAATTTTAGCTATTTCTGGCAATTACCTCAAATTCATCTAATAAGACTTCCCAACCCAACTCCACCCACTCCTCACCTCACCCGTCCCATCATCTCATCACCTTTTGTCACCACACCATACAATTAACAAACTACTACTAAAATAGAATTGGAGAGCTAACCTATTAGAATACATTGTAAATACTGTGCTATACTTGAAACTTGTAGCCCCTGCTTTCTGTGGCACCAAAATGTATGTTAGAAGTCCTGTAAGATGTGATGTGGGACATCATTGAGACTTGGGTTTCCATGATCCTCTTGTCACAGGTTGTCCTTCCTTTAAGCATTTTGGTAGGTACTGACCACTGCATTCAGGGAACACTCTACAGACCACCTGCCTGATGTTCTTGAGATGTTCTGACCCAATCATCCAGGACATCACAATCTGGTTCTTTGTCAAAGTGGCTCAGCTTTTTATAGTTGGCCATTTTTCCTGCTTCAACACAGATTCAAGAGCAGACTGTTCACTTGCTGCCAATTATGTAGGACCCACCTCTTGACAGGTGCCACTGTAACCTCTCAGTGGTCTTTATGATGATGCTGATTGGTGTACATTGCATGTGGCAATGCTAGTGGTCCAAGCATTATGGACCATTGAGGAGCCATTAGAACATGTTTTGTCAGGTTTTAGAGTGCCCTCTATTTATTTACATCTAATTCATTTTTAGATTTTCTTAAACCAGATTATATCATACGGGTGTAACATTATAAGCCTTTCCTAAGGATTCTCAGTGGCGTAGTGTGATATGCTTCCCTGACCATGAAATCGAACTGCCAAGGGGAGGGCAATGGTATTACCCTCTGTTACATTACACCAAACAGTTTATGATATATATGGTTCTCAGAAGATGATTTATTTAGCATTTTAGGCAGATTTCATATTGCAAGCAACAGAAAACAGACCATGTGTAGACATGACTTGCATTTCCATGGTTTTTGAAATTGGTTAAGGGGTAATGTATTTAATAACAGAGTGTACAAGAACTTTTTTTAAATTTTAAAATCAATACAGTATTCTGGTATAGGAAGGGGACATTGTCCCCTAGAAATAAACAATAGGTCTTTTCTACTGTACCCTTAAGATATAGATAAACAGAGTCTGAAATAGTCCTTCCAACTTCAGACTGAGTGGGTCAGTGCTGCAGGCTGAATAGAGAGGAATGTAAATGTACTGGTATTCATAACATCCTAAATTAATTAAAATAATGGGAAAACAGGTGAGGTGTTGAAGGAAAGAACAAAGCAAAAGCATGTAGTACAAACATCTGCGCATTAAAATCTGTGTGAAAATAATTTAAATCTGTTCCTCAAGGCATAGACAAAGTTTCTATAATCATAACATTGTAAAAATATTAGGCAGTAGAAAACACATTCTGACACATTAACAATGTACATAAAACGTTTCTTTTTATAAAATATATATTAAAAAAAGTTTCCATTCTAAGATCCACTTAAAAATACACATGAATTAATGTTTGTCATGTTTAGTTTGTTACTCCAATTCTAATTAATGCAGATTAAATGCATTTTCATCTTGCTAACTGCCAGTTCATCAAAATGGTAATGTAATAAGTCTGTGTGTTTAATTGAGAAAACTTATCCAGTCCAGTAATTTTAATGCCGTGTAGAGTAGGGGTGCTCGATTTTGGGAAAAACCAACATCGCAATATATATAAACACAGGAATATTCACCTGATTTTACAAGAAGTCAGTCATCCAACGTGTCACAGCATTAGGAAACCCCTCTGTGTATCAAAGGTAGAAGTAAAATAAATTATATCAGGCAGAAAGAATCTGCTTCAGATCAATCTGTCATGGAAAATAAATTACTTTTGTATTAAGCAGCAAAACATTGTTACATTTAATTAAATTTGCTTTCCATGACCTGTGTCATTCACATGGCCATATTGTGATGGTAATGCCGAAACAATATATTGTGCAGTCCCAGTAGAGCCCTAATAGAGAGCTGACTATGAGAAACAAAACCTGCTGTAAAAAGAAAATAAATTGAAGTTGTCCGACTGCTAAGGCAGGCGTAGGTGTGGTCTTGTCCTCCTGAAGAAAAAGACTATTTTCTTCACAGCCCTAAATAACATTTGCCGTTACTTTATTCTGTTTGCCAAAGATGCGAGTTAATCATGCCTTTAATCAGATTCCCTTTGAATGACCCCGTTTCATTTTCATGAGAAATCCTCTCGCTGCAAATTAATCTCTCCTCAGTCCACTATTGGCCCTGTCTGCTCACACATACTGAGTCGGCTGTTATTGATCCCATAGCTCTACAGGCCACACTGGCTCTCAATTCTGATCAGTATCCGATCTGCTGAGAGCCATCCTTCATCCTCATCCAGCAGTAAAGAATGTGCAGACAGTGGTGGGTTAGAGGACCCGTATCCAAATGGGTAATACTTTAGCATTAAACAGCCAGCTTTCCTTGCCCTGCCTTTAAGGCAAATGTATAAATGACCACTGTTCTTATTGGCTGCTGTGCAATATGCATCACTCAAAAAGCATAACAGGCTGAATCACCCCTTAACATTAGTGTGAATGGGTGGAGCTAGGCTGCTGAGTAGGTGGATATGTGAAAATGCTCAGTACTAATTTATTCATGATCATTTCTATTAAAAGGAGTTTTTGAAAATAATACATTTGTTACATTTGTTAAATTACATTTATCATTCATGATGCCTTAACTAAATGCATTACTTTTAAACATAGAAGAAAGCATTTTTTTTGGATAAATTAATCCTACAACAAATGTATTACTCATATTTGAATATACTGTGATTACAATTTTTCATATTAATATTTTGGTTATTCTGCATTAAATATAAATTATATTATATATATATATATATATATAATTAGTCATGACCACACAAAGAATGCTAATAACATAATTAATTGTTACTACACAGAAGAATATGATTAATTGGGACTGCACAGAAAATAATGTTCAATAATGACTACATAAAAAACAGAATGTGATTAAACCAGAGCTACACTAAACAAATGTGGCAATAATCATGACCACATACAAAAAATGTGATTAATCATGACTGTACAAAACTGTGATAATTTATAACCACACAAAAATAATATGATTAATTGTGACTAAAAAACAATGTGGTTAAGTGTGACTACACAATGTATTTTATTTTGGCCAACAACAATATAAAATATAAAATAAGGTGATTAATTATGTTTGACTAAGGAATGAGATTGTCACTATCACAAAATAATGGGATTAATCACGATTGACTACACAGATGAAAATAATGAATCAAGATTAATTACACATAATGTAATTCCTCATAAAAAACAGATTGTTGTCAAATGTGACTGCACAAAATAATGTGTTTAACTGTGGTTAGTGATAAATTAATAATCGACTCATGATTGACTAAACAAAATCATTTAACCACATGACTGTACCACACAAATCAACGTGATTGTGACCAACTTCACAACACAATGGGATTATTGTGATTAACATTAAGCTATGCCATTAATTGTGATTACATCAGGCATATCAACATGATTAAACACTTAACGTAATCAACTGCACAGAATAACGATTAATTGTGATTTATCACGATACTTTTTTTTTTTAAACATTTTTCTTTTTTTATATTTAATATATGTTGGACAACCTAAGTGAGTAGACAAGCTGTTAACACAGTGGGAATATAGCAAGTAAATACAAATTTGGCAAAAAGAGCAAAATGCTTTACTGACTGTTATTCTAATCGATCAGAATCAATTGTTCTAAAATTGCTACAGTAAAATCACTACCTTCAGATGCATGTTTAGACCCTTATTGATGATGGTGCTTGATCTAGACAGACAATGTCTCTGGGGTTTTACCCCTCCAGAGGGCGCTCTGTCTGGGTGTAGCGTGACCTGAAGGATCTTTCCTTATCTCCCTGTAACCTTACCCCACTTGGGAGTGGGAGGACATAGGCTGTAATGGGGTCAAAGGTCACCCGGTGATGTCATTAATGCACACATCTAAAGCTGTGTTTCTGAACTATCGTGTGTCACTCAATGAGAACGTTGCTCCTCCTCGCTGCAGTCAAAGAATGAATTAGGGCCCAATTATTACAGCCTTATCCGATTACAGCTCTTTTGTCTTCTGGCTGCAGGCTCGTCACTCCGCTGTACACAGGAATGAGCGTTCAGTCTGATCACGCAACTTGTTATCCAATCACTAAAGATTTTTGCCTGGAAGTTGCACGCATATCTGATGCATCGTCCATCCACATAATGCACCGGGGCACTCTGCCTGCCCATCAGAGGTCCACAGGGATCCCACGGCTAGGAACAGAACAGTTAAGCCATATGAAGTCCAGTAATAATTATTCTGCTTCAATTTGCCCAGGTTTAATCTTAATTATTTAAAAAAAAAAAAAGCTAGAATCATATATACATGCTTTACACTAAACTTTTGGACATTGCTATTAGGCGTCTGTTTGCTTTTAGCCACAAGACCATTACTGAGATCGCTTTCACTTAATGAAAGCCCTTATCACAAGCAGCACTCCAACTCATCCCAAAGGCACTGAATGGAGCTCCATCACTACAGAGAACACACTTCCACTGCCCCAGTGCTGGGGCACAGAGCTTTATACCTCTCCAGGTGAAGCTTGGGATTGGGCGTGGTGACCTTAGGCTCATGTGGGACTAAAGCTTCAAAGCTTCCCTAACCTGCCTTGTTTCATTGAAGCTGATGGATCTTCATGTTGACATAACATTACAGCTAAGAACAGCTGCTGTTCTACCTTTAACCAGAAATAC
This sequence comes from Acestrorhynchus altus, assembly GCA_034509495.1. Lineage (NCBI taxonomy): Eukaryota > Metazoa > Chordata > Actinopteri > Characiformes > Acestrorhynchidae > Acestrorhynchus > Acestrorhynchus altus. The sequence continues at coordinate 6,441,371 of CM067520.1, forward strand.
CTTTACTCTTTCTCAGTTGTGTGGACCCAGTCATGTGTCGCAGATTTGGTCTAAAAAGTAAACAGGACCAAGTAAGTAAGCATGTTGTAGCAGGTTGCAATATATATTTTAATGAATCGTGATGCATTTTATCATGATACATGATGCACATATAATGTTATGCTCAGAATATCGTCATATTCATAGGAATATTCCATATTGCCCACCCCTAAGTATTATTATTATTATTATTATTATTATTATTATTTTTGCTTTAAACATCACTATGATGACCAATGGGAAAGTCATTGTTTGTTATGGACACAGCAGACCTGGGGCACAGAAGTCAGGTTTGGACAAATTCCTTGTTTTACCCAAATACTACAAGGAGAATGAGTGTGAAAATGTTTGTAGGTGAAAAATAATTAGAACAGAGTCGTCAGCCCTTCTCCTGGAGAGCTACCTTTCTGCAGACTTTAGATTCAACCCTAATCCACCACACATGAATCAACTAATTACTGCCTTCAGAAGTTCTTGATTGGCTCAATCAACATTTGGCTGAATCAGGGATTGGAGTTGAAACCAGTAGGAAGTTAGGTTTCCAGGAACATGGCTGGTGACCACTGATTTTGAGTTTACTGGATCTTTAATGTACTAATTCCCGATTTTGTTACTATGTAAAACTATGTCTATAGTCAAACATATGGAAGCAAACCTGCAAAAAAAAAAAACATTTTATATTAATTGTTTTTGTGATATCACAACAAAAAACAAAATTACAATTGTCTATGTATTAACATTGACGTTACAAGGAGCGATTCAGCCAGGGGGGCTTTTGGAGTACAGCACAACCAATGAGGGAAGACCAGTACTTACATTTATGGCATTTAGCTGATGCTCTGACTTACATGGTTACTCATTTTACAGAGGTGGGCCAGAGTCTTACCCAAGGACTCTTACTGGTGTAGCACAGCATAGTCACCCAGACTGGGAATCAAACCCCATTTTCCCACATGTTGTAGTGGCTTACTGGTGGTTTTAGCTGTTCTGCCTCACCACTATAACATGGTACAGTAACACGAAACGGCCTGTTTAATTCAACTGGATAAAGAGAGAGCTTTGATAAAGAGAGATTTTGTATTTCTGAATACAAGGCGAACAAATGGACCACAATGAAGAATGTAGATATGGACTGCATATGCTGTCTGCTGCGTCCCCAATCAGTCACTCAGAATAAAAGATGGTATTTTTGTTACAACTTTAAATGCAAAAAACCATCTGCTGTTTCCACCTTCCTTTCTGCTGTTTTATAAACGATCTTTGTCCTCCATTCATCCTTCCATCTTCTCCTTGATCAACACAAAGCCCTGCCCCCAGTGCTGTCTATCGACTATCGGCCGCCGCTGTCAAATGCGTCTGAGTGGACAGACTCAGATGGATGTGGGACTGCAGTGTGTGTGTGTTGTGTGTGTGTCTGTGCGACAGAGGTTGTGGCTAATGAATGGTCAGCATAGTCCAGACAGTGCAGGGTGGAGGGGTCAGGGGTCACCGAGGATAAAGTTAGGAGGGGGTTGCGTTTGTCTGACCTGCAGCACAAAGTGCATCTCATCAATATGTAACAAAGAAAAAGAAGATAAAGATCAAATGGGATTAATAAAGTCTAGAAAATAATAACAAATAAATAAATAGTCCAGATATCTTCAATGCTTTTGATGATTTTGTGGTTTATTGTTGTGTTTAAGGTTAAATTGGTGGTTTATTTTTGTGGTTTAGGTTGATTGACTTATGTTTGGGCTTTCAGCGGATTTGGTGCATCATGTTTGTGTTTTAGGTAGAATTGGTGATTAATCTTTGTTTTAGTTTAATTTAATTACTTATTTTTCTGTTTTATTGATATATCTTTGTGTAAGGTTGAACTGGTGACTTTTTGTTTCATGCTTAATTAGCGATATTTTTTTGTGCTTAAGGCTGAATTAGTCGTTTTATATTTGTGTTTTAGGCCAAATTAGTGATTTTTTTTTGTGTTCTAGGCTGTTTTAAATTAAGAGATTTGTCTTTGCATTTTGGCCTAACGTAGGCACTTCTTTTGCATCTTAGTACTGATTTAGTGATTATTCTTTGTGTTTAGACTGATTTAATTGTTTCTTGTTAGTGTTTTTTTGGATTTGAGCTTAATTTAGTCACTTTTCTATGCACTTCAGATGTGAACTCAAACAGCGCTCAACACTGGTCAAAATTCCAGTTAATGCGAATAATTAAGTGAGTAGAAGATGAACTGATTCACAAAAATATATAGTTAAAGAACATTTTATGCAATGTTCCATGAAATATATGTAGTATGTCATTTTTGTTTTTTGTAATTGTAAAGATTTTCAGGTAGCCACTTGCCAATTGTTAATATGAAGAAAAGTGAAGGTCAAGTTGAGATTTGTAAGACTAAGAAACCTTGTCAGGGAGAAAGTAAATATAAATGTGCGCACAGGGGAATGTGTCCTCCACTTTTTACCCATTCACGCAGTGAACACATGTGCCTGGAGCGGTAGAGGCAGCCCTCCCCACAACACTCGGGGAACAGCTGGGGAATTAAGTGCCTAGCTCAAGGGCATGTCAGTCATTTCCTGCCAGTTCAGGGAATCGTGAGAACTGCTTGTATGACTGTTAGAAAGGCTGATCAAAGCCCTAAAACAAAAAAAAAAACAAAAAAATGGAGTGGTGGTGCACTAGTCTACTGTGCTGCAACACCCAAACTAAGTTGTCAGAATAAAATATTCCTGCATTCTAACAAAAAAAAAAAAAAAAAAAAAAAATCAGCATTAGACATTTTTAAAAGAAGATCTAAGACTGATTAATTTTGGAAACATCCTGTGAACTGAAGTTAAAAACAGAACTTTCTTTTGACACAGAGAAATGGTATTTTTTGTAGAGAAATGTGTGTAGAATTTCATTAGAAGAAGACATTTCCAACTGTGAAGCATGGGGTGGGTCAATAACCCTTTGGGCATGTGTTGCGGTCAGTGTGACAGGGAACATTTCACTGGTAGAGGGAAGAACAGATTCAATGAAATACCAGTAAATTCTGGCAACAAACATGAAATGTCTAACCATCTGTAAAAATGAGGATGCCTTCTACAGTAGGACAATGTGGAAGGTAAATGTTTGCTTTAGGAGCTTTAAAATAATTGTATTATTAAAGTATAAAATAAGAAATATGAAGAAATATATCTTTATGCCTTTTGGAAATCAGATCACCTTTTACTTGATTCGTAATTCACAGTCACATAAATTCTGTTCAGCATAAGCAATGGTGCAGTTGATGTCAAAGCGCATGTATCTATCAAAAAGAGACAGCACAAGTTTGATGTTCATGGGAAGTGTGCAAAGAAGAAAACCTTGCTGCCCAAAGTACATCAGGGCAAGATCAAAGTTTACCAGACGACAAAGACAAAGTCCAGGACTTCTGGAACAATGTGCTTTGGGCAGATGAATCATGTGGGCACAGTCACAGAAGACTGGCCACCAATCCACTATGAATTCTTCACTGTATTAGAGGGTGTTTGAGTAAAATATGAGACCACCTATCCAACCTGAAGCTGAAGCAGTGGTAGACCATGCAACAAGACAATGACCCAAAACATTCCAGTAGTTCCACAAAGGAATTATTCAAAAGAAAGAAAAGGAGAGTTCTGTTATGGCCTAGTAAACACCCAAAATGTAACCCTGTTGAGATTTTGTGGGATGATTCTTCTGAAAGAATTCTGCATGGAGGAGTGGGAAAACTAGTCCTAGCCAATTTTAGAGATTGGTGGAGGGTTATAGGGAATTGAGGTTATTTCAAAAGGGCTAAACCTTAGTTGATTATTTATTAACCTTAATTATTTATTAACTACATTTAAACAACCACCGAAATGCATCTCTTAGAGCATAAAAAATACAAAAATACTACCAAGTCCTTTGTTTCTAATACAAATCCCAAAGGCACCTAATGGATCAGGAGAGCAGAGCTATGCTATAATAGTTATTTTACACAATTACAGGATATTTCTGTCTACAGTCAGTTATTAACAGTATTTGACAGTGATAAATCCACATAGGAAAGGTGACTCCATTCATACACCTCCTATTTTACTTGAAATATCAGACGATACATTGCAATATACAGTGTATTCTTCAGTCATTTGAAAGGATTTTATGAAGGTACACTCAATCTAATCTAACATATAGTCGATTTCAGAGTCAACAGAGTTGATTCTCCACCAATTTGTGTTTACAGTCCCAGTTTTACATTTTGATCCCGTGATTATTCTGTCACTAATGCAGAAACTACTGTTTGGTAACAACTGCGGCGTTCCACTGGGTTCTATTAAAGGACCTATAAAACAGGTTGATTACGTGCTGAAGTGAAGCGCAGGCCTATGAACAGGGTTAAAGGAGGTAAGCAGAAGAAAGTGCTCCATTGTTCAACCCAGTGAAGAGGTGATATACCATGGCTACCTGAGACACATTCAAGAACGGAAAGGGTTAAATGTCTGGCACAGAGTGGGAGGAAGGGGTGTGTGTGTGTGTGTGTGTGTGTGTGTGTGTGTGTGTGTGTGTGTGTGTGTGAGAGCAGAGGAGACAGATAGTGAGAAAGAGGCTGAGAGGTTTAAATATAAATGTCTGGTGTGAAAATGGGAGAGAAGGCAGACAGAGCTCACACACAGACAGAGCAGGGTGGGGAAAGGAGAGAGAGAGAGAGAGAGAGAGAGAGAGAGAGAGAGAGAGAGAGCTAAAAGTGGGCAAGAGAGGGAGGGGTGAAAGAGAGCAAGCAAAAGAGGGAGGGGAGAGAGAGAGAGAGAGAGAGAGAGAGAGAGCATTCACAATTTTCATTCAAACTGACACAGCCTGCGTGTCCTGGTTTGCACTTCCTTCTCTCTCTCTCTCTCTCTCTCTCTCTCTCTCTCTCTCTCTCTCTCTCACACACACACACACACACACACACACACTCTCACTCTCGCACGGAAACACCAGACAGTCTGCGGCTCTTTCAGCAAGAGGACACCCTGAGAGAGAGAGAGAGAGAGAGAGAGCGCAGGATTAGAGAAGGGAGGGACGGAGTGAGGGAGTTTTAAAATAGAAGAAAAGAGAAAAGACTGAGCAAAGGGGGAGGAGGAGGAAAGAGGGAGAGATAAGGCGAGATGGAGGAATGCAGGAACGGTAGAGCGCAGTGGAGAATGAGAGAGAGAGAGAGAGAGAGGCGCTGGGTGTGCACCGCTGAGCTTCCACACACACTGGCTGAGGTGAGTAAGTGTCTTTTCTCTTCTCCTCCAGTTTCCTCTGTTTCAGGTTCTGCAGGTCTGCTGTAGAACACACAGAACACAGAGAGCAGAGTGTTTGTGAAAGCTCGCTCATTACTGTCCGGATCCTCCTGAAGCGACGCCGATCTGTCGTGTCGTTTGTGAGAAGTGTAGCTGATGTGATCGGACAGCACTGCAGGACACGCTCCTGTGATCTGATCCGCGCAGACACGCGCGCGCATCTCAACACTCCTCTCACTGTGTGGAACCTGGGCACTTCCCCACATCTCTGCTGGGGGTGAGGCCTGACTGCTGCTCTTATTGTTACTGTGTGTGTGTGTGTGTGTGTGTGTGGATAAGGTCTGATATCAATGCCTACAGAAGTGAACAGCAATTGGATTAAAGTATTGATCCAGTCTGGGGGCAGGTAGACATACACCCAGTCACCCAGACAGAGGGGGTGGTGTCCCAGTCCACCTTTCCACAGACATCTTCATCAATAACCGTCCCTCAGCTCTAAACCTGCAGCGATGGGTGGTGTGAATCTGCTGGTAGGAAGGAGGATGGATGTACTGAGTAGATCTGACCCTCACCGACTCACAGAGGCCTTCATGTCCTCAGACACTCTTTTTTCGTGGTGAGATAATGCAATATTTACGAGTGAAGGGTACTGACAGCCCTGCAACTCATTCACTTAAAGCCCACATCAGGAAAATGCATGTGTGCTGGTATTTGTTTACAGAAATAACCATCATGCAGTTGATGGTCTGCATGGTTCTGTTGGAAGTGAGATTGTTTTGTTTTGTTCAAAGAAAGGCTGGAAGAGGAACCAAAGAGTTTTTCTGGGAATATAAACCACGCAACCAACCCATAATTTCCCTGAGGGAACCCTCCCAAGGGATCAATAAAGTTCTGTCTATCTTTCTACAAACCTTATGTTTTGAGATCAGAGAGAAAATAATTCCAAGAGAAGTGTAGAAAAAGGGGATTTTCACCATAACTTCGTCATGCACAGTGTAATGATATAGACATAGACATCTCTCAGTCTGTTAGGTGGTCTAGTGTTTGTGGTACTGGGATTAGATCAGTTTGAGGAAAAACGCAACATAAGCATCAATGAAACATCTGAGTATCTTGGAGTAGCTCTAGCTACCATTCATTTAAAGATGTCAAAGATGTTAAAGATGTCATTATTTACATACATTTTTGCTGTTTTTCACTTTTTGGCATACTCCTATTCTTAAATGTGGACCAATGGACCAATAGAAATGCTCCAAAATAACTTGGCGTGCGATCTTACAAAACTAACTTTGATGTCAAAAGGTTTAAAGATTTGATGCCGAGTCACTTCTACTGGTGTGCAGACGCTGTGATAAAAAAAAAAAAAAACGAATTCAGGTTAAAAAGTGAAAATGGAAAAAAATGGACCTACAAGCAAAGGTTTTTGCATGCTGTAAAAAGTTTCAGTAGGACCGACTCTGGGTTCGCTTTAGGTAAAAACAACATGTGCATGTATGGCATGTAGAAATGTGATATTTGTAGACGTGTTCTTGACAAAAGCAGTCCAGGAGCAGGCGTGTTCAGAAATGGCCGCGCTTGCCCTGAACTCATTCACCCACAGGGTCATGAGTTCAAGTCCCAGGTGGGGGAGGGGGGCCAGTCTCTTTGGCCCTTATTCTTTCTTATTCCACTCTTCCCCCATCTCTGTGCACCTCGTATGCAATGGCTGGACAGACGTGTGCTAGCATGACTCGAGTGTTTAGACTTCGGGGCAAAAATTGAGAAGAAAATCAAACATGATTATTGGTCTCACTTTAGGCCGCTACACTGGCCTGAAGCTAAAGAAGCAGAGGTTGGGGTGGAGAAAGCCATGTTTTTTTTTTTTGTTTGTTTGTTATCCGGTTGAATTGATACATTTAAAGATTGTATGCTCCTGCTGATCAGCTGAATCCCTGCAGAAATGTCAGGTACTTTGTATCAGTGTCCGAACCTATTGGAGTGCATGCTAATGGAATAAATATCAATATAAACATAGCCTCTGTCCCTAACTCCTGTCTATAATTTGAGCTGACAGTCTGTCTGTCTTTCTGTTTCTATCTTCTGTGTGTTCATATATGTATGTGTGTGTGTGTGTGCGTGTGTATGTTCTGAACACATCAGACCTGCAGACGGACAAACGGACAAGCGTCACTACCAGACAGCCCCTCTTTCATAGGAAATGAGACCCTTTGACCTTTGCCATTCAGTCTGTCTGGAAATGTGGAGCCTGGAATCGATCAACACCCCCCCCCTCCAACCTCTTTTGGCCAGACACACTCACATGCACACACTCACACGCACACACACATATATACTCTCCACCTCCGCTCTCTCCTTCTCTCCACCGCCACCCCCACTTCCATTTTTCTCTTTCTCTCTGCAGCTAGCTGAGTACCCCTTCCCTTTCCCGCTCACCCCTGGCCTCCCTTCCCCCACAATCAGATAATAGACCCCTCAGTGCTTATGCTATATTTCATGCTTGGCCCCAGTGCTCAGGCCACTCCGCCTATGGCCTGATCCGCCACATGCAAAATACAGTGAGTAAACGACTATTTTGGTGTCTAGAGTGTGAAAGATTATTATCATACTAATAGACATGCCTTCTGAAACCCTAGCCTTGACCCCTTTTTAATAGGTAGCTAGTAATTGTCGGTTAATGCATACTTTTTGGACTCTGGTTTTCAGGTCTAGTAATGTCTAATGATGCATGTCTAGAAACAGTTAGTGATACTTTGCCTAGCTTCTCTTTATGGCACATGCACATATACCAGTGCATACACACACCAATCAGCCATAACATTAAAACCGCTTGCCTTATATTGTGTAGGTCCCCCTTGTGTCTCCAAAACAGATCTGACCCATCAAGGCATGGACTCCACCAGACCTCTGAAGGTGTCCTGTGGTACCTGGCACCAAGACTAATGGTACAGCTGATCCAGGTATCTGGCACCAAGACTATTGTTACAACAGATCCAGTCTAGTTCTTAGGGTCTTAGATTTTTTTCCTGCTCAGACATTTCTCCTGCTCCAGTACATTAACTTCAGGATCTGTAGATCCCAGCCCTAGACAGGTGCCATTGTGACCAAATAATCAATGATATTCACTTCACATCTTGATGGTTTTAATGGCTCATCAGTGTAAGGTCTTATGATGAATGCATCTGTAAAAACTTGCATACATGCAAACTTTTTGCAGCATTGCATGCCCAAGTGAGTATTAGGCTACTCTTACACAGCAGGTAAAAGTGGCCCACATCTGATGTTTTGGTTATATTTGACCCAGATGTGTTATCTGTGTGGCAAGGTGAAAAGCTAAATCATAGAATCTGACATTTCAGTTATGATTTGAGCCACATCTGTGTCCGGTATTGAAATGCAATAAATTACTTATGTCAATCCAACTCAACATTCCTCATAAATGCACACTGAGGGGAAGGGAATACAGCAGAGTTAATGGAAAATAAAATGCTTAAAATCAAAGTGTAAAGAAAGCAAAAACACAAAGCAAAGAAATGGGCGTAGCTGAATATCACATCCTGTTTACAGCAAACTCAAACACATTCCTGGAGATAGCTCCTGTGTTGCTGGTGAAGATGGAACCAGCCTCTAGGAACTGACTTTTTGCAAACGTTTTGTCAGTTTAGGAGCATGAACTGTTCAGACGAATCCCGTATAGCAGGTCATAGCGCGAACAGCCTGAAAGGGGATTGGATTTGTTGAGAATATCAGATTTGTGCCACTGTTCCTGCTGTGCAAACATAGCCTTAGGCATCATTGCAGGAAAGCCTGTGGCTAGTGTCCCTAGTTCAAACTATCAAGTAAATATCAGTTAATTAAGGATGTATCTTAAAAACCACTGTGAATTTTTGTAATGTAAAGAAATGTATTTGAAGATGAATTTTGCACACATTCAACTGCAAACATGCTAATGTACGTCACTATCATACATAAATATTATGACATATTAATGTCTGCACATTTTGCTTAGGCCTGCTTACACTGGGTTTTGGGTAAAAACTGCATGTATTTCAAAAAGAGTCATAGCCTCAGGTGAATTTTTTGTCCACAACTGCTGGGCAAACAGAATTTGCATACGAATGTTCACGTTGAATTGATCTTTTGTGAATTTTGACACGTGAATTCACATTACTGTCCAGCAGTGCTACTGTTCTGGCTGTGTGACCTAGGATGCATTCTGCTCGGTCTGAGCCAACATGGAGAAAGCAGTTGTTGCCGTTTCAGAACAGAACATATTACACAACTCTTTTCATTCAGATTACAAAATACAACTCAAGTGAAGGGCAGCATGGTACACCTTTGGTCTTGAGATGGGATTAGATGGTAATCATCAGTTCTTCATTTTCGCCACTGTTGCTAAACTTCTGCGGGTGTTAAACTGATGAAGCTAAATGCAAGATGGGTTACACAGCTAATCTCTGGCCCTGCATGCAGCCATGCCCTATTTGCGATGCAAGACAAAATGCACAAAGCCCAGTGTGACCACACCTTAAACCCATATGTAGGTAACAATTAAGGCAGTATTAATAGTCACACATTTTTTGAAACCTAATAGAAATATATGCCAAGTGTAATGATGGATTTATTTGTCTAATTATACTATTATGCACCGAACTGATGCTTTTTCACATTGTATCATACGGAGCATCATATCGGCTAGTAAGGTCTAGAGATATATACGTTTAGCAATACTGTGACTCACTTTATGGAAAAATGGTACATAAACATGATGCATGTACATATGAGAACGATGAGCTTAATGCATCTCACTTATGCATATATTGGCTTGTCGTCACTGAGGAAATAATAATGGTTCTACAATTCCAAAATAATTCTAACATGTAAAGTCTAACCATCTCATATGTTCTACTGATATTTGTGACAATAATAACTGTAGTCACTGCAATAATACAGACATGTTTTTAAGCTCATTGTAATTCATAGGTAGCTAACTAGCATGTAAAGATTAATTAAGATTGCACAGCTGTGCTATAATGTTTTATGGCTTTAATACTGAAGATTGAATGATTAATACATCACCAAACACTGTGAATAGGTTCACCTTAGACTATATAACTGTAGCACACTCACATGCACATGCTTGTATAAGACAGAAAAAGGGGTTAAAAAGATACCAAAAGACACACAGTTTACTAGTAGAATTTCAAGCTCTACCATCAGCATGGAACTGGAATCTGCCTTAAGTTTTGTTGGAGAATCCATTTGTCATGTGTGAATTTCAATGAAAAATGTGTAAATTGCAAAGAGGTCTTACCGACAGGCGAGTGACAGTGAACATTCAACGCTGTCGGTGAGTTTTGGAGTGTGAGAAACCATCGAGTGTTGAGTGTACCCTACCTCTCGAGCCCCCACAAACCGCACAGGCCTCACCTCTTAGATGGCAAGATGGCCACCAGAATATCTCAGACAGCTTCAAAACGACCAGTGAAGCGAAAGGCTGTACGCTCTGTCCATTCTCATAGCTCAGGGTCCCAATTCACATTCATTGCTGTCGGTGGGTTTTTTCAGGCTGACTCGCCGGACAATGAATGAGAACTGTGGTCTTCTATTCCAGCTCATCGCCTGCTTTAATGGCACAAAATGGCACCTATAATTAAGATTTATCTACATTATTTCATCATCGTCATAAAAACCCTCATAACTGTTTTGTGAAATGTGTAGTTTTTTTCTTCACTGTATGAAAACACCAGTTTCCAAACAAGTGGTTTAGTTAGATTTAGATCAGAATTGCTGTTACATTTAGATGTTAAAGGGGAATTCCATTCTGCATAATTAAATGGCAATTATATGTAGTAAGTCATTATTTCAAAATGTTAAATTCTTTGTTCTTACAACTTGAAACTTACAGAGTCAGAATTGTTCACTGTGGTGTTGGAAAAGGAGTTTAACGTCTCTACAAGCTTTAAAAGCCTCCATGTATTGCCTAGAATGGTTATGGCATTGTTAATGACAGCTCTGATATGAGGTTTAGACCTAAAATATACTGGTACATCTCAGGGAATTGGACAATTGTGAATAGTTCATTTTTGTTCATACTTTCATTCAAAAACTGTCATATATTTTATATTTGTTAAATGTATTTCAAGCCTTTTTTGTTTTAAAGGTGATACTGATTAAACGGTATTTTACTCAAATTTGAATAATTCTAATAATATGAGAAACAGAGCAATAAGCCATATTGATGAACAATAAGACAATTAATGGCTTATTTTACTGCCATTATGTTTAATTCACATAAAATATGAAATACAACATTTATTTATCTTTTAGAGGTCATGATATTCTAATCCTCTGAGATGAACCACTATTTAAATATTGTTCATATCTCATTCATGGTGGAGGGATACATGCAGGGTACCTAATAAAAAATAACCTTTTTCAGATTTACAGTTATTATCATTAAATATAAAAACTATTGCTCTGTCCTGAAGGCAATGGTTCTTTATATAAATCTGAGAACCCTTTGTATGCCTAAATAATTTGCCTGGTCAAATGGCCCTTCACAAGAAATCAAATCAAATTACACAAATCAAAGTTTATTTGTCACAGTCATACATGATACAACTAGCAGTGAAATGCGTTGATAACTGTCAGCTCACATAAAATTCAGTCCATTTGTGTCCAATGAAAAATGTATCTCCAAAATGGGGACTTTATAGGAAAAGGCAAAAATGTTCTTAACTTTGAATGAAAGATAGTTTTAAAATAACAGTTTATTTTATGTGATTTTAGAGCATTTCTACTGGTCTATTCATCCAGACCTATTTACACAGTGTACAGAACAATTGAGAAAACTAACAATTGACAAAAATGGAGATGTTTTTCATGGGACAGCAACACTATTGAGAATGTAATAAATATAGGTCAGTTTACAGTATAACATATAAAGATAAAATCAAATTTAAAATAACATGCAAAAAATACAGACATAATATTGTAACCAAAAATATGTAAATAATTGAATAGCTTTCTCTCTCTCTCTCTCTCTCTCTCTCTCTCTCTCTCGCTCTCTCTCTCTCTTTATATATATATATATATATATATATATATGAAAAGAGATGGTTCAATATAGCAACAAAAAGGGTTCCACTACTGTTACAAGTCAAAGAACCCTATAAACTCAGAGCTGAGGGTCATGTTTTGTTTTGGATAGATATATTTGTTATATTTGTGTTTGTGTAAACATTGTGGCCACTGGTTTTAATCACCACCACTGTAACAAAAATCTGTGTTGGTGAGTTTCTCTGCTGTGATCTCACATCAAGCCAATTCTGTTTTTGATTACAGAATCTCAGCCACTGAATTGTGGTGAATTGGGAATATCTGTGGAATTCCCCTTTAGTTTTTCCCCTTCTCTTTAGAAAATACATCTGAAATGTGTTTCACTATATGTGCATCAAAGCGATTCAATAAACAGGAAAACTAAATTCTGACTCTGAATTCTTTGTTACCATTATAGCAGGCGTCTGCTGGTTTGGATGCAGGTTTTGTATCTGTGTAGCTGTGGCTGAGATGCTGTGCCCTGATACCGCACTTGATCCCACAGTTCCTCCGGCTGACCTCAGTGCCGACAAAAGCGATCGGTCAGTCACGCTGATCCGCCTGAGCTGCAGAGACAGAGAGCAGGAGAGTCAACATTACTCACAAGAGTGAGTCTTTTCCTCAGGCCCTTTGTGTGTGTGTGGATCTTTGCAGCACGCACTGCTAAACAAGGTCAAGCAAGCTCTGCAGCCAGGGAGTATCTGCAGTGCAAAAGGGGCAGTTGCACTGGACAAGGCCCTCTAATGCTGTTACTGGACCCCTTAAATCACTACTTGTGTCAATTTAGACCCATGGCTCAATAATGTTATAATAAACTGAAACTGAAGGTTTTCTTAAAGTCTCAGCTTCGTTGAGACATGGTAGCAACATTGAGCAAATAAGCAAATTACACCGTCATTTATTTCACATGAATTGGGTTAAGTGAATTTAATGGGGGAACACAAAGGGAACACAAGATGTATTCACTACAACCGCTCAACGGTGGACCCTTTTAGTGCAAAAGGACGGCAACCAATGCTGGAACTAATTAGAGGGACACTTGAGGAACCCCTCGGTGCAAAGAGGATGAGCTGTGTGGAGGCCTGGAGGACACAGAGTGCAGTTTTTAATGAATGAGGCCATGCGTCTCTGAGCCATTCCTACACTGTAGACCAAATGAGTAGCTATGTGCTGGTTACAAACCACAAGAACCAATTGGAAAACCTGATGTCCTCAGACTGGTTACAAACACAGTGGCAATCTTGCAACAAAAACACTTGAGGTGCATGTTGGAATACTATTGCATCTACAATCGGAGCTCTTCACGGCACAAGCATTGAATATTTAATATATAAATGAAGTTAAAGGTAAACTTTGAAGGTGTAGAATAAATATTATGCTTTAATGTGTACTGGTCTGGCTGTGGAAAATACAAGAAATAAATGAATAAATAAATGAGTGAAACACTTCAGACTTAAACACACACACACACACACATAAACATGTCCAATGTAGTGACCACGATGCATGAAAGGGTTAATATTTTGCATTCACTGTTTTTTATTGCACTAATAATCAAGACTGTTCACTCAAATAAATAACATTTTATAACACAATTTAGTACTGTTAGTGTTAATCACATTGATTATTTGTCAGTGAATTGTGTCCCCTATAAAAAGAAATAAGACAGCATTGCTAGTGCAAAAATCTTGCAAAAGCAGCGCACACTGGACAACAACACGTTGCAAACAGGTTAGCTGCATGGAGCTATGGAAGCGCCCTGGAAGCTCAACATCATGTAACCATTGGCACCAAACTGCAACTCATTAGGCTGAATGGGATATGTAGCAATGGGAGATTTGTACTTTTTTTGTTGCCCTTTTCAAAAGTAGCAAATGTAAGAGTTCCTTTGTGGGAGAGGTATAGCACAAAATGATTCACGGCAAAAAATAGGATGCATCCCAATTGTGTACTAATTAACAGTACAAATGAAGCACAAATAAAAGTCAAAGTATGTCAAAGTTGTATGTACTTAGATATCTACTACATTTTTGATTGTGGTTCACATGGACACTTCTTCCTCAATGCAGCGTGAAACAGAAAGGAAGGAGCTACTCATGTCTGGAACAATTTGTCAGGTAACAATGTGAAGAGCAACAGCAATGGCATCAGGACAATATGCAGTGACATGTGTTGGCACAGCAACATTCCTTCACATAGCACAAAAACAGGTTAGTGTGTTAATATTTAGTTTGCAATATTATAGTATTATAAAAGTTTAATATTGTGTATTATATTATAAAACAGTATAATAAAACTATAAAACCTAGAGTGGTTGGGTACAAAAACATATGACAAACTGGTTAGTATAGCTATAAAAACCTAGTGTAAAATGGTTAATTACAAAAACTAACTGCAAGTAAACTGGTTAGATAGTAAAACAGGTTTAAAAAAAAACAGTGCAAAGTGTAAAGTATTTATAAAACATATTTGTAAATATCTGAAAATGGTTTTCCTTAATGAACTAATATTGTTTGATATATATATATATATATATATATATATATATATATATATATATATATATATATATATAAGTTAGTAACAGAGTAAAAACATTCTGTAAAGCTTTTTCAGCCTTTCACCAGTTGCTAGCCTTTCTGGCTGGAGTATAGCTAGGTTAATTGGCTGGGGTCAACATGAATGGACCTGAGACAAACAGGTCCATCAAGCTTGAGAGGGGTCAGAGATTCAAGTCCACTTCATTACCTCCCATGTTCAGCAGCAGCCATCACAGGGGACTTCGGCAAAAGGACTAAGCTAAGGCAGGGACTGAAGGAGACTAATTTAGAGGAGGAAGTCGTCTGACTTGATTGAAGACCAAACTGTAATTAGTGGAGGGAAAAGAGCCTGAGCTTTTACAGTGACGTTTTGTTCACTACAGTGTGAGACCGGGTTTATGCTGCCATGTGCTTACTTTATCCTTGGGCTTGCCTAAACTGAGGATATTTCAGCATTACTTGGGTGGAGACCCCTTATGTTTGGATTTGATTTGATTATGATTCTGACTTTATAGTTCCTTTAGTTGACTATGTAGTACACCCCTCGTGCCAGCACAACAGATCTGATCACTGGAGGCATGGACTCCAGAAGACCTCTGAAGGTGTCATGGTATCTGGGACAAAGACTAACATTATGGCAGACCCTTTCAGTTCTGTAAGTTGTAAGGTCAGACCTCCATGAGCATCAGTTTGAATTAGGTGCTCATGATCCTGTCAATGGTTCACTGGTTGACCTTTGTTGGAGCACTTTGGTGGGCACTGACCACCGTAGATGAAGATAAAAATCTTCACTTTTCAGTAGTACTAATGTTATGGCTGGTGGTGTATACTGTATACTATATAATGTTGGTGTTTCCTAGTTCGTCCAAGGTCCAACCCACGCACACTGTACTGTTTCATGTTTTCCTTGCTGTAACATGAGTTTCCTTGCTGAGTCACTTCATTAGCTACTTATCAACCCCCTCTTCAGCTGTTTCAGATGTTCTATCGAAATTTGTGTGGGTTTATGTACCAAAAACTGTCATGATTCATTTATACACAACTATTTATCAACATCTCTTTCCATGCTTAGAATTCCTATGACTGTTGTGTTGCTGGGACTATGAAGAAGATCTATTGCATCATCTGTGTAAAACAATTAATTCTGGAACATTGTGTATATCACTGACCACAGCGCTCAGTGGTTGTCAGAGGAGAGAGGGTGGGAAAGGAGTGTGTAGCTGCTGCTTGGACAGACCGTATGTGTTCAGCATTTTAAGCGTAAAAATGAACTGAAAACACAAACAATGTGTAGGTAAACGGTCATGGCAATGGTACCAATATTTTTATTATAAATTCTGCAAAATGAAATTTAAATGGACAAAAATAAAAATATTGCATTTCTCAAAATCCTAACTCACAACAATCAATTTACAGGATAAATCATTCAAATTTGCATGTTAACCAATATAGCATTATCTCACCTACCCATCTGTCTTGCAGGTCCATTATGGTGGCAGTCAATCCAATTACTCGCTTCTGCATGGTCACGCCATTCTGCCAAATCAACAGCCAGAGCTAATTTTTTGCCTATTTGTCATCTGTCCTTAATTACACAAAACAATTCTTTTTGGTTTATATAGAACTGGACAGACCGATTGTTTTGTGAGGTTGTCCTGTAAAGGTTGAAGAGTGTAGGTGTGTCCAAACTTTCGACTGTAGTGTAAATACAAGCTTTTGTATTTGGGATCTCATTCTTTTGATCACTACCCAGAGCCATAGGTGAGGGCTGAAACATAGATTGACTGGTAAATTGAGAGTCTTGTCTTTTAGCCCAGTGTCATGCATCTGTCCTGGCTCTATTGTGTTTACATTTTTATCCTGCTTTTGCCCTGCCTCATCATCAGTGTTCCCACCTGTGCCTCCTTTGTAGCTCTGCCCTCTCATTATCTTCTCCAGGTATGTCTAGTCGGTGTCTGTGTGTAAGTAGCTCTTTGTTTCAGCATGTCTTTGTCTGTCATTGTGCGTGTATGTGTTCATCTATGTTACATGTGTAATTCATGCTTTGGCTTTGTCTCCCGAATCTGTTTACTGGTTTTGCTTGGTGTTTTAATTGGTTATGTATGACTAAACCTTCACAGTGATACACAGCTGTCCATAACACTGCATTCTCTGCATCAACTGTCTAACAACCTCTGGCTCTCATATCCTGAGATACTTGAACTCCTCCACTTGAGTCAGGAACTCATTCCCAACCTGGAGAGGGTATCCCACCCTTTTCTGACTGAATACCATGTCCTGGTATTTTTGAACTGTGCAAAAAGTGACATTGCATTGATTTCAGTGCTTGATTTTCTGTAGCCACACATGGTGTGTGACGATTTTTAGCTTTGAAAAACACATATCACCACCACGGGTGGTCTACATGTACTGTATCTGCATCTGCATCAACCATTTGTCAAACTGCTTCCCACCACAGCTGAATGACCACAGCCTAGAAGCCATAAACCAAAATGTAAATAAACACAAATCAGTTTGGCTTTTGTCCAAGTTTTATTTTATTCATGTGTTTTTTAATATTTTCTACATTAGTATGAAGATGTTGTATCAAAGGTGCTGAAGTTGTTGCTTTAAAAAAAAATTAAGGCATAAGTTTACATGAAATTAGGTGATTTAGCGATATAGGCTGTCAAGGCTATTTATTAGTGCTGGTAAATGAGTGAATGTTTATGTATTAATCATTAACACAGTTGCATGATTTTATACATATTTAACTCCTCTCATTCTATCTCTCTCTCTCTCTCTCTCTCTCTCTCTCTCTCTCTCTCGCTCTCTCTCTCTCACACACACACACACACACACACACACACACACACACACACACACACACACACACACACACACACACACTGCCATGGTTCTATAACTTAGGCCTACTTGAAGCCCCCCAGCTACAGCATTCTAACCATAGCAGATGTCTGGGTCCTCCCAGTGTCCTAAAATATAGTCACTCAAATTTATGCCAGAAATGTACACCCAGCGACCTAGAGAACACCTTATGACACATGAAGCTGTGACATGTAAAACTCAACAGTCACTTCTGGAGAATTTGGTATTTTGATACAATTTTGGAAGGTAAAAGTGTGTGCGCTCTGCAAAATGACAGGCATGGTGTGTTCAGGTGAGGCTAAAATCACTCAGAAACTCCCCATCTAAAGCTGGCCTCGTCTGAATAGGGCTAAAGGTTTAACTGGTTTTTACATTAACAAGAATAAGTCACACATGATTTTCTTAATCTATGTTACTGACTTGCTGTGTCTCTGTCTCTCTGTGCTCGTGCATTTTAAGCTCCCTGCCATTTTAACTGTCATCTGTATTTTTCTTCTGTTCTTTCCTTGAAAATCAAAGATGTTCAGAGACAGAGCCTTGTGCACCACGGCTCTAAAGGGTGTATTTTGTTGGGTGAGCCCCAAGACAGCAACACAGTCGGCTCATGAAAAGATGTGGAATTAAACTACATTTTCAGTCATTAGAAATATATTATAATTATTGTCATTCTGTTGATTGTGATCCAGGTAGATCCAGAGGCATGTAAAGGATATTAAACGCCTGTGGTCAGTTCAGTGGCATTTCAATAAAGATTCCCAGAGGAAAAGAAAAATCAGATGAGATCTCACTTACATCCCTGTAGTTTGTAGTTTGTCATAGAAAACAATGAGAGAGATTAGCATAATTCTCTTGCTGCTCAAATGTGTCTCCAGAGATAAAGATCTCAGTAGTCTCACATGTCTCCTCGTGACTTTTAGTACAGATGTGAATAAAGCCTCACACTGTGCTCTGATTTGAAAAAAAAAAATACACTGATTAATTAAAGAAAGGAGTCTTAATATGAACTTTTCAGTTTGGTTGCACATCTAATAAATATTTGAGGTCACCTTTTGCTTGGATCTGCAGACTCCGTTATCGATACATTACCACCTCTTACCTGTCTCTGGCCAGGGGCCAGATTCACAAACGTGTCTTCTTAGATGTGCTTTTCTCCCAACTTCATACTGAAGAAAAAAATATATAGATTTTTATTCCTGAAAATATATACAAAATCGAAATACTATTGGTATTCTAAAAATATGTTCTAAAGAATGTTATTAACATTATGATCACCTTACATTTGTCTCAGACTGCAAGAGTTCAGAAGGTCAGCCTTTAAATGATCAGTTTTAATAGTTAAATTACAGAATTAATGTTTTAATCAATAAGATTCAAAAAGTGGAGATTGTTCCTAAAATAATGTTAGTGTTGACACAAAGAACATGTTCTTCAAGTTCTTGTTTATTGAAATGCTTAGCTCCAGTCTTTTCTCCTCTTGATAAACTGTGAAATGTACCATAATTCCTAGAAATGGCCTACACAAGAACATAATCAAGATTTAAAATATAGAAGAAATGTTGGACATTTCCTTGGAAAGCTTTTGTGGATCCAGCAGCAGATAACCAAACTGTCTTCATTTAGACTTATGAGAAGAACCAGTTCACTGGAAAGAAAACATGGTTCTACAGAAGGTAAAAGAGGAAGAGGATAACTAGTAACAAGATGGAAGAAAATAAACAGGAGTCATGAATGAGCCATTCATAAAGCCGAAGATACAAATAGGGGACAAGATATTCTGGAGAAACACTGTTCATTTGTTTCTTTTTCCTGTTGAGGAAATAAATGATTAAAGAATAAAAGGTAAAGCTCATTGGACATTTGTTTGTGTTAACTAAACTGAATGGGTTTAAAGTGAAAGTACACAGAATCTTATTCTTGTGCACACACAGGAATTAGACCGCTGCATTTTACCCATCCACGCACAGTGATGCACACTAGGGAATTCACACACCAGGGGGCAGTGAGCACACATGCCCAGAGCAGTGGGCAGCCCTATCATGAGCACCCAGGGAGTTCAGTCATGTCCTGCCAGTTCAGGGATTTGAACCAGCAACCTTCCATTGACATGGCTGGTTCCCTAACCACCAGACCACGGTTTTAACTACAAGTGTTTTCATGCTCGTTGTAAATGTTGGCTAAAACAAGTGATTTATCCAATAAATATATTTTATTTTTGCATCAAAATGACATGAAATTGTTTTGAACATTAAATTGTGTTTAATGTCTTGTAATATTTTATGGTCCAACAAATATTTCATACATTTATAATTCATTTATTATACATTTCTTGTTTATTTCAATACTTGTTGTTTCAGGCTTGGCTTCTGCTCTGTCCATAACTCCACTTCAATTGGTGATAGAGAGGATGTTCTCTAACAGTGGGCAGCAACCTTCTGAATGATCCAGCTGGTTGTTGTGATGACATCTGAAGCACAAAATCCTCTGAATGGCTGCTTTCTACCCTGTAGCTTTCTATCCTGACCACTGGCTGGGTAATTTACTTAACTTGAATGTTTCTGACCTAACATGCAATTTTCAAATGAGGGAGGGTGAAAATGATTTTGAGGGTGGATCTATTCTTTAATTATGGTCACAATGCTTTAGGCCTGAACTTCTGAATGACTTTGCAACTTTTTCATTTCATTGAAACACGGGATCACAAATTCTTCTGAGACATCAAAGATCCACATTTCATTTTTGATTATTTTGATCCGCAACAATGGTTTCATCTTTACCAGCATCACAAGAGTTCCATTGGTTGACAGCAGCTTTTCATTGAAATGTGTTCAAGCGTTTGTTAGTTGGAAAGGGATGATTTAAGGCACTCTTACATAAAATGTTTGTCTATTTTTGTCCACGCTGCCAAAACCACAGTGCAATGACAAAGATATGCCACTCCCAACAATACTTCCACCGCATTTATCCTCTTGAATTATGGCTAGTTAGAAATGAAACCACTGTGGAAACTCTCTGTTCTACCAGCGGTAATGTTTCACTCTGTTCTATCAAACGATCTGACTGCAGCATTTTTTTAAGGAACTGGGAGCTGAATGGTCAGGTAGTTCATTTAGTATATATACATCCATATACATATATTATGGGTTTTATTTATTTATTTATTATTCTTTTTTTTTTTTTTTTTTTATGTATTTCCAATTCCCACCTACTAGTCCCCCATTACATGATGTTACCAGTCATGGAAAGATAAAGGTTTGCATGTGCTTCCTCAGAGACATGAAACCAGCCAACTGCTTCATTTTGAGCTGCTGCTAATACAACATCATCCTGCCCACCCACGAGAATGAGGCTAATTATGATCTCTAGATTACGCTGATGATAGGGCCAGTGCTTAGACAGTTGCTCCACCTGGGAGGCCCCTTACTGTTCTTTAAAACTCCAGATGCTGAATATTATTTTTGCCAAACTGTCACTCAATGTACAAATAGCACCAGTATCGACTGATGTAACTGAAGTTTCTCCCCCTCCTTCTCCATTTCTCTCACCCAATCTCTTCAAAACAGACTTGCCTGGTCCACACTGGAGCAGTGCAATCTGTGATGTTTCACTAAACACGACAGCAGTCATCTGAGCTTACTTTAGCTCCTGCACAAAGAGTTCACACACTCTTCACACACTCTCTGGCGCAGGCATGGGTGATTGCCTGTTTTCGGGTGAACTGCTGAATGAAAAAACACTAACACACCCTGCACCCTGTAGACACACACACACACACACACACACACACACACACACACACACACACACACACACCACAGACTACCTAAAATTAGAACCATTCCTTCAACTCTGAGCAGAAAAGCTGGAAAACAATAAACAAAGCTGTGTGTTTTCATAGTGAGCAGCACATGAATGCCGGGACTCCAACCGCAGTTGTCACACTTTACTGAAAAAAACAGCAGTTTTTTTTTATGGAGATCAAAGAAACCCTTATTGTTTAGTACTGAACATTGTCACAAATCTTTTTAGCCTTTAGAACCCTAGACTTATTTTGTGGGCTGTTTTTGTAGTGTGACACACTTTTAGGATAAATAATTTTAAGTATTTATAGGAGACAGTTTTCAGGAGATTCTAGTCCACTCAAAGTCTTCATTTGGGATATAAATATGAACAGAATTTTGATTTTTATATGAATGAATTTGAAACTTTTGAAACTTTTTGCATGTGTATTTCCTCTTTAAAAAAATATTTCTCAGAAATCCCGGAAATTGATCATGCTTGGTGTTTTTGAGCTGAAAATGCAATAATTTTGATCAGTTATTTGTAATGATTAGACTGATAAGGATATTTATAATAATAATAATAATAATAATAATAATAATAATAATAATATTAATTTCATTTTCCATTACTTTACAGTGTTCCAGCTGAATGCCTTTTATATTGTTATTTGTTTATGTATCAGTATTTTGTCCCTTTTTCCCCATTTCTAAAATTTGAAAACTGTGTGACCAAAATAAAAGAGCAAACATATTCTCCCTTCACATTTTCATGTATAGCCCAATATCTGGGTAAGGGGCATCATCGTAATCATCCCCTCTTGCTGATCAGTCAGAGTCTGCATGCAGGTCAAGCATCTGGACAAAGCAGTAAACATGCACTGGAAGGCTCCTTTGGCATTTAAACTGGAAGTTAATTCAGTTGGAAAAGAGTGAATATTTGTTTTTGGTTTTTTTTAGCTTTGTTTCTCTCTAATTCATCTCACAATAATGAGATGGATCTATATTGTACATGATACACTATTTGTTATGATAAATTTATCATGTCTGTAGGTTACTCTGATCCTGAAATATGAAGCCTAGAATACCGAATAACTGCCTACAAAACATCAAATTCAGGTTAATCTTGACCTTCACAGTTAATCTTCACAGAGGGTTATCTATCTATCTGAACAATCATCTGCTTATATGAGTGTATTAGCATTAACTGTATACTTTCTGTTAGATTCTGGAGATTTGCTGTGAGGATGTGATTGCATGCAGTGGTACATGCGTTAGTGAGGTAAGGTTGTTGGATGATCACCTACGCAGCTAAACCCACAAAGACTGAATGGAAAATGGAGATACACGTGTTTGATTAGAGCAGCTTTTTTAAAAAAACGTCCTTTTCTACCCTCGTTTGTGTGAACCAATAGCAGCGCAGGTACCGCCTTCTTTTGAGGGAGCTCAAAAGAGTAGATTGGCTGCAGTGTAAAATGACGGCCACGCTGATTGGCTGGATACATAGGCACGAGCTCAGGTCAATGATATTATTGGCTTACTTCGAAAAGTACCAAGCCCTTTGACCCCGCCCTTGGGGCTCCTCCTTGAACTTGAGCACCAGAGCGCGCTTGTAAGCAGCACGAGGCCGTTACCTAGGAGACCAAAAGCCGGAAGCGAAGCTTCGACGCGTACGTTCATGGCGCAAACGACGTTATAACGCTTTATAAACCGCCTTTCTGTGTGTAAAAGTAGCTTTTATTTTTCCTGAGAGTCCAGACTGTGTCGCTGTAGTGTTTTAGGCTCTTTTGCTGCCTCTTCTGTTAAAAACCGAGCTTCAGTCTTTTTTATTTAATATTTTAATCTTTAATATATGTATTTTTTTTATTTGATATCAGTTTTTCGGATCAGCTTCTCAGGGCTTTGTTCTGAATCTCAGGGCTGACTGTGAAGACACCACCTGAGGACAGAAAGGTAAAATGACGTCATGTTTATGGTGGGCACTGACAGGCTGCTGCTGCTGTTATCAGTCCAGTCCACCCCAAACCTGCAGGCTGTTTGTACTGTAACAATCTGAATTTTACACATAATCTGCTGTGAAAAGCCTCACAAGTCCTCTTTCTGGGCAGAAACTCACAATTGGACACGTGATAAACAAAGATAAACTCTAACCCACGTGTTTTGTTCATAGTGTGATCACATAACATACCTTTAAAACTAAGATTACAACACCTACTCAACCTCATATTTTATAGTTTATCTCAAAAACATGCAAAAAAAAAAAAACCAAAAAAAAAAAAAACCAAACAAACAAACAAAAATCAAATCAAATAAAAAAAGAAAATTTTTTTCACAGTATTGGGTATATATATATATATATATATGCTTTCTTCTAAAATTTGATCTGATTGCATTCAATAACAAGAGCAGCACTGAAATCAGAATGTTGGATGATCATCACCCCAGCTCCCAAATTCACTCCTAAAGTACTGGATGAAGCACCATTATCCCAAAAACACAGTTCCACTGCTCCAGGGCTCAGTGCTAAAGGGGCTTTATCCCTCTAGTCCACACCTGGCATTAAGCATGTTGGCAAGGTTTGTGTTTGTTTATCTGTTACAGAGATTCCTACACAATTGACAGCACTGAAAATCAAATCAAATGTATGTGTGTAGCACGTTTTACAACTGATGATGACACAAAGCAGCTTTATAGAAATCAAAAAGAAGATCATCAACAATACATGAAACAAAACAGACATAAAGCCCCCCAGTGAGCAAGCCAAAGGGTTACAGTGGCAAGGAAAAAGTCCCTCAGAGCTGGAGGAAGGAACCTTAGGAGGAACCAGGATGGACCCCTCCACCTCTGGCCAATGTACTAGTACATTATTGATAAGGGGACATATCTGCTGTAATGTTCGTGTGTACTGGAGTAATGGTGATGGTTTGATGGTGGTCAAAGTAGTAGGCGATAATTAGGGTCTGTGTAAATTTCTACATAGTCAGTGATGGCAGGTGGCCACCTCGTCCAAGGCAGAGGGAAATAGTCCAAGTCTAGTTGCTGAAAGGTGGGCAGCCAGTGTGAAAGGGTGGCAGGTGAGCCTGAGGTCCGTGTGCGTGTGTGCGCGTGTGTGTGTGTGTGTGTGTGTGTGAGTGTGTGAGTGTGTGTGTGTGCGTGTGCGTGTGCATGCATTTGCACATCTGTGTCAGCAATGGATGCAATTTAAAGTAGCTGAACACATTCATTATAGAAGGGGTGTCCACAAACAGACACATAGTGCATCTCTTAAGATGGCTTCAGTCAAATTTAACTTGCCTTTTAAAATCCTTTTGAAGATCAGTTAATCTTCAACTCACTATTGAAAACTATTCACTGTAACAGTACTTTTGACCAGGGTAGCCCAAACATTTGCATACTACTGCACAGCACATTAGTACAGGTTCAAAGAACTCATCCAGATTATTTGCTTTATTATTTTAAAACAACACATATTTTATACAGTTTAGATCATGCATTCTGTTCTGCTCACTTCCTTTGAAGTTCCGGAGCCAGCTGTAGGTCTAAACCCTGTCATAAACAGCACAGGTGTTTACCTGAGGCTGTCCCTCACTCCGTTACTGTAAATCCTCTCTCTGTCATGAGCTCTGCTGTCTGTGTCACCCTTCCTCTGTCATTATGATGGGAAATTAAAGCTTCCATGCCTTTCATACCAGGTAAGAGAGATCTGGCATGTAGAAGGAAAAAAAAAAGCTTCACTTATACCCCCAAGAGAAAATTACATGCTGTGTACTTTTCTCGCTTGATGAAAAAATCAGATGGAGGCTGGTCGGAAGTGTGAAGCGTGAAGATGGCAATCTTGATTAGCTTTTCAGGCATTGTTTAATCATTTTTTTAAGCAGTAAACATCCTCACAAGTCCTACCTGTGTGTATTTTTAGATTACACTGAGGCAGCTGTCAACACTGTGAAACATTTAATGGCTTGTACGGGTTATAGGCCCATATCCCACATCCTACCCACATTCCTTTTACATACTGACAACAGTTGTATGATATTTTCACATGACAATTGTACATCCTCTCTTATTAAACAGACTGTGTCTTTAAGACTGATGAAAAAAACAGCCATAACATTAAAACAAATGTGAATGGAATAACGTTGATTACTGCCACCTGTCAAAGAATGGGATCTCCATATTAGAATCAGTTCTTGAAGTTGAAGTGTTGAAAGCAGTAAAAATAAACGGGCAAACATAAGATAGTGGCTCAGACAAGGGCAGAACTGTCAGATCATCTCTAAAATATCAGGCCTGTGTGGTTTTTCTTGTGTGCTGTGGTCAGTAATTATCAGGAGATCAGCGACAGCGAGCGACAGGGAATTTAAATGAATTAATTTTGTTCTGTCTTTAAAATTTTTCACAGATTGTTTGTAATTCAGACATATTTGATTACTTTAATTGGGTTTACAATGAAATGTAGTTACCTTTAAGGCAAGTCAAGGACCACTTTTTCACTGCAGAACCAAATGATTCCTAAGGCCATGCTGTACAGTTCCGTGCTGGTGTAACCCAGTAGACTGGTTCCAATTTGTTTTTCCATTTGCTGTGTGGCTAAATCAAGACATTCGTCATTTAGGTGCTTGGCATCTCGTAATAATGCAACAATTGCTGGCGTCAGAGGCGTTTGGTCTCACTAAGGTGTGGAGACAATCACTGAATCCCTGTGTCTTTAAGCCCTCTATTTAGTTTTGTGCTTCAAAAACAGTAAGCTAGTTTGAAAGCATTCTGTGCTGAACCCTGTCTGTGTGGAAAAGCAACCATGTTCAGAAGCATTCAGCCCTGCAGTGAAAAGAGGCCAAGGATTGCTGGAACAGTGCTGAAGTCATCCCTGCCACACACAGTATAGTGATCATACATATCCTATGCTTTATTCGTGGGAACCAAAGTGATAGGTTATTCATAGGAACAGTGGTGAACTTTCCCAGGAGTGGCCGGCCTACCAGAAGGACATCGACAGCTCATCTAAAAATAGCATCTGCTGACCAAAAAGAACACAAAGGCGTGTCTCGCATTTGCCAAAAAATATCTAGATGACCTGCGTTCTACCATGGGAACATCATGTCAACAGTCAAACATGATGGTGGTAGTGTGAGGGTCCGGGGTTGCAAAGTCAAAGGTATGACTTGAATCCGATTGTGATGCTGTGAGGCAAAGTTTCTTTTTTTAAGTAGACAAATATGGTATTATGTTGAGCTGCAGAAACTTTGCTAATAAAAAACACATGAGTGTGGATACATAAATACAGTTTATTACAATAATAACTGTGGATAACCTGTGGGAACTGTTCAATTTTATTGTTCTAATGTGCTCATTATTTCAGAATGAACCAGGGCCTTTTACTGACCTAGAAGAACCAGAGAGAGAACCAGGCTCCACCAAGAGTGAGCTACAGTCTCTGGAAGCTCAGGTTGGTTTGATGTGTGCCACAATTTTTAATTAGATTGAACAGTATTTTTGCCATCGTCATAAAATATATAAGCCCAGGCATTTGAGAGTGCACCCCCTCCCTCTTGTTGATGCACTGAGAGCAGTTTCCATCACAGTAAAGTTTTATTCTGTCAGCTTTTCAAATTTTTCAGTACTGTATCTTTTATCAAATTGTAAAATATTGTACTGTGTTGTGGTTGCCATGTTAACTTATGACTAGAGTGTTAGGGACATACTAAAAGCAAACTATTTTAACTTAAACATGTCAAATAGTAAATAATGGAAATAGTAACATTAATGTGAAGCAGGTATTGCCACGTTAATCAACATTAATGTAAAGTTATGAATACCACAGCCATGCATGGCTGGGACACCAAGACAGCATAATTGTGTCTCTCTGGGTGGTTAGGATAGACCCTCTTTCCCTTCATTGGTCAGACTGATGCTAGGCTGATGGGTGTCTTTTTGTTGGAGGGCGGGACATTATCCATAACCACTGAGGTGATTAGACAATATCTGTAAACAGACACCATATGTCAACCATTTGACCAGTCTACTCATTTATAAAATGTCTCTGCTGGTATGTACAGGTACCACATTTCATCAACAGCTGTAAAGAACTATTTAACTGCAAAGGAGGACTACTATTTTTTTTTTATTATCTTATTCTGCTTTGGACCCAACGCATGTTGCCAGCCTCAACATTTTTATAATCAATTACATAGTAAATAACTTTATGATCTACTTTTGTTTTACATTTTACATTGTTTACATTCTGTATCAATAGATTTTAATCACTTTTCTTAGTAGTTGTAAGAAATAATTAATATATATTGTGCTTACATTCTGCTTTCATCATCATGGCTGTAGCTGACTTCTCAGGGTTTATAGTAAAGAAAAATAAAGGTAAGCACTAGAACCCACTTCACCGTTTCTTCCTCAGAACAGTATGAAAGGTTCTAGCTGAAGACTGCAGCTGGGCCTACTAGTTGTGTTAAAGCATATGTAACAAAAGCCTTATACTGGTAAACGGCAGTGCTCATTCGCATCAATGGGAAGCCATTGGTCATAAAGACGAATTGCATGTTTTGTAATGAAATGTACTGGGGAGGTTTGTAAATGGTCCGTTTTGATTTATAGTTGGCTATAGATTATACATTTCCAAAGGCTGAGAGTGAATTAGCTATTGATCTGCTCTGGACTGGGTCACACAGTGTAGACGGAGGGTTGTGGAGTGTGAAGACAGTGCTGGTTATAGTAATGGAATTAAGGTTTCTTATTAGTGTTAATGAATGGATGATGTATATGACAGTGTTGCATGACTGTGTAACTGTCTCTACCCCTTACCCCGAAAATAGATATTCAGCCAAGGTGTCTGAAGTTTGCATTTTGTTATCGCCATGGAGCTATGAGGCCAGTGCTTATGCCATGCGAATAAGCATTGTGCAGGCTGTATACATAAAGTGGAGGGCTGTTTACAGGTCTTTTTCGAACTTTGCTTTGGACTGTGCTTCTTCCCGTTGCTAAGCAACAGTGTGTCAGCATGTGAAACAAAAATTATGATAAGACACATGATGATAATACACTAAATAGGTTAAATCGTGTAAATTTCAAAGTGAACTGGTTAATCACAGCACTGTGTGCCAATATTGTTGACTGGGTAGCAAGATTTCTTCCTGCTCATTTTTGTTCCACATAGTTAGACCAGCTGGGACTAGAAAAAGTGTATGTTAACTCTTGATAGTGTAATGAAAACCAGAAGAATAGGGCTAGTGTAGCTAGTGTCATTAAGACATCATACAATTGTCATTTAAAAAATCAAGCAAATATGTCACTTGAATGTGTCACTTCATGCACACGCTGACAATGGAGAATGTTTTTACTGCAGAATTTTACTGCAGAATTTTGAAATGGAGCTCTGTCTGGTTCTGTGTGTCTCATTGAGTTCTTTTGGAATGAGCACAACAACAGTTCTAGAATTTGATAATTTGTTCTGTATATATATATATATATCCACTTTAAAAGCACTAGAATTTCTTTCTGGTGCCTGTATCTTCTCCACCAATTAAGGTGGAATGGAAAATTTCAGTAAGAGTGGTGAAAGATTTATACTTATGTTACAACATGGTTAAATTAACACTGGTGTGGCCAGAGAAATAAACAAGACACACAGTCTTAAATGAGCAAGTGTGGGGCAATTTACATTGATTAATACAGGGGTGGCTAAACCAGTGCAACACACTTGGAAACATGGGGTAGAGCTCAGTTTAATCCTGACTGGTGCTCCAAGTCAGTAGAGAGCAGATATATCATAATTTCATCTCGTCTGAACCAAAACTGAGCACAGATATCCATATAATCATCATTATCTAGCTAAAGGACGTAGTTAAGGAGTTAAGGACGTAGTCTGTTGTGATTCCTGTTGACTTGCTTGGAGCACTTAGTAAACATTTACCTTAGAGCCAGCTGACGATTAAACTTATGCACAGCTGGTGCAACTGGTCCTTGAGGAGCACCTCAGCTATGAATGTTAAGCGAAGAGAAAGCGCATATGATAAAGACAAATGTCTTCAGGACAGCTATACTGTGAGATATTGGAAATGACGTCAAGATCTTGGCTACAGTTAAAATATTAGCACCCCACTGACCTGGATTTTATTATTCTGATTATACCACTGTTTTAGTACTGATATTTTTTAGATTTTCAGATGATGTAGACACAATAGCTGTAATAAAATAGCCCTAGTCTGTAATATACTGCAGTTAACAATTAGCCTCTGGTGAGGGATGCAATGTTTCTAATGGGATTGCTTTAGTTTTTGTTGTTGTTGCTTGCTTAGATTAGATTACATTAGATGCAACTTTATTGTCAATGAGAAAGCACAAGTACAAACCAATGAAACGATTGCATTGTTTGATGGTAGGACAAAGTGATCTTCTTTATAAGTTAGCTCTTTTCATTAGGCTCATTACCTGTCATTTTAAACTCATTTACACTACTTCATTAACAACTTCTTTTTGTTGCTAGGTGACAAGCAAATAAAGCAGACTGCTGCACAAAGTCTTTTGGGTTGCAGTTATTGGGAGATATTGGCAGTCACAGAACACCTCTTAGCCAATCACCTTACAAGGTTGGATCTGGGACACAGCCAACCTGACAGCCATAATCAGTCCAATGAGTTCATTTAGATCCATATCTCGTTTTCAGACATTAACACAAAGCACACTAAAATCTCTTTTTCAAGGAGGCTTAATCTACATTCACGCAGCAGGTGAAAGTAGTCCAAATCTGATTTTCTCACCAAATTGTGTGCCGTTCATTTAATGTGTTCACAAGGTTTCGGTTTCCTCTTTTCCAGCATCACAGGAGCTATCAATGAGTTCCGCTGGCTGACGTCTGGGTTTACTAAGAATATGTCTGAGCTCATTGTAGGAAGGGCTCATTATTTGGCCACACCCACTTCTTTGGCTTGAGTTCTTGAGTGTCTTCCACTGACACTGCAGCCACATCCACCTACAGACATTTTTAAAATGGCCTTTTTTAGTTGCGATTTGTTCAATGAACAGAGACATCACCCCAAATGTTACCTCACTATCTCCCCACTGAAAACCTCTGCATTGCCTCAAATCACATATGCATAGTTTTTCAACACCACATATGAAAGTGGTCCAAATTTTATAAAATATCAGATTCAGTGTGTATCAAAAAAAAATATGAAAGAATGGATTTGCGCCATTTAATGCAAATAAACATTATAATACACATCGCATAATATAACACACATTTCCAATTTGTCTCGTAACAGCTGCTATGAAAATAGTTGAATGTAATCAGGGTTCAGTGGTTGTTTATAATGAGCTCCTATGAGTTTATCAGTCACTATGTTAGTTTATTAGTATCGTTAAGGATAAAGATTGATCTACTTTCTAAGCTATGTGAAGTCTGTCACACAAACACATCAGTGCATCAAACAGATTTATCATGATAATGATCTACAAATTTCACAGTTTTGAATTATTAAGATGAAGGAGGGGACGTGACCAAAGCTCCTTTATGTCCTCTGTATTGTTCTTTAAAGAAGAAAAAAATTTCAGATTGATGTTGCCATCGGCCGATCATAGAGGTTTCAGTTTTGGTGTCCTTAAAGAAAAACTTGTACCTTCTTTGTTATGTGTGTCTGTGTGTGGGTGTGTGTGCTAATTTATACAGAGAACACACAGAGCGGAGTGCTGAGCGGAGAGAAGGAATACAAACTGGCTGAAGCCCAAATCAAACAGACTGGAGATTCAGGGCAGGTCGAGCGTTACTACCTGACAGCTAAGGTACCACCTGTGTATCACTGTCAACACATCTCTCTCTTTCTCCCTCTCACACAAATTCACACACATACCCCTTTCTTATTATTCCACCCCCCCCCTACGTACACACAAACACACACTCTCAGCCCTTGGCGTGAGAGCTGGATGGGCATCTTGGTGCATCTGTGCCCGCCTGAGGCAGCAGGCTGTGGATGTGGGTCAGAGCTGTAAATCCTGTGTGGTCTTCGAGGCCAAACAGCCATCGTAACTTCAGCAGACCCGGCGCCAAGCCCTGCTGATGGATGACTGTAGCAGCATGCAAAATAATAAAGTCAATAATGAAGGTCATAAGTCAAGTTAATGGTTTGTCTGGTCTCTCTCTTGCTCTTTCAGAAATTACACTCCATTGTGCAAGCTTCCAAGCGAGGAGAAGGTGAAGATGCTGGGTCCTTTCTGCCCCCTACTGGTAAGACCTGGTCATCGCATGTGCTTATGAATCAGAGTGTTTTCTGTTTTCTGTAATTTCTGTTCTACATTCCATTTACTTATTATTAAAAATAATATGTATGCTCCTTTGCATACTTTAAATGAAACCTCATATCTTAGTGTGTGCAGTGATTCAAAAATGACACCTTTCAGACACTCTCTGATGATTTACCCATTACCTCATTAAGTTCTGTATTAATTGAAGCTGCAACAAATGTTTGTAATACTGTACTACATTTGTATTACCACATTTTCATTTGCTGTACACCTTGTATAATCAAAAAACACTTGTGAACCTTAAGTGTAACCTGATTAAAAACATTCTTGAACATTCTTGACTTAAACATATGACTCATTAGAGTATTACACATTAAAATCTTAACTCATTCTCGATTCTGTTATTGTGCAAACCATTTAAACCATTAACAGAGTTGATGGTAACAAAGTAGACACCTGAAAAACTAGACACCTAGAGAGCCTAAAAACAGAATTTTATAGATTTTCAACATAATATAATTCTTTATAAATTGAACGAGACACACAATATCACAAGAACATATTTGATAAACAATTATGATTGCTTCAACATTTTTTATACAAAATAATGAGCATGACATCTCACTGCCCATCACATGATTCCCATCAGAGGAAGTGACTTCACTGAGAACAAGTCATGTTCTTTTTTATTAGAAATGTTTGCAGAACTTAGAGAGAACCTGTATATTTGGGCTAAAATAATGTGTATTTTTTAATTATTAAAATTACATTATTGAGGAAATTGATATTATATGTAATGATTTTATTTGCTTTGAAAAAAAGATTCAATAATCATAAAAAGTGAAAAATATCTTAGTTTTACTTGTTATAAATTGTTTTATTTACAAAAGGTCTTCTATTGTCAGATAATGTTCATTAATTTGATGAAATAACAGGAATTTTAGCTGTTATTAATCAAATTACATAATGTTAGGAACAAGTAGAATAATGCAAACATTACCAGGCTAAAAGGCTAAAAGTTTGTAGTGTTTTACTCAATAATACACCATAATGCTCCAGCTACCACATTTGTGAAGGTCTATTTATCCAGGTGGGGTTTCCCTGGGTTTTCCCCACATTCATGTCAACCCACCTATGCTCACCCCTTTATGTTGACTTGCCTCTTCTTGTAGTGTAACCTACACAATGACTGCGGTTGCAGGCCAGACTTTATCTGTAAACATATGCCATGTTGACCTCTGTTTCCTCATTCAGAATGTCTCTGCGGAGGTAATGTGCATAATTATGTGAATGTACACGGGTACAGTCTCAGGGACAGATTGTTTCCCTTTAACTGGTCACTTAGGTTATTTTCACGCAGCAGGTAAAAGTGGCCAAAATCCAATCTTTTTTGTCATATGCACCCAAAATGTGTCATATGTTTGGCAGTGTGAATAGCAATAAACACACTGAGTCTGACATTTAACACTTTGGGCCACTTTCATAAGTGGTGTTGAAATCTGATTTGTGGCAATCAGATCAGTTCAAATGTCAGGTATACAGTTCCTTGCAAAATTATTCACCCTTTTTACCTTTTTTCTTAACCTGTATTTAAATGTTTTTTTTTTATCTGATGTAAGTAATGCATCTGCACTAGATAATGGTTAAATAAAAATGAATTTAACCATTATCTAGTGCAGATGCATCACTTACATCAGATAAAAAAAACATATATATATATATATATATATATTCTATATATATATATATATATAACATATATATATATATATATATATATATATTTAACTTTAAAATGGCAATATAAGTAATATTTCACCCAGACTTAGTGTGAATGAATGGGAATTATTAATAGAGTTTGCCAGAAATAATAAAATATTTTGCTTAAAAAAAAAATGAATTAAATAATATTCTTACAACATTCTATAATCTTAGTTTAGACTTTTATTTGACAGGAGTAAGCAGATGTCACTTGCTAAGATATAATCTTTGCAGTGAACAGAAGTCCTACAACAGATGTGGAATGTACCCCAAATAACCATACAGTGTAAACATATTTATCAACATTATTTTATCAAAATTATTTACATTTGTTCATTTGTAAATTCAAGACTTGTAATAGCAGTGATTCATATTTTAAAGAACAGACACAATAGATACACAACCCTTTCTTTGAAAAAGGTGAGCAATGATTTATGTGACTCATTTTCACATGAATCAAATACTTTCTGTTAATATTAAAATTAAAGTTTATGCACACACAAGGCATGATGTTTTTCAGTGTACTAACTGTATCAATGACAGCAAAGCCTGCTCTTGACATTACAAAGGGTTAAGATAGAGAACAAAGGTTGGTTTGAAGTTGGAACTGGGTCTCTGTAGTGTGCTTGGAGGAGCACAAACGGCCAAGGGCAGCTAATGAAGAGAGAGAGAGCTAATGAGGGAAAAGCAGCAGCATGGTAATCAGCAGGCCTCAATTTCCTCCCCGATGCTCCAGATTAGAACCGTCTCAGTATCTCCTTCAGGCCTTTTTAGTTTTTCTCCTTCAGAGGCGTGCTGGATGAAAAGCAGAATGTCTACTGATCAATAGTGCATTTACATGCTGTGACTAAAAAGCGATTGGTAAGAAATAATGCCAGTTTTCTTTTTCCTCAGCCACTAAGTTTCCTTTTATATGCTACAGTAAGCACATATGTGCTCTGTTATCTTATCTTTTGATCAATTTGTTTTTTATGTTGTGGCCTTACGGCCACCAGAAAGGGATCTTAGGGAGCACTGCCTTAAAGAACTGGTTTTGTTTTTCTAAACAGTTCAATGGATGGATTCTTAAAAGAATGTTTTGTAAATAAGCATTTTTAAAAGCATAAAAACAATTAAAGACTTTCTATAGAACCATGAGACTAATTCCAGAACTATTTAAGAGATATCTTAACATTAGCTTTTATTATGAGGAAATTGTTAGTTCAATGTGTGTTGATGCCAATTTACCCAAGGCTGGGAGTCCTAGAGGGCACAACGTTGCCCAAATGTTGCAAAAAACATTAAAACAATATATTGCACAGCCTAACGGGTAGTAACTAAGTGGAGTGGACAATCATCTTCAACATATATTACTGAAATTATGTAATTAGATTGGTAGATCGAAAAAATTGATGTGGCTGACTATATGTTGGAGGAGGACTTCACATATACTTTGTCCTCTTTGTCGAGAAACATCCTATGTGATGAGGGAAGACTCTTGGTTGGAGTGGAATTGAATTGGCACTTCCAATTCCACTGGTGGGGACAGTTGGGCAAAAATAGGGATGCATCCTCTCAAACTCTTCAACTGCTCATATTGCTTTCAGACTCTTCTCCTGAGGCATTCATCTCTTGCAAAGGATTCTACCAGCACAACAGCACATGAGTCAAATGGGCAGCATGCATAGTGCGAATCACAAATTCTGCAATTGTATGTTTATGTTTTTTAATTGATCATCAGCCATAATATGACCAAATGTAATGGTCTGTAATTGAAGTCCTTTTGGGATCCTCACCATTGAAGGACTGGTGGTATGGATTACAGTTTGTAATGATAATTACACAGTGCAGTGGAGTGTGTGTGTGAAACAAGAGATAGTTGTAATATGCTGATATGTTTGTGTATGTGTATATTGCTGGCTGTGTCGATTAAAAAATAGAAACGAAGTATTTGCACAATTTGCTGCAATTAATAACAATTGACTGATTTGACAGCCCTAATAGTCAGTCGGGTACAGTGATACATCACTACGTGGCCGAGTGTGAAACTTGAATCATTTGCATGTCTCATGATTCCAACTGCACCACATTCCATTCCTGTTGGTTTACTCCTTCTGGGAGCTACTATTTTTATGGTGAAAAGTGTACTTTGTTCTTCCTCTTTTATCTTCTTTTCCAAAAAGCATTTTATAATTTTATTAAATACACTGCGTAACACATTATTGATCAGTTAGTTATTGTTCACCCTTTGCAAAAATGCTTCTTTGACTCTCCAAAGGGTCTCTACAGTCATGGTTCTAGAAACAACAACTGCTTTTTCTGAAGAACGTTTGAAGAACTGTTAGTGAAGAGTGTGTATTTTTGTTAAAGGCTGACATTTCATATTTAGAAGATTACTTGATTATTTAATTATTAATATAACCAGCAGGTGCCACCCTGATACACAGTAAATAAGCCCTTTTTATAAGTACTGTAATGATTTGGGCTACTTCTCATTCTTTTATAGGCTCACTTTGGAAAGAAGCTGAACTAAAGTACACCATGGTCCCAGACAAGGATACAGTTTATGATGGTCTCACTATGGTTTGTAGATGATAATGGAGTGAATTATGGTCTGGTAGATCCAGTAGGAATCTTCACTTGAGTACTTTGTTAACTGTTTGAGCTCCCAGTGTTCAAAAATGTAAATCACTGTTCGGTTCTATGGCAGTTAGGTATTTTCTACTCTAGCTGATTAAATAGATGTTAACTACTCTCGCTGATGTTAGATAAATATATACTGTGACTACAGTGCATCCGGAAACTATTCAAAGCGCTTCACTTTTTTGTTGTTACAGCATTATTCCAAAATGGATTCAATTCATTTTATCCCTCAAAATTTTACACACAATACCCGACAAAGTGAGAAGAGTTTGTTGGATGTTTTTGCAAATGTATTAAAAGTAAAAGAACAAAAATATAACATACATAAATATTCACAGCCTTTACTATGACACTCAAAATTGAGCTCAGATGTGTCTTGTTTCCACTGATCATCCTTCATATGTTCCTACAGCTTGATTCGAGAACACCACTGGTAATTGATTGGACATGATTTGGAAAGACACACACCTGTTTATATAAGGTCCACCCAAAGCCATGAAGTCTAAGGAAGTCCAGGACCCTTCATAGAGCTGGCCACTCATCCAAACTGAGTGACTGTGGTAGTACGGCCTTAGTCAAAGAGGTGACCAATGGTCATTCTGACAGAGCTCCAGTGTCGCTCTCTGGAGAGAGGGGAACCTTACAGAAGGACAACCATTTCTGCAGCTCCAATGAAGCATGTTTGCTAGACTGGCCAGATGGGAGCCACTCCACAATCAAAGGCAGCCCGTCAAAAGGCACCAAAAGACTTTTTGGACTGAATTCCAAGTATCCTGTTTGGAGGGAACCAGGCACTGCTCATCACCTAACCAATACCATTTCTACAGTGATGCATGGTGGTGGCAGCATCATGCTGTGGGGATGTTTTTCGGCAGCAGGAACTGGGAGACTAGTCAGGCTCATGGGAATGATGACTGCAGCGATGTACAAAGTGACTGATGATAGCGCTCTGGACCTCAGACTGGGACAAAGATTTAGCTTCCAACAGGTCAAAAACCCTAAGCACACAGACAAGATAACAAAAGAGTGGCGTCAGGACAACTCTTTGAATGTCCTTGAGTCTCCCACCCAGAGCACAGACTTGAACCCGATTGAACATCTCTGGAGATATTTAAAAATGGCTGTGCACCAATGCTCCCCATTCAATCTGATTGAGCTTGAGAGGTTCTGCAAAGAAGAATGGGAAAAACAGGTGTGCCAAGCTTGTAGCATCATACACAAGAAGATTTGAGGCTGTAATTGCTGCCAATGGTGCTTCAACAAAGTATTGAGCAAAGGCTGTGAATACTCATGTACATTTTATTTTTGTGTTTAAATTTGTAAATACATTTTCTCACTTTGTCATTGTGGGGTTTTGTATGAATTTCGGGGGAAAATGAATTGAATCCATTTTGAAATAATATTCCAAATGCACTGTATATAGTATGAATGTATGTTTTTATATATTGTTCACTGAGCAGAAATGCCTTGTGTGGAAGACGATTCTTCATCAGCATCAAAGACTATAATGGTTAGCACTTTTAGTTTGTTAGCTGTTCTGAAGAGGAATTAGTTCCTATAAGCATTTAATAAATTAACATTCCTGTTAATATATTTAACATGAAACCTACCTCTGCATGTTTTGAATATGAAAGGACGTTTTCAAGCATGTTTTTTTCTGTTTGCTGCTAAAATGTATCTTTAAATAGGGGTTTCCACATTCTAGGGTTAGTCTACTTCTGTTCATGTCTGTGTGTCTCACCTTTTCTCTCAGGGGTCTGCTGATTTGGATAAAGAGGTGGTGCTTCCCACATCCCCCTTGCAAACCCCAACTTTTTGTCCAGACACTAGCTATCAGTACAACCAGCTGATTGAGTTTCTTCACCGACAAGAGGAGGTCAGCTTTCCCTTGACTCTGTAATATGCACTGATAGGAGCCAAGAAACTTGAGAGATTTAGATTGCAAATTTAAAGTAAAAGCGAGTAGGCTGTTTATTAAATCAGCAATGAAATAATCTACATTTTTAAAAGGCCACACTATCAACAGACTTTACTGAAAAACGTGGAGCCTTTAAATAATGTAGTGGTAAAAAATAAACACATTTTTTAAAAGGCAGTTATAACTTACAATAGTTAAAACTAATGGCAAAACTACATATACATGGGGACACACCACATTGGGCTTAGTTTCAAACAGAATAATAGGAGAAAGTAAATAACTAATATTTAATAAGTAGTAAATAACTCATTAGAACTTGAAGTCATTCGATCAGCAGTGTCGGGTTTGCAGTTTAGCTAAATTGTTGCTTTTTGTTTCCCTTATTCAACAGAAGTGTCGAAGATACTGCAAACAGTTCAGCCATATGGGCAACATAACTGAGACAACAAAGTCAGCAACTGTCACTTTCTTGTGTCTGCTGTATTTTACATAAAGAATTGGTGTTTACTTTACTGATATATGTGTAAGTCTATGTGCCGTTGTGTTTCAGGTTCGAGAGTCTTGCAGAAGAGTGTTCTTCTCTTGCTGAAACTTTGAGGGAAGCAAAAGTCAATGGATATCCACTCCCAAAGTATCATATGGAGGATCGCACTTATAATGTCTTTAAGTAAGGGTTTATATATATATATATAAAATATAGATAGATGCATCATTTTCTGACAATGGGTACAGAGGGGATAGGGTACTACATACAGACTATGTGGAATGGAATACATATACAGCCAGTTACACTGTTGTGTGTGTTTCCCTCTAGTGGCCAGTTCATGTAGTAGCTTGCTGTGGCTCTGGCATTTGGTAATAAGACATGGATTCACACGTGGGAAGCATGTGATCTGTGTTTCTGAGCTGGCTGTACCTGACAAGGGATTGAATGTTTCAGATCACACATCCATGTAATGAATTAATAACAGTGACAAACCGTGAGAATATATTAAAAGATATACATTTTTCTATGCATTATCTCTTACAATGTCCAGTTCTTGTTACAGGTATAAACATGGTCAAATAAGATCAAAAAAGTAAAAGCAACATAAGTCCTGGAGTGTTACTGCCCTGTATAAACATGAGTTGCCCCTAGACATGTAATCATTGGTTTATGCAGTATAAAAGTACTATATTTAAAGACAGGGTTTATAAAACACAGATTATTTGTTATTCATGAAAAAGTAAAAAGTTACTCTGAATTTGAAGACTGACATTATTGTTGTTTACTGAATAAATATATACTGTATAAACCAATATAAATTAATACATACATTCATACTGACATTACATATAATAATCATTATCCATATCATTTATCTGCTCTATGTGGGCCTCTTCACAGATCTCTTCACAAATTTTAAGTTGTTCGGTGGTGTATAAATCATGTGTGGCAATATATGATGTGAGAAACTCAATGTGAAAAAATTAGGACACCCAAAGAACTCCTTAATTTTTACTCTATATTTAAACATATCGAAATGTGCTCTATATTTCTTTTTAAGCAGGTGCCGGAGCAGAGTGAGGGAGCAGTAGTAAGCCATTGTCATTATGATGAATTACATCTTACTACATTTTCCTGAATACATTGTTTTAGTTAGTATTTCTAGTATTTCTGAAATGATCTATTCCAGCCATGATATATTGTCCCAGAAAAAAACATTTGATAAATGTTTATATTGTCATTTTTAATGACGTCATTTTTTGTCAGTTTCATGCCACTGGAAGAGTGGTAATACAGTGGCACAATAATACAATTAAACCCTTTTAAAGGGAACTTATTACCTCCTTTTTATAGTGACCATAAAATGCCACTTTCCCCTAGTCTGTGGGTCCCTCTGTTAAAAATGTGTTTTGTTTTATTTTGTAACACTTATGAATTCAGTTTTGATGGGGATGTGCAAGATCTACAAACCTGCAGGGAAAATATTTTTTTTCATCTTGCGTGAGCAAGCTAGTTTACATTCAGAAAAGGCTTTTATTTTGTTTAAAGTGTATTTTTTAATTGTGGCAGTCATAGATCAGGGGTGTCAAACTGAAATACACAGTGAGCCAAAATTTAAAACTTGGACAAAGTCGCTATCCAGCATTAATATTTATTGCAAAAATCTTCCTCCAGATATAACAATGAACCTTTTCATATAGACCCAAACAACTTTTGCTTAAACACTGAATATGGAACAAGCAAAGCTTAATACACATGTAATGATACACATTTAATACACATTTTTGATTTTCAAAAAAAAAAACCAAAATACAACAAAACATCAATGGCATTCATTAAAAATTTGTACATCTCTTTTTTTATTAGCAGCTTTCAGATTCAGATTTCAACAGTGACCTTTTCCACAGGCTAATGATACATTTAAAAATAAAATAACAGCAATAAACAAATGAACTAATAATAATATCCTTCAGAGATAACCATTCAAGCCCGTTCCATTTCTTGAGTAGCAAGAAAAAGTGCATAAAGAAAAGGTTAATTATAGCTTGGTTTGCTGCACTGCTACTCTGATGTGTCCAAGCCTGACATCTCTTCTTCCAAACTTCAAATCAATAAAATCAAACCCTCACTGAAGGGCTGGGCTGATTCTGTGATCTTTGCTGCTTCAGTAAAACTTACGGCAGCCTCACTTTGTGGCTTTTCTGAACATAGTCTGCTATGAAACCATCTCCTCTTCTTTCTCAGTCAGGTCCAGGTCTCTGAATCAGGTCTAGCTCTTCGAGACAGGTCCAGGTCCAGGAGTCAGGTCTAGGATTCTGTGTCAGGTCCAGGTCTCTGACTCAGGTCCAGGCATTTGAGACAGGTCCAGGTTTCTGAGCCAGGTCCAGGCCTCTGAGCCAGGTCCAGGTCTTTTCAAGTCAGGTCCAGGTTTCTGAGTCAGGTCCAGGTCTTTAAGTTAGGTCCAGGTTTCTGAGTCAGGTCCAGGTCTTTGAGTCAGGTCCAGGTGCTTGTCGTGGTGTTTTGTCTCATAGTGTTTTGTAATGTTGTACTCCTTATAGCCATGGTGGCACCACATACAACACAAACAGGTCTGTCCTTTACGGATGTAAACAAATATTCTGCTTCCCACCTTTCCAGAAAGCTCCTATATTCGCCATTTTTGGGAAGGGTAGCACTGGGTCAGTAGTACTATGAGGTTGCTATGGCTACTGTCAAGAGAGAAGAGGGTGTTTATTGGTCCTGGCCTGATTGTCATGCCAAAACACCAGCAGAGCATTCTGGGATTTGTATTAGTTGTGTCTGCCCCAGAGCAATGTTGTAGATGATTTGATGTTGAGCAGTGTGTCTTATTTCTTGTTGTTGAGGTGTTCACAGCGGCCCCCTCCCCTCTCTCCTCCTCTCTTCCCACTGACTCAATGCCACTGCACAGACAGTGTCCAGTGTCCATCCTGTATCATAATGTTATAGGAAAAAATTATTTAATTTTTATGACCATTCAAAATAGGCTCTCCTCGCCAAGTAGACACAATATCAAGGTCACCATAAATGGTTGTGTTTGTGTCCGTATATTGTATGGTGAATTGATAATGTAATCATTGTACCTGGCCTAGATGCTTTAGTAAAAACAGTGATTTAGTGTGAGGTATTGGAGCACTGACTGGAGCACTCTTCTACAGGATTATACCAGAGCTGGGTGGAAGTGACATGTTGTTGACAATAGTGCGAGGGATCAATCTGCCCTTTTCTGAAGGTAAGAACCATAACTTGTCTGATTAAGTAATTACATGTATTGTACCAAATGAGTGTGGTGTGTAAAAATACTAAATTATATATATATTTTATTTAACAGGAACTTCTCCAAATGATTTAGAGTGCAGTGTGCGCTTTGAGTTTGCTTTTCCTAGTTTGGTATGTTATCCCTCTGTACATGCTGTTTGGTTTATTTTGTCCTGGATTTGTATGTAATTATTGGGTTATTAAACACATTTTGTACTCTGCTCTCACAACTTGGCAGGAAGAAGCTCAAAGAGATCAAACTCGTTCAGTCAGAAATTCTTCTAGTCCAGGTATTTGCCTTTAGAGCCCAGATCATGTTATTTTGTTGTAACTACAGCCATGTTAGTGCAGCAAATTTCACTGCCTCAAAAGCTTATAGAGGCTGGAAACTAGATCCATTGTGGGCTGTTCTGGGAATTACTAATGCCTCCATAACCAAGAACTATAACAAACAGGTTATTATTTTCAGCATGGAAAAATGAAAGCTAATCCTACTGAGGAAACTACAAAAATATCAACATATGATAAAGAAACTTACTAACATACAATGCTTGGAGAAATTGTATGTTTTTTTGATAATGAGCAACCAAAATTCTTTGACAAATTGTGGAATCCCATTTGACACCTTGGTCTATAATTACTTGAACAGTGACACAATTTTGGTACTTTTGCCTGGACCAATGGCTTTGAAATGAAAATGAACTGATCAGGTCTTCTCTTCTTTAGTGTTGGCTTGCACCTTAAAGTAAACTTTCTGCATTTACTTTCAGAAATGGGACTTTTAAGTGTTTGGCAATGATTTACCTGCTTCAGATTGCTCTTCTCCTGACTGCAGAATACATCATTTCATCATATATTGACTATATCGCCATCACACAACATTTACATTTACATTTACAGCATTTAGGAGATGCTCTTATCCAGAGCGACTTACAAGGTTTCTCACATTACTGGGAATCAAATAGTCTCCCACATGGTGTGCTCCGCTGCTGGTGTTATCTGTTGTGCCACACCAACAACCTAACCACACTACTCACTTTGCAGGCCTTGCCATAACACTAGGGATGTCTTGATTTGATCTAGTGGACAGAGATAAGGGATAATCCAGGCATTATTTAATGGCTCAGATATTGGCCATTTTAATCCTGATCCAATTCAGATTCGAGTGCCATCTAACTTTCTAGTTCTGATACCAATACATAAACATTGTGTATTGGAATATATCCAATACTGTTTTGATACCATTGTTGAATAAATAAATAAATAAACTATATACCTCACAAAGTCTTTAGGCATCAGGATAGACTTAAATTAACTGTCCCACTTGTCTTGACCAGTAAATATATTTTCCTGCTCGCTTTCAGAATTTTAGAGGGCCTGACTGACTGCTGTTGAGTATTTAGTTAGTTTGAATTGCTGTTTTTATTTATCATGGATTCATTATTACTATTTCTCATCAACGGAAGAAAGTATACATTGCATTGTGGACGCTTTTTGTGCAAACACCAAATATGTTCTGATACGGCAGACAGTGCATTTACTGCATTCATTTGCAGAAACTTAATTTCAGTTAAACTTTTCACAGTACCACTGTGCAGTACCACTTTCTATGACGCTGATGTGCCAGAACAATGTATATGCAGCTAAAGATTCCATTACTTGTTAGTTACATTAGCCTTTCCCCCCCCAGTACAAACTTAAGACACTAAACATGTCTTGGCAGATTAAGTACATTTGAGATAAGAGTAAAAAATAGTCAAAATAGAGATTCTGTTAATGGAATGT
The DNA here is from genome assembly GCA_034509495.1 of Acestrorhynchus altus. Taxonomy (NCBI): domain Eukaryota; kingdom Metazoa; phylum Chordata; class Actinopteri; order Characiformes; family Acestrorhynchidae; genus Acestrorhynchus; species Acestrorhynchus altus. The sequence continues at coordinate 6,485,020 of CM067520.1, forward strand.
AGCACATTTCTCTCTTTGCCTTTTTTCTGATCTTGAAGAGTTTGGAGAGCAGTTTACACTCCGCATTAGGCGTGGTCATCGAGGCTTTAAGAGAATCATTATGTCTAAAGGCATCAAATTTGAGATCATTCAGAAGAGGTGAGTGTCTGTCTGTCTGTTCCTTCCACAAAAAAAGAGTTCAGCTGCTGTTGGCACTTATCACAGTGATTTTCCAAATTAAAAATAACTTTTATTTACGTGTATTAATTAAAAAAACTTAGGAAAATAAATTAAATATAAAAAATATTTAACTTAAAACTAAATAAAAAGTAAGCAAAAACAGTAAGGTACTATTAAATATATTTGTAATAAGGTACATACATTAATACATATATACATACATAATAACTACATAAGTGGCTTTTTTGGTTTTATGCCATATTGTCTGGATTCAAATTTTTAATTCTAATATAAAATGTTAGGGCTAGTTTCAAAAAATGTTACCCCGATTCTGTGTATTTTAGTGGTTTTTGTGGGTAATTGAAAATAACTGAATTTCAATATCTAATAACTTTGAAATGCTTCTTTCCTTATTTGAACTGTAGTGGTCTATTTAAGACTGATAAAGTGGTGGGCTCTGCTCAGCTGAAGCTGGACTCCCTGGAGAGCAATTGTGAGATGAGACAGCTAATAGAGGTTAAGCCTTGTTATTTTTACACCTGCTTTTATAGTAGAATTTAACCCAAATTCCCTAAATATACATTACATTATTATTAAATGTAACTATAAAATGACATAATCAGTTAAATAATTACATAATTAATGGCATTTCTATTTAGCTACATATGCAGACAGGTTTGAACACAAAAACAAGACAACAATAACTTTTCATAAAATTTAAATAAAATATTTCTGTTGTACTTATGAACACAAAGGTGGTATTGACAGAAATTTAAAAAACTACACTTTTCAATGTATCTATGCATTTCTGTGAGCTATATGTGAGAAAAGGGATAATCCTTCTGGTTGTGTGTCTTTAACAATGTTTTTAAGGTTTTCCAAAGGCGGACTCCAACAAGAGGGCATTTGGAGGTATGCGTGAAAATTCGGGAGCCACTGAGTGGTCCGCAGTCTGAAACAGTGACAGAGAAATGGCTGGTTCTGGACCCCCTCAGCTTACCACTGGTACCATAATAATACTACTTTTCTTTACCATTGTTTTATCAGTGCAATATACTTGCATTTGCAATATACAGTTAATTGTAAGGTCAGCTACATGAACACACTATTAACAGTTGTCTTTTTTGCATATATTAATGCATTTAGGGCTTCATGTTGTATTATGTTGCCATTTTCTTCACTTGCATGTGCCATTGATGATGGATAACAGTATATAATGCTGTCTGGGTCATATTTGTGTAAAATCCTGTAATATTACTCTACTGTGTCTTTGCACATGCCTCGTCCACAAATGCAAAAAGTATGGTCTTTAGTGGAGGCTTAGGACCTGGAGCAATAAATGGCAATTCTGTATAAGTGCTGTACAATGCACATTTCTCAAAATGATATGAATACTCTATGGAAGTTTAACATATTAAGTACTATGTATTTGTCATTACTAGGTGGTTCCTACTAAGCCTCTGATTCAAGATAACCCTGTAAAGCAAGTGAAAAACAGGTAAATCATTTAAAGTAGCTTTATGCTAAGAAACTTTATGACAATGTGTCCATTTTTTCAGGCAGTGTTTGCATACTAATCGACTAATGATGGAAATTTCAACTCAACTCGACATGCAGTTCTGTCTCGGGCAGATGTGTAAATTAACACAGGTGTATTCTAATTAGATACAAGAGGACATAAAGCTGGTTCCCCTGCTGCCTTATGAAAAGATTTTTCAGAGGCTTCTTTTGGGTAGTGTACCCAATGTAGGGAGATCATTGACTGCTAGACATGCAAGATGCAGAGAAGCAAGATGGTCATTTTGACTAATTGCCCACCATCTAGGCTGACCTGACCAAGCTGTTATGAGGTTTTGGGAATAGTGATTATGTGTGGATGCACACACGGCAGACTGGACTGAAACCATATTTTCTTTAGTGACAAATCCAGGTTATGAATAGGATGTGACAACTGTCTCTTTGAGTATGGAGGCCTTTGCATTTTTTTTCTACGGAGCAACACACTGACCCAGCAGCTGGTGTGATGATCTGGGAATCGTATACAACAGTCAGTCACCTCAGTAGTGATACAAGGAACACTAACAGCTCAGCAATATGTACAGATATCCTGTGGCCACTTGTATTGCCTCTCATGGCAGGGCTTCCATCTGGCATTTTCATCAGAGTAATACTAACCCACACACAGCAAGGGTCTCCCAGGAATATCTCCACCAGATCACATCACTTCAATGGCCAGATTCTTCATTGGCTGTTGCCAGATTTATTGCTAATTTACTAGTTATGGAACCAGCTGGGGAACCAGTTTTGTCTATGTAGGAGTGTGCAGGATCTACAGGCCCTGCTGCAGTATGCCATGTGGCACATGTATAACTCATGCCCAACCATGTCTTATTGTATACATAGAGGCAACCGAATAGGGTACTAGAGCCTATATTTAATTGTACAGTTCTCCCCAATAAACTTGTCCTTTCACTGTAATATTGTAAACATTTAGATATGTCATCATTACATTCACACATATACATTTTCCTTCCAATCCAATAACTCCTTCTTTGTGCATTATTATTATTATTATTATTATTATTATTATTATTATTATTATTATTATTATTATTATTATTATAGTATATTGTCTGTGTCAGTGTAGTGACTATGCATTTTATGTTCCAGGTCAGCCACATGCAATGTTCTTTGAGAAGATATGGTCTAATAATTTTTTACCCCATTATTTTGTCAATACATTGACAACTGTTAGTCCCAGCAGTTCCATCTCAGATGCTTTCTACAGTCTCTCAGCACTGCAGGTACTTTTTACAGGGAGTGAAGCGAGAAAAAGTTCAATTAATTTTACTTTTATATTGTTTTAAGTGTGCCTCATTACTTGGAAGTGGAATTAAAGTTGCCTTGCTGAATGTACATTTTATCTTGACTGACTGAACACATTACCTGTCAGTGTGACACTGTCCACTCGGCAATCTAGTTTGCACAGTTATAAACTCAGGGGATTACTAAGATGTCTCAAATGTGTTAATGATTTTTCTTTTTTGATTTCTTGAAATATTTTAGTAATAATCTACACCTCATGAAGTAATGCATTTTGAACTTAAGACTTATTACTGTGGGTTATAAAGTTGCTTTTACCTGCACCTATGAGAAATACATTTGTAATATGTTGTAACAATGTCAGTTGAATTATGCATGACGACTGCAATTTGTAATGCTTGTCAAAACCTCTGCACAGCTTAGTTGCTAAGATGTAAACAAAGGCATTCAGATGTGAAATGTTGGTTTGGTGTGAAATTTCCCACAGGTACATGAAGTGTCCATATTGGTGGAGATGGAGTCCTTTAAAGGCCTTTAATAAACGTATTTTATGTAATAAGAAAGATATTATACAAAATAATTGCAAATATGTTTTATGATGGTTTTATGGTTTTATATCAGCATGTATCTTTTTTTTAAATCCATTGGTGACAGCAGTACAACCATATACAACATGCACACCACTTGTAAGACAAAGCAATTTCCAAATAAATTGTATTTTTTCAGATTACATCATCTTTATTCATTATTCAGAAAATGAATAATGTAGGTTCACTGGAGTTTTGTACCTAAAATAGATAAAACAACTATACATTGAGACATTTCATATTAAACCAGTCTGATTGAGTTTATGTACATTTCAGTGAGTGAATTGGTGGAATACTCCTTAAAGATTCTCCTTAAAGTCCTTGCTTGTGTCTGAGATATCCGCACAGAAACATGATATACAGTGGTGTGCAAAGGTTTGGACACCTCTGGTTAAAATGCTGCTGTGAACAGTTATGCAAGTTGAAGATGAAATGATCTCTAAAAGGCATAAAGTTAAAGATGACACATTGCCTTTAAACCTGTAAAAAAAACGTATTTTTTTTCATTTTTATCTTTTACATTTTAAAAATAACACAAACGTAAAGGGGGCTGAACTTTGGGCACCCTGCATAGTTCATAGTTACACCCTTTTTGGAATGTATCACAGTAAACTGTTTTTGTAGCCAATCAAGAGTCTGCCAGTTCTTTTTTGATGGATTTTCATTTGCATTGTCTTCCATTTGTGTGAGATTCCTTTTTTCTCCAAACATACCTTTGATTTTTGTTGCCAAAGATTTCTCTTAATATCATTTGATCACTCCACATGACTTGTTTCCAAAATGCATCAGGGATTGTTTGGGTGTTCTTTTGCAAACTTCAGATGCTGAATTTTGTGGTGAGGGTGCTTTTTTGTGCATGTGTCACTGAACAGTAGAACAATGTGCCACAATAGTAGCAATCATATGAGCAGCTGACTTCCAGACCTTAACTTGGCCTCCACTCTTACTGTTAATGGCCATTTAATTACATTTCAAACTGAAAACATTGAAACCTCAAACCTTCTTATAGCCTTCGCCTGCTTTGTGGGCCTGAACTGTTATAAGCAGCTGCTTAAAAGAACCCATGGCTGCTCTATTTTTGGAAGAGTAAGTTTAGAATGTCTGGGTATTAATAAAGCTTTGAAATTTGCATCACCTGGCCATTCTTAACAATAATTATGAACAAGCCATAACTCTAGGCAACTTAAGGTCTGAGAAGCTGTCATGCTCTCAAATCTCCTATAGGGATCCTATATTGTGCACGGTACTCCTTTCCATTTTTCACTCTAAAATTACAAAAATAAAATATTACATTGGTATTGCCTAAAATGTTGAAGTGTGTGATTCAAATTTATGCCTTTTGGAGATCATTTCATCTTCAACTTGCTTAACTCTTCACAGTAACAGTCATTTTGACAAGGAGTGCACAGACGTTGCATACTACTGCATATTGGTTTCATTGTTCTACATTAGGAAAATGCTTGGATTGAATTTGGAGTAGAAACTGACACTGAATCTGGTCATTCTACTTGACAATAGAACTCGATTTTCTCCATTTAAGGTATGTTTATAGTTTTACATTTAAATGCCCTGACCTATTCTGAATATATTTGTGGACACCCATGGTCAACATATGTTACTTTGAAAAGCCAACTGAGTAGAATATCAAATGAGTAAAAAAAAATAATAATAAAAAATAAAAATATTCAGACACTTTGGATTCTGTGCCTCTTCACTCTTCCTCCAGACTCTTGGACTCTTGATTTCCAAAAGAAATACAGAATTTACTTGAAAAGAGAACTGAAATCTGAAAAGAGTACTTTGGAGCAGTTCAGTTCTTTTTCTCCTCCTGCTTGTGAAGCTCTCCCAAGTTCTTAAATCAACATTTCTGGACAATCTTCTCAAGGCTGTGGTCATCTCTGTTGCTTGTGCACCTTTCCCAACCAGTGACCTTTCAGTCAACTTTGCATTAATATGCTTTGATACAGCACTCTGAGAACAACCAGCAATGACCCTCTGTGGCTTACCCTCTTTGTGGAGGGTGTCAATGAGGGTCTTCTGGTTAAATGTCAGGTCAACAATCTCTATGATTGTGGTTTGCATGTTTTGATTATAAATTTGTAAAAATGCATAAACAAATACACTTTTCTGTGATTTTGTATAATATCTTAGTTGTAGTTAAGTAGTCTTAATGAACACTCCAGGAATGGGTTGCTTAATAATAACAAGCCATGATTTTCCTTGCTCAGAGTGCTGTAAAATATACAAATAATTTTATTTTATTTTCATTTTATTATTATTTTGCTTGTAAATGTGAACACAATTGTGATGCAAATGACATCCAGTCAATTTGCATGAAGTTTCTACAGACATAGTTATATGTTTTTTCAGCCTGCTCACAGGTGGTGACTGCATGTGCCAGCAGGAGTTGCCCATGGATACACTGTTGTCTATTACGAGAAATGTCTGCCAGTTGACCACCACTGCAAAGGACCGTGGGGCAGCTTTGTGCCTTGTGTCTCTTGGCATATTAATGTTGAGTATGAGGTGTAGAGGACGTCCTTCTGGGCTATGAAGAATCTGTCCGCAGGCGTTGATGATGTAACCATGACAACACCAAATAGCAGGAATCCAAAAGAGAGTGAATAGGTGAGGAGATTTAAAGCTGAAAGATGATTTATTTCAATAACCTTTTAGGTTTATAAGAGACTAAAAACAAATACTATTAATGCAATGGCTTATATAAAATATTTAGGCTTTTTAAGGAACACTTCAGTGTTTTTCAGCCTAATCTGTGTCTACTATCTTGGGTGGATAATAATGGGAAGAAGACTCAGATGTCACCAATAGTAGAAGCTAATGGTTAGTTGCTGAATTAGATCAGTAAATATTTATGCAAATCATATACAATGGCATGCAAAAGTTCAGACTGTTGAAGTAGTCCATTGTGGATCTCGAGGTGGTTAGAACCATTATCCTGAAGTAGAAGCTTTTCCTCTTTTCACACTCAAGCCGTTTTCCAAATATTCCAAATAATATCCTTCCACTCCCATGCTTAACAGTTGGAAACAGTGTTCTTTTCCTGAATTATGTACCTTTTCCTCCTCAAACACCTTTGCTCATTGATGCCCAGATCTCTGTGGGATATGCTAGAGCAACAAGACCAATCCATGGGAACTCTGCCTTCGTCTACATGCTTCTTTGAATTCTAGTGATGGTTCTGTATCCCTCAGCTTGTCCAGAAAAGCATGCCTTTTGGGGTGTCTTAAAGTAGAGGTCTGCATGGGACCAATATATTAATCCTACTCCTGTGAAAATTAGTCCTGCAAAATTTTGAGTTTTTACTTTATTATTTATTACTTGATTGATTATTTAGCTGTTTTCTCTATCTTAACTATGTATTTTAATTATTGTGTGTTCGTTATAATTTTATATAGACAGTTTATTAATTTTCAGAATTTCTCTACATGTACTCCACCCTCACTGGACTGGTTAACCATGCTAGTCCTGAGCATGATATTGAATGTTGTCCCATGCTGCAAGATATTGTGAAGGGAACTGTGAGTCCCATGGGAATGCAGACTTTTATCTCAAAGTGCAAATTACACTTGCTGACTGTAGGGGGAGATCAGGAGCCAGTCTGTCAACTTTAACCAATTCTGCATGAAATGATCTGCTGTTTACATCTTTCTGCCCATCAAGCCAGTTGAGTTAATACACACTACTGGTCAAAAGTCTTAGAACACCCAATATCACAAAATCTGAAACTTGACTAGTAGTGTACATATATTATGCAGTGGCATGTTGTTCATCAAGAGATCACATCACAACACGATGACAGTCTGAAATTGCCTGTTTGACTGGTTTTACACTCAACCACAACATTATGAGCTCAACTGTAAGAAACCTTGGGGTTATATTTGACTCCGACCTTGCATTCAACCGCCACATTAGTAACGTAGTAAAGACGGGATTCTTCCATCTACGCAATATTACTAAATTGCGTAAATCACTCTCACAGAAGCATGCAGAGATACTGGTGCATGCATTCATCACATCTAGACTAGATTATTGTAATGCCCTTCTAGCTGGTAGTTCAGGGAAATCACTACAGAGGCTACAATCTGTACAAAACGCTGCTGCGAGGGTTCTCACCGGAACTCGGAAATTTGACCACATTAGTCCGGTTCTTTCATCCCTCCATTGGCTTCCCATTAAATTCAGAATCGACTACAAAATATTGCTCCTAACATACAAGTCACTAAATGGCTTAGCTCCCCAGTACCTAAAAGACCTCTTAATACCCTACAACCCGTCACGCAGACTGCGTTCTCAGGACGCAGGCCTATTGACCGTCCCTAGAATCAAAAAGAACACTGTTGGGGGACGAGCCTTCTCTTTTAAAGCCCCCCAGCTCTGGAACAGCCTTCCTCCTACTGTTCGGGACTCAGACACTCTCTCCATCTTTAAATCACGTCTAAAAACTTTTCTCTTTATGCAGGCTTTTCATTAACACTTCTAAGGGGGCACTAATACTTGCTGTTGTAAAAAGCGCCATATAAATAAAATTTGATTGATTGATTGATTGATGACCACCTCCTTGTTTCTGCACTCACTTTATTTTTATCAGCTTCACTGATCACACAGGAACACGTTGTAGTTCTGTCATTAGACTGCTGTCCATTTGTTTCTCTTCCTACCTTTTAAGCCTTCTTTCCCCCTGATCTTCAAATGTTCAGGACCACCATGAACTATATTGCTCTGTGGACAAATTGTAAATTGCAAATAGTATTAATATGATATTATATGGTGTATTATTTGTTCATATTTTATTTGGTCTTGAAAAACACACTTCCTTTGTATTCCACTCTTTTTGAGTGGGTGTTCTCCAGTTCTTCAGCTAGAGCTCACTTCAGCATCCTAATCACTCCGTAGAGGCTTCTCACAGCTCGCCTTTCTTTCAGCTGTCAACTTCATGTTTCACAATCAATCATATATGAGCTAACATGGCACTAAATGTTCTCTGCTATCAGTCCATTTATGAAGTGCCAAAAACACTCATCTTTACATATCTGAAGCCATCTCTTTGTGTGCTTTGTCAGAGTTTTGAGTGCTTGAAACTGCACTGTCAATGCCAGCCAAAACCAGGGAGTAAAAGTCTATGCAGCTTTGATTCTAGGCAGTAGACACAGTGTTTTAGATGTTTTGATTGTGGTGAATTGCTGTGAGTTGCCTGAGCAATAGCTCAACACTGGCAGCAGTGCCACTGATCCACTGCCATTCCCTCTGTGCTAATGCTATTTATGGCTGTTCTTTGTTGGAGTTCATTTAAGACTTTGATTGTGTCTTAGTTTGTCAGTTATAGTAAAAGAGTTCTTTTGGACAAATTAACTAACTTATTGAGCTGCCAGGTGTACACAGTGGAGTGCACAAGTCCTGTTGATCGAAGCGAATAGTTAAAACCATTTACAATGTTATATAACTTTACATGCAGTAAAAAATGTTTAGGTTTTTAAAAAGTAGGTCATAATTATCTTTTGAGTAAGGTCCCCAGTAAAACCATTAGGCACATGGGTGTACCAGCAGTGTCAAAAATCCCAGACTACAGGAAATTCTTGTCAGAATTGTGGCTGAAAAATGTAACTGATGGACAGGGACTGCTGGTGTGTCTCAAGGTTTGTGAATGAAAATCACTTCACTGCCAGGCAAGAATTGTGTCTAGAAGTCAATGCAGGGTAGAGTGGGGGATATGTTTGATTTGGTAGGGTGTCCAAACTTTTGCACATATCATAATTACCATATAATATATATTCTGAGTTCATCAAAGTGGAATAAAGACTTGTAATAGATTTGTAGGAAATGCGTAAAAATTATACAGACAATTTTATGGAAATGTAGAAATATGTTTTATATGAATTAATTATTGTAATTACAGATTTTATTATCCTATGAAATATAAAAATGTTATTTCATTCATTTTATGAAGCACATTTGTCTTGGGAGAGATAACTGCACTTAACTGCACACTGAAAATCAAACTCATCAGTTTTAAAACCCAGTATTTATGGCCAGTATAATCAGACATAGCTGACTGCAAGGGTCAGGGTGTCATAACGAAATCCAGGGCAGTGTCATAACAAAATCCATCTCCCAGTTCCCAACAGTAATCTCTACCTATCCTCCAACTGCTGATCCATTAGTTTCCAGTCCGCTGTGCTTTGTCAGTGCAGCACACTCACATCTACGTCACATTAGTCCTGTGTGCTTCCAGTAATACCCATCAGTGTGCACTCAGAGTGGACAGGGCGTGTAGTCCAACTAAATATCACATGTACTCTCAGATGGTACGCCCTTACTCTCCCTGGCCACTTTATTGGAACCCCCTCCCTTGTTGCCCTCATAGCACTTCCTTCGTCCTAATGCACAGTTAGAACTGAGTAGAAGCACAAAGTGGCCAGTGTGTGGAAGCTCAAAGTAGGTGTTTCTAATAAAGTGGCCAGTGTATGGAAACACAAGGTAGGTGTTTCTAATAAAGTGGCCAGTTAAAGTGCCTAAGAGTTTACAGGTAAATGAGGAGGTGTGTTGGGGGTGGGGTTTGTTTGTCTCCGCCCACCTTTTCTCTGATAGTTTGATATTCAGTTCGTGATTAAAGAAGTAAACATAATGACAATAATCAGATGAATTATTTAATATGATAATATAATAATAATAATAATAATAATAATAATAATAATAATAATAATAACAGTATTATTGATAATAGTAACAATGGCAATGTTAATATTACTAATATATTATTATTATTGTTGTTATTGTTATTATTATTATTCATAATAATAATAATAATAATAATAATAATAATAATAATAGAACTTTGGTTGTTGAGTAGTTTAAAAAACAATGTCCAGTCTGTCTAGTGGTCTGACACACACACACACACACACACACACACACACTCGTGCACGCGCTGCACCACAGCGCACGTGAGGAGCCGCAGGAGGAATGAAACTCGCGCGAGGAAAGGAGAGTGTAATCGAGCCGGGGATTAATATTGCAGTCTGGAGGAGCGAGCACACACACACACACACACAAACACACACACACACACACACACACACACTCAGTAAAGCTGTGGGGATTAAAGCAGCGCTAATCGCAGCAGACTGCAGGAAGCCGCGCTGCGACGCTTCTGGTTCTGGTTTCGGGACGTGTCCGGACCTGTGCTCACCTGTCCGGAGCTGTCCTGACCTGTCCGGAGCTGAGCTGAGCTGTCCGGGCGGGTTACAGCGCCTGTGAGGGGGCAGGGGGCTGCGGGGCTCCCCGATGGGCTCGGCCGGCCCCCCCCGCGGCGGTGTCCGGGCTCGCTGTGAGGAGAGCCGGGCGGACCGGGACCGCCGCTGGGCTCAGCTCTTCCAGCAGCTGGACCTCAATAAAGACGGCAGGATCGACGTGCACGAGCTTCGTTCCGGACTCGCCGCGTGGGGGGTCGCGCGCACCAACATCGACGAGGTACACGATCTGAGCGCACTGACCTGCTGGACACACAGAGGTCCAGAGCTGGAGATTAGAGCAGACCTGACCACTGGCCACTGACTGGCATCCCCCCAAAATCCCCCTGAAGAGAATGAAACCAGTGAGGTTTCCAAGTGGAAAGTTCTCCCCTGCTTTGGGGGTTGATGGTTTTAAATGGTCTAAGCTGGTCTTTAACTGGTCAACCACTTTAGCTATTCACAAGTATACCATGTTTCCAGTTGAGTTTGATAGGTGAGCTGGTCAACAATCTGGTCATACTGGTGGATCAGGTCAGGTTGGTCACACTGGTCTGCTGGTTGACTTGCTTGGCCAGTCTGGACTTGGTCACAAGTGGTCACAAGCTAAACTGGCTGACAAGTTTCATCAGTTCTCCTACATACAGCAATGTATTACTATAATATATCATATATTTCAATCATATGTTTTCACCTGAATCTTTTCAGCTACTTTGACCATTGAAGACCAGCTTGGACCATCTAAGTACCAGCTACCAGCAAATACTGGTAGTGAGATGGATTTTTCTGCAGGATACTGGTCAAGAGATAAGGTGGTCAAACATCTTAACCAGCTGGAGCTGGCCCAGCTTTTTTTTTTGAAGACAAGTTTTCAGTTTCGATCCCCAAGTCCAGAGTCCAGTATCTGCACCACATGTCTGGGCTTCAAGATTAGGGTCCCTGAGGGTCTAGTTTGAAAACCACTGGACTTGTGGATCAGTGGTAAGATGGTAGTATAACTGGTTAATCAGATTAGCTCTTGACCTCTATAGCTGCTTTAACACAAGCATAAAGACTTTATAATGATACCAAAGAACATGTGAGCTTCTATGACTGCTGCAGGTGCAGTGACCTTCACTCTAACCCTAAGCCCTACTGGTCCTACTGGAACATGACTCACAACAATAGCTTATGAAAAGGTTTCTTAAATACAGCCACACTGTAACAAACTCCCACTTATTAAGGAAAAAAAAATCATGTTTGTTGTGTGTGTGTGTGGTGTGTGTGTGTGTGTGTGTGTGTGTGTGTGTGTGTGTGTGTGTGTGTGTATGTATGTGTGTAGGCATGATGGTCTCTCAAGTGAAGTTCAGGGGTGTGTGTGGGCACAGTGAGTTCATCCATCAGTGCAAAATCTGATGAGGACAACCAAATTAAACCAGTGAAACAAAACATATTTGAGTGGTAAAAGTATGTGAACCTTTGATTTGAGTACCTGGTGACCTCCTTGTGTACTGTGTAGTCCCGCACTTCTGCTGGGAGGAATGTTAGCCCATTTTATCCCCATACAAAACAGCTCCATCCATTTTTTTGGATTAAGGTCAGGACTTTGACTTGCCCATTCCAAAACATTCATTTTATTCACATATTCTTTGTGTGCTTATGGTCATTGTCTTGCTACCTGACCCACATCTATTGGGTTTCAGGTCTTGGACAGATGTCCTGACATTGTATTGTTTTTTCATTGATGGCAAGCCACCCAGTTCCAGATGAAGAAAAGAGGCCCAAACTGTGATACTACAAAGTTTCACAGATGTGATGCAGTTTTAATGCTGGAATGCAGTGTTTTCCTTTCTCCTATAGTAATGCTTCTCATTTAAACCAAAACAGATCCAGTTTGGTCTCATCCATTCTCAAAGCATTATTCCAGTAGTCTTCTGGCTTGTCCATGTGATCTTTAGCAAACTGTAGACTGGGCAGCAAAGTTCTTTTTGGAGAGCAGCAGCTTTCTCTTTGCAACCCTGCCAGGCACATCATTATTGTTGAGTGTTCTGATGTTGTTCTCTGGGCTGTTATATTTTTCCTCAATTAATAAATGAACTAAGTTTAATATTTTTTTTATTTGTTTGATTTGGTTCTCCTTATCTACTTTTAGGACTTGTGAGAATATCAGTTTGAATTTGAAAGTTTTGGGTCAAATTTGTAGAAATGCAGAAATGTAGAAAATTCTAAAGGGTTCAAAAATATTCCGTCAGCATTATAAACAATAAAAATGTGCAAGAGAAGAGTCAGACCACAAATCCAGGCTTCAGGAATATAGCAAACCACATTTGTTCAAGATTTGTTGTTCTTTATTGTAGCCTGTTGTTTAGACTTCATTTAAACCGCATTTAACAAGTCACAAGTCCAGTTTTCAAGATATATCTTCTTGTAGCCCAACACTGGTGTAGTAAGGAAATGACCATTGGGAAAGATTGTAGCCAAGCTCATCTTCAGTACGTTATATCATAAGAAGCCACAAGTGCAGTTTGTGCAAAATGAATACACCAATCAGTCTTAATGTTAAAACAGGTGAAAAACTTTTGACTGTCTGGTTACAACAGCACCTGCCAATGGGTGAGCTACATATGAGGCAGCAATGAGCAGTCACTTGTCAAACTTGATCGGTTAAAAGCAGGAAAAATGGGGCCTCATCTACATTTACGTGTTTTATAACTGAGGTTTTCAGCCTTTATTATGTGCATTTGCAAATCCATGTCAGCAATGGGTACAACTTAAATTAGCTGAAGGCATTCATTAGAAGGGATGTCCACAAACAAACAAACATTTGCACATGTAAGTAGTATATGTCAAGTTTTGTACTGAGTTGGTCACAGTGAGAAGATCCAGCATTGCAGCAGGAATATGTCACTCTCTTGAGAGCTGTGGGTTTCATCAATATGGAAGTTAAAAAATAGGCCAAGTCCCAGTTGTTCTTTGCACCGACAAGTGATCCCCAGTGTCATTTATTTACGTGGCATAATGTAGGCTAGCTGCAGCCTGGAGTCGACCTCCTGAGGCTATTTTAGATAATGATGTCACACGTGGAGGAAAGCAAATTGCCAGAGCAAATGAAGTTAAACATTTCTAAAAGTGGCAGCACCACAAGTTAGAGTACTTGCAGTCTTTCTGGGCAGCCTTAGTCGAGGATGTTGACCTGACTGAATAATTCAGAAGTGTCTGATCTAATGTTTTAGAGACTGAAACTGCTGAGGCTTCAGGTCATGTCCAGCTTTGCATTTTCACTGACTGCCACCTCCGTAGAGGGATCTATATACAACCTTGTTGAAATGGGCTCTATATGGCACAAAAAGGGTTCTTCTTTAAACTTGACATTGTAGCAATCGTAGAACCATTTTTGGGTTGTATAGAAAACTCTTCTTCTTATTCTCTATCAGTCTTAAAACCCCTTTTAAGATGCAATGAACCCTTGATTCATGCAAAGGTTCTTTAAGTGTTCACGGTTTTGTTTAGAACTATTTTCTTTTCTGAAGAACCATATTTTTTTTAAGTGTGTTGTATTGTTGTATTTTCTTACAGCCTCAGATTATTCCATTTCAAACCTTTACACTGTACTGCCAGGGCCTTGAGTGAATCTCATAGGTTCTAGTGCTGAGTGATATATACTGACATATATATATTGGTATTGGGATATAAACAGAGTCAAATATGGGCTGAGCAATATTATTTATCTACTTTTAAAGAAATAACATTCTGTTTCAATTTTGTGTAAAACTTTTTCTGTTCCCTCATTCTCAGCTCCTCCTGTACTCTGCTCCCTTTAATCCCCACTCCCATTCTCACACACAGCATGGAGGGGGCATATCAACACTTTCTTTGGTCATTTTGTTAAGGCATGGAACTGTGGGCCTATTCAGTTAATGATTTTAAGACTAGTAACTATTTTATAACTATTTTGAAAACTTGCTCATCCAGCATTTCTTGTGAAATCAAATGTTTACCTCCCAGGCTCTGCTCTTCTGTGAAAACGTACACAGAAATGTTGTAACATTGCTGTGAGGATTTGATTTCTTTCAGCTATAAGAGCATTAGAAGGGTCAAGTTCTGATGTTGGATTAGTAATGGGTCACAAATGCCACTCCAGCTCATCCTAAAGGTACCTGAAGGAGCCGAGTCACTTCACAAAATACACACACTGTTACGCAGTGTAGTGCAAGAGAGGTTCCTGCCTGTCTAGCTAACTCTTAGGACTGGTTCTGTCTGTCTGTGAGTCATTGTTCACAAACAGTACTTTACACTATGGGACTGGAACAAGGGGTGGATGATGTCTATGGTATCATGATGTTTGTAGACACAAAAATGTATCCTGATATTGTATTGTTTTCTGCCATTTTAAAGTTAAAAATAGACTAAACAGGCCAGGGACAGGTGCAGTTTAGCATACCTGAATGCATTCATTATAAGGGCTGTCTGCAAACATTTATTTAAAGATCTATTTAAAGATCCATATATTGATTCTGTGACTGACATACACAGAAAAGAGTGTTGTTGTGGGAAGCTGGACGTCATCTTGCTAAAGTACTGTTAAATTGTATTGACCTCAGGATGAATAGGGAGGGGATGGCAAGTTGGTGAGGTCTAAAACATTTATTAAAACAACACACATGAAAATATACAGGGATGTGTAAGACATATAAGTTTGGGCCCTGGTCAAAAATTCTGTGACAAAATAGTTTCTTGAGTAGAAGATGAACTGATAACATTGTTTTCAGCCAGTGGCACAGAGTACATTTGATTGGTAAAAGGAAGAATCGATTTAGTTCATACCAGGAAGTTCTGGAAGCAAACTTAAAACATCTCATATAAGTAAAAGTGAATGATGAAATGAAAGGAGATATAAAAAAAGCTTATACAACAGCATAATGGTCCTTAATACACCTCAATGTCCCATCCTCCACACACAAATCGAAAGACTCTTAGCTCAGTACAGAATTGTACTTTTTTTTAGACACATTTGTTTTAGACTCTAGAACTTTTTGTTTTAACTGTAAAAATTGCCAGTAAAAAGTCATGTTTTTTAAAATATTAAATGCTAAATTGGTTTTCCAGAACTTTTTATGTGCCTGTATGTGTTATGAAGTTACCTAGAAAGTAGAAGGAGTTTCAGGTGTGGTCTTTCTCTTGAAACTAAAGTTAGTTCACAACCAATAAAATCTCTTTATCATTTGCCCATTCTCTGCAGTTCTCTTTTGAAGTTGACACATGTAAAGCAGAATGCAAAGACGTTTAAATGGGATGGTTGAACAGCAGTTGAGATATTAACTAATTAAAAGGAGGTTATGACTGGATATGAAGCAAAGTCTTAGAAGTCTTTTTTCTTCTAATGTTTTGCAAATTCAAATATGGTTTTGCGAGTTCCTGTCACATAATATGTTATGAATTTACTATTCATTTGATTTACACCCTGTTTCAGAATCCCTCAGAATAAAGAAGTTTCTCTTTCTACAAAATGCATAAGTTTGGTTAGCCATTGTCACATGTATATATATTGTTGATTGTAAATGTAATACATGTCCAAATGTTTATGGACCCATTGCTGTCACAGATATACAAATACACACACAGAGCCTGTCTAGTCCATGTAGAAAAGTACTGCGAATAGAATGGTACTCTCTGGAGCTCATGTACCTATTAGCACCATGTCTAATGTAAGGTGTGGGCTAGAGGTGTATAAAGTCCTTCAGCATTAAGCTGTGGAGCAGTGGAACTGTGTTCTCTGGAAAGATGATGCTCTATCCAGGACCAAAAGTGTGTATGAGTTGCTCTTGTCACTGAATGCAATCAAATCCTCACAGCAATGCTCCAGAACCTTATAGAGAGCATTCCCTGGACAGTAGAGACAGTTACTTCAACAGAAGCTGGATAAACTCTTTTAATACTCCTGATTTCAGAAGAAATGAACAGGTGTCCCAATAATTTTACCCATATGAATAAGTAAATTTTTTAGATTCAATATATTGGAGAAAAAAGATTATGGGTGTTAACAAAGGATATGGCTTCATTTTTTCAAATATATAACCAGTTAATATTAATAATGCTCATATATTTGCAGAAAAATGTCACATTTAAGCATGTTCTCCATGGAGGACTTGTTCATAGGGTATCCAGCCTACAGCTTTAGGCCTTGTTCACGCATACACTTTCCCTAAATTCAATTTTGAATGACACAAAAATCCCTAACTCTAACCTCATCTACTCTAACACCTAACACCTAATTCAGCCAGTGCCACCCATAACTATTTGGGGCCAGCCTACTCCTTCCTTTTCCCTCTTTCTCATCTAAATTATCCCTGTATGGGGCAATAGTACCTAATAAAGAGAGACATTAAAACACCACAAAGTTGGAAGCAAACACAAAATTTCACACTTCTCTACACTTAGTGTTCTATGAAATTATGGATTGTAGATCTATATAGAGCATTATATATTTGTACAAGTATATATATTTTGAAATTTGAAATATAATGCTTTCTGTGTGTAGACATTGAAGGAGTAAGGAGAAAGGAGGTATTTGAAATTCAGTCAGACACATGCACACATTGTGATGCCCATGATAGGGCTGTATTGGCTGGAATCTGATTTTTATTTTACTCCCTATACTTATTTTGCTGGATGTTTTCAGTTTCATGGAAATTTACTTCTTGAAAATTAATCTGGGCTGGATTACTCGCTGACATTTGATGACAGGGTAGAAAGAATAGGTTATATTGTTTGTTATGATACGTGTATCATGTCTGTAGGTTACTCTAAACTGGAGTTATGAAGTCTAGAATACCAACATGTAGATGCCCAGAAAATGCAGCCTGCAACAAGCGAGCGTCACATTTACAGTAACAAAACTGTGTTTTTGAGAATCAGTACAATATTGTTGTAAATAATTTTATTTCCACTACACTATTTGTTGTCAAACACTTTGTTACAGACTACACAAATAACAGATAACTGCATTTAATTAGGATATGCTCATTCCTCATTGGAATATGTAATAAGTAAGGTTTATTTTGTGTACATGATGTTGCACATGCAAAGTGGAGGACTGTTGTAAATAATTTTTCCCAAATGTGGTTCTGACCTAACACACTTGGTCATTTCAACAGATGTCCACCTTATTTTAGCTTTAAGCCTGTTTTACCTTCTCCACACTCAGCATGTTCATGAAGGACTTCTAACCATGTTTTTTGACACTTGTTCAAACTAAGTGTCTGAGATGAAATTTAGATCAGCTTGGAGTGGGACACACTGTACTGAACCAGAGGTCTTCAGTGATAAAAACAAGCTACAACCTGACTGGTCTCCTCTCTTCATTTTGATGGAAAAGGACTTAAAACAGTATCATAAAACGTTATATTGAGATACTCAAGAGTATTTATATTTTCTTTCAACTCTAATCAGCGCTTTCATCCTGGAAGGTGTTTTGTTAAAGATCTGTTTTCAATGACCTAAAATCCACTTTTGCACAGTACTTAAATCGTAAAAACAAATTTGATTTATTACTATACATGGACGTAAACCATGTATAGTCAAAGACTGTCTAAAGTCTAGAACACAAGGACATCATTAAATGTTAAGTTTATTTATTAAGATGTGTTGCAAGGTGTTGTTTGTGGGCCTTTTTTTTAAGTGAAAAGCTACAATAGTTGATAATTGTTACCGAATGTGTGTGTGTGTGTGTGTGTGTGTGTGTGTGTGTGCTGACACTGTGGCCGTGCTATTAGGCTGCGTGAGTGTGTTAGTCATGTGCTGTAATGCAGACGGACAGATTAGTGCGAGTTCACAGTGTTCTTGAACTGCAGGCTGGGCCTCAGTACATTCAGAGAGAAGCTGATTAACGTGTGAGTTCCACATTATTAGAATTTATTTATTTTAATTAATACATTTAATTCATACATTTTACATTCTGTATCTGTAACCTAAAGTACACTCAGATAACACCAAGTAACCTGTGAGCTGACAATTCAAATTCAAGGCTAAACTCATTTGTATAGGGCTTTTCACGAGGAGCACTGTCACAAAGCAGCTTCACAGCAAACCCACTCCATGGTTTATATTTCTCCTGCCACTTCTTTGAGTTTGGTGCTAGAACTGCAGGAACATTGGCCACTTTGATAGTGTACCTTTAAGGACACACATAGTTCCTCAGCTACTCAGCTTTCAATTGTATCCAATTTCACATTTAGGCAGATTAGTCATCACTTAAAATATAGATCCTGGATTAACATGTTGGCTGATTGACCAATCTCAGCAGGTGAACATTAATAGTGTATTATCTGTTCTCATGTCTTTCCCCTCAGGAGTACTTTTTTTCACCACAAATATTTGCACCCAGAAGGAATCAACCGATTACGATGCATGACTACAGTAGTCATGACTGAAGACTGAAGACTGAAGACTCATCTGTTTCAGGAGTACTTAACTCCATAAAGACTTGTTTCAACACGGTCTAAATGTGTGGAATCTCTAGATTCCAGCCTTAACTACTAGCTAAGGATGTTCTAAGTAAACAGCAAAGCACTTTTGTAAGTCGCTCTGGATAAGGGCGTCTGCTAAATGCCACAAATGTAAATGTAAATGTAAATGTAGTGACGTGCCTAACTGCCAGGAAGTCATTCAGAGTGGCAGTGGGTAATCTTCAGTGAAAAGTCTCACTTTTATCCCACTGGAGTTTCAAGCAATGCCAGATTATGTTTCGTCATTTTGGCAGCCTGTTACATTAATGAGGTCCTGCAACCAGTGGCTTTACCTTTCCCGCACTCCGGTTCACTCCGGTACAGTTCCAACAGCACAACACTCGTCCACATACTGATGCCATCTCAAAAGCTCACCTTAAAGACACAGATACTATGCCATAGCCAGTTGCATTGCCAGACCTATTTCTGATTAAAAATGTGTAGGACACATGATCAGCACTCCACAACTACTGCAAACATTTGTGCTACTGTTTTTTTTTCACAATGAGTGAATGACTGTCAGTGTCCTTATGAAGGCCATCAAATCATCAAGCTTGTAGATGTTTATGTCAGTACAAATTTCATTTTTACCTCCTGCTGTTGGTCTTTTGAATGATACTAAGTAATGAGTTGATGTGTTGATGGATGTAGATGTTTTTTTATACCACTGGCTGTGCAACAAATTGCCCCCCTGGCAGATGCAAAAATTAATTTTACCTTGCACTGCTCTATTTTTCAGTGTACTGGCATCTGTGTAATTCAAAATCTTTCCTCTGTTTTCTGAGTTGAATCTGATTGAGTTCCGTAGGAGTCATGAGACCTTATCAGGCACCAAGA
Organism: Acestrorhynchus altus; assembly: GCA_034509495.1. Lineage (NCBI taxonomy): Eukaryota > Metazoa > Chordata > Actinopteri > Characiformes > Acestrorhynchidae > Acestrorhynchus > Acestrorhynchus altus. The sequence goes on from CM067520.1 coordinate 6,505,156, forward strand.
AAATATCCTGTCTGCACACACCCTTGTGGAACTCAACGTGTGTGATTCCAAGACTAGGTAGGATATGACTGTAACAGCATGACTGTTTCATCTCTCACATGCACTGTTTTTATTGCAGATTGTGCGTGTGAGTGACACCAATCATGATGGCCAGCTGGACTTTCAGGAATTTACACAGTATCTGCTCACCCACGAGAAAGAGCTTAAGCTCATGTTCCGCAGCCTGGACCGCAACAATGACGGTATGCATACTAACCACACATACACACCAGAACTATACTCATTGTAATATGACATCTGCAGGATTAAGCATGGCGTTCCATACACTGTATGTGCAGTAGTTTGAATCCAGTCAGAATTTCTTAGTGGTTTTAGCTACTTGAACGTGCAAAAACAGATTGCTCAGTTTCACAGATACATCTTCTCCACAGAAAGGCAATGACAATAGAATGAGATGCTCTCATGCACATGAGGCTAAAATCAGTATAGCGAATTTCAATCCCCCAGCACTGGGCTGTGGAGCATTGGTGCAGAATTCTGTGCAGTGATAGAGCTCCATCCAGTACATTTAGGATGAGCATTTGAGATCCAGAACTAATCATCAAAATTCTGAATTTTACCTTACTAAGGCTTGTGTGGCCATCACATTCTCACAGCAATGTTCCAATGTCCAAAGTGTAATGTGACTTAAATCAAAACAAACCTACTTCTGAGTGGATAACACTGATTAAGCTGGCAAATTCCAAAATGAGGGAAAACAATCAAGATAATTTTCCTTCATTATAATGGAAATTATGGTGGAATATAAATTTCCTTTAGCAAATTTAAAATGTTCCTTTATATTCAGATCTGCTGCCTTTCTGGTTTTGAGCTTTTGGACCGACTGATACATACATTGTTATACTTACTTCAGACAGTGGACCAGAATAGCCAGATAGCTCAAATCCAGCTATTCAGATCATGTATTTTACAAAAAATGTAACAGTATTAACACAGACATTTTGTAAAATGATTAGCCATAAAATTAAAAGCACCTGTCTAATATTGTATTGGTCCCTTTTGTGTTAGAGCTTAAAAGTTATGGATAAGACATACATTTCTTCAGTGAAAAAAAACATCCAACAACCCCTTCCAGCATGGTCATGATCAGTTTTCTGTATGCTGGTCACCCTCTCCTGTGCCATTTAAAAGAGCATAAGCTGATTCCAGCATGTTTAGTATAAAGGTTTGATAAATGTAGGCCATTGTCTGAACACTATGGGCTGATATTTTGACAATGATTAGGCCTTTGGGACTGAATTACAGTGTCACTGATGACTCATTTTTAGAAAATTGGTTTAGTCTGGATTTATCCTTAATCTGGGTTTGAAAACAGGCTCCAAATATTTTCAAATCATGTTTTGGATTGAACACAGAAACATTGTTACTCTCATGCAAAAATATTGAATGTTGATTTTTTTTTTGTTTCAAAGTTTGTGAAGTGTGGTAGGCTGCTTTGGCAAGAACAGCCTGCAGTCGATTGCCTGGTGTTACATTTACAGACACCCTTATCCAGAGGGACTTACAAAAGTGCTTTGCTGTTCATTCAGAAAATAGCCTTAGCCAGTAGACGAGGCTAGAACCCTGAGATTAGAGGTGTTAGAGGTGGGTGATCTGGTGATATGGACATTCTGTGTTCCATTTATTTAGAAGTCATGTTGGAGCTGGGAATGACGTCACACCTGAGTTTCCTCCATTTCCTACATTACCAATGGAAGCTATAGCTCGTAGCTCTTTGTGGCCAAAACAAACTTTAGAAAAAGGCTACATAATGTAAGGAGCCGCCCGCACCTGTGGCTGCCCAGCCACCAGAGGGTGGCCATCTACCAATCAGGGCCACAATCACCCTGATTGAGATCAGGTATGTGGAGACTATTTAAGGCTTCCTCGTGTCCCACTCAGTGTGGTGTCTTGGTGTATCTATGCCAAAACTTTGCCAGAAAGTTTTTCAGAGCACTGGTTAATCCTCCACCAGTGCTCTGCTCATTAAACGCTTGTCATTAAACAATGTAAAGCATAAGCACCTTTCATCACTGATGGGCTGATAAGCCCAGATAACCATAAACCACCATCAATAGAGTAGTGGATAATTCTCTGGCTTAGGATCTCAGTGGCCAGGGTTCAAATCCCAATCTGACCAGCCCAGCTTTCTGCTTTTGAGTTCACCCAGCTTTGACTAGGAGTCAAATACACGTAAGGTCTCAACCCTGGTGGGTTTACATTCCATTTCCCACCTGGGTTGCAGCCCTGTAACACATAAAGTGACTTTAAAGAGCTCAGCAATACTCAGTTCTTCTGAAACTGCATTTTTATATTATCACGATATAAGCTTTTGTGTTCTGTTATGAACAAGATGAGCTGTTCTATCTCCATGTTGATGCTCATTTGTCTGCAACCAATGATCTGATTGGTCACCTGATTTTCTTGCATCCATACATCCAACAGTTTTGGACTTCTTGTAAAAGATAATATTTTCTTTTGTACTATGTTGTACTATGGGTGCACATCACTGACAGTGTGCTCTGTGCTAATTCAGGTCAGATTGATGTGGGTGAGATCCAACACTCCCTGCACAGTCTGGGTGTGGAGGTGTCCACTGAACAGGCCTACAGGATATTGCGCAGGTCAGTATTTTCAGGGAATGGCTCATAAAGCCTTTGTGTATGTCTTTAAAAAAGACCTTTAAAACTCTTTACTCACCATCTTATAAATGGAGTTTTCAAAGAATTCTGGAGATAACAGGCTTAGTATTATAAGAAAAGTTGGTAAATCTGTTTTAACTGTCTGTTTGCTTTACTTTTTATTTCGACCAGTATGGACAAAGACGGAACCATGACCATCGACTGGAACGAGTGGCGAGACCACTTTCTATTCAATCCATTCCATAACATGGAGGACATTGCTCACTACTGGAAACATTCACTGGTCAGTTTCTGAGACTTGCCTGCAAGTAGGGATGTTGTTCAAACCTTTATGGTGAAGAACAACTATGACTGCGCTGATACTGGACACTTTGTGGTATAAGGTATAAAGTTCCAATGTTGAATCCAATTTATACATTAATGTCTAGACAGGCTGAGAGATGCAGAATGGGCAGTATGTCTGCTTTTAAACAGTTCTGGATTTCTGAGGATGCAGTTTACCCTATGGACTCTTTTTACATTTCCAGGTTCTCACTTTCATATCAGAATATATATATATTTTTTCCTGTCAAACTAAAACAATGGCATGGTCTAGGCATTGCTGTGTTCCTCAGAGCCACAACTCTAAATGAAGGCCAAACCATAACTGGGTTTTCATATGGTTGTGACTAACCACATGTTAAGATCTAAATGGATCCAGGCACTCTGAAGGTAGAGGGTCCCACTTTTTGTGTAAATGCCAGTGTTTGTTGTGTTTCCCACAAATACTTACTACTTAGTGGCCCTGTGCATGCGCAGACCCACAGTTTATTATATTTTTGTAATATGTGGTTGTATGATAGTTCTGTACATAACCAAAAAAAAACAAAGTATCATCTGAATTACCTGACTAGGTGTTTGGTTATTAGTTGGTGTTAATTTTCTTTCTGTGCTTCTCATAATTACCTGATATTGTGTTTTTAACCTACTGAAATACCCTACCTGCTGTTTATGTTAAGTATCCTTAAGACAACATGTAAACACCTTACTGCTATGTTTTAATAATAATAGCCTGGCAGGATGTGCCTTTGACCTGCTTTGTCTGCTATTCTTCTTAATGGCATTGGAGTGTGAAAAGGGTCACAAAGTTGTCTTAATTATCTCTTAATGGTAGATATATTAGATTGCAGTACTAACATATGTCTTCTTTGTACATGTGTGACAAAATGCACTAGTAGTTCCAGATTTCAAAAAATGTAAATATACAATGTTCAGCTAAAAAGCTGAACTACTTAGTTCATGTAAAGAAAGCCATAAATATAATGTTAAGATAAAAAAAAACCCTAAATGAAAAATGTTAATGTGAAAAAAGCTCTTGTTTGTAGTGGAAAAAATGTAAAAAAATAACAAAATGTAAAATGTTATGGTAAAAAAATCTGTTGTAAATGTACAGCACCAATTTAAAAAATACCATAAATAAAAATGTTATTGTCAAAAAAAGCCCTAAATATAGTGTTAACAAACATTAATTAACACTAACAACTTTTATTAACAAGTCCAACATTAAGTCCTAAAGTGTTAATAGAAAGAGGCCTACATTGAAAGTGTACATGTAAAACATATTGTTGTAGATGCTTGATATTGGAGAACACCTGACTGTGCCCGATGAGTTTTCTGAACGTGAGCGGAGGGCAGGGCTGGTCTGGAGGCAGCTGGTTGCTGGAGCAATGGCTGGAGCCGTATCAAGGACTGGAACTGCTCCGCTGGACAGACTTAAGGTTTTCCTTCAGGTAATGTCAGGTCATTAATTCCCTTCTGTTGATTAAGATACCAATCAAATATGGATAGATACCTTCAACTCTATTACCATTGCTCAGTGCAAGTAGATGGCATGAAAATGCAGTCAGCATTTGTGCAAGTAGTATCAGTGTGCAAAAACACAACTGAGTGCAAAAGCAGTACTTGCCACATCACCTCGATTGAATTCAGGTCAGACACAAATCTTCTTTCTCCTGAGCCATTTCTGATACAGTTCAAGAACCCAGTTTCGGTCCAGTTTTAGCTGCTTAACAGATGGCATGACGTTCTGTTTAGGAATGTCCTAGAGCACCTCAGATATCCTGGTTCCTTTAGTGATATGGAGTCTAGAAAAGAAAAAGCAACATCAGAGCACAGACGTTACAGCTGAGACAAGATTCCTTAATAGACTATATTGAGCTATCTAGGGTGAATTTTGGTTTGATCAGATATGTGTATTTTGGACATTGACTCTTATCCAGGTATTCACAGACAGAATTAATGTTCTTGGTTGAGAGCAGATGCCTCTTACTAGGGGTCTTTACTTTCATTGCTACTTTAGTGCTGAGCCAAAATGTTTATTATGTTGATTCAATGTGTTTATTCAGTTTATTACTCTGTTGTTATATTTATTTATTTTTAAAATTTTATTATTCTATTTCCATAATTTATATTTTATATAGATGGGTGCAGCTGTAAAAATTTGCAATTTCGCTCTGGGATTAATAAAGTAATTCTGATTCTGTTTCTGATTCTGATTCTGAACTTTCCGGAATGCCATTTCAAGTATAGAAAACGGCATTGTAACTCTTGTATGTCTAAAGATTGTGGAAAGGTTAAGGAAAATACTAAGTAAAAGCTGTCTGGTTGTTCCTGCAGGTTCACGGCTCTGGAGGTGTTGGCCTGTGGAATGGACTGCGAGGGATGGTGCAGGAGGGTGGCCTCAGGTCATTATGGAGGGGTAATGGCATCAATGTGCTTAAAATCGCTCCAGAGTCTGCTATCAAGTTCATGGCTTATGAACAGGTAAAACATCTTCTCAACCCTCTGAGGCTGATGAATACAATGCCACGTCACATCAGCACTCAAGAAATTAAATGCAAAAACTGTTTTACATATAAAGTAGAAAAGAGGCCCATTATACTTTCTAGTTAATAACATTTGGCTCTGATGTAGATAACACAGCTAAAGACCCCCAGGGGTTTGAGTCAAATTATGAAAAAGAATACAAAAAAAAATTAATTCCATTGCTTTTCAAGCACCTAAACACTTCACCTACATGAGTAATGTTTTCACGAGAGCTATGAAGATTTTCTAAAATCAATATTCAACTAGGTCACACAAGACCTTATTATAGAGAGAGCTGAACATTTTGATCAGCAAAAATGGAGAAAATACCCTTTGACCCCAGAGGATTAATTATTAAATAAAGTTGTTTTTTACTTCTTAAAAGAATGCGACTCTGGTAGTTGTTCTTTACATTGTTTTGGGATTTCATGATGAACAGACCAATAGAGAGGCTCCAAAACACAGGTTTTCCCCTCATCTTGTAAAAGTTGACAAACATTTATGATGCAAAAAAAATGTTTGTTTGCACACAAAGATGGCTGGTATAACTGCAGCATTCAAAAACAGAAGCAGGGCATCTATTAGAAATAGTACAATACTTGACATTGCAGTGATTACAATGATCATGTTGGGAGCATTGTGAATTATAGCATCAGAAAATAATTGATGAAATAATTCAGAAACAGCTGCCAGTTCATTTAAAACATTTTAAAATGTATGTTTTAATTTTTTAATTGCCTCAACTTCAGCTTTTTTGCTGTTGTTACCTAACCAAAATTTTGTTTTAGTTTTAGTCTGGTGCTAGCTACTGTAACATGCCTGAAGTTAATCTGAAGGATTGTTGGCTCATGCTACATCAATAAATCCAAGTTACACTGTGACAGCAACAGAGGGACAAAACAAAACTGAATTCTAGGATATTTCCCTGCATTCTGCAATGCACTGGAAGAGAATGTTCTTAGTACCAGTCACCTGATGCAGGCTTTTTATGTTTTCTATTATCTTCTGTTTTTTTATCTTATCGTCTTTGCTCCTGTTTCACTCTGTGTAGATAAAGTGGCTGATTCGTGGTTGTAAAGATGGTGGGACTTTGAGGGTGCAGGAGAGATTTGTAGCTGGATCACTCGCCGGAGCCACTGCTCAAACCATCATCTATCCAATGGAGGTGAGAACGAGGTTTGGACACTACTGGTCAGAGATTGTTAGATTGCTAGGTCTGTGACTTATTCACATTCTTAATTAGATATGAAGTGGTGTCACCTCAGAGAATGGTTTGGGAATTCCCCACACCTGCATAAGTTGTGAGGTGTTTTCTTGTGAGTGAGGCTGAACACTGGACAATGTGCTCATGGCAAGGTTACATAAATCACTATCAATTATTACGTTTGAAGAAGGCATAATAGTGGGAACTAGATGGATGGGACCTTGCATTTCTGAAGTTGTGTGGGCATTTAACAGTGCTTGATCCACAATGTCAGCTGTGTACCAGGAATACATCACAGAACCAATTTGTATGGGCATCCCCTGGGGTAACAACTTCATAATCAATTTGCATACTGATATCCCAGTCAGTGTCATTAAGAAATGGGCAGTAATAGGTATCGTGGAAAGCAATTTGATGTTTGGAAAACCAAAGATTGATAAAAAGACAAACCAAATATCCTGCTTGAATTCAGAACATTTTTAGGAAGATTGAGTGGTGGTGCACTGTTCTACTGACCATCATGAGAGAGTCAACTGATGAAAACCTCTTGTGTCCTCACCACAAAATTATATTAATAATTTCAGTTCATGATCTCACTCATAAGAAAAATATGTCTTTAGTTTCTGGCTGTGGAAACATCTGCCATTGCCTGGAAGATTCTCATATTTTCATCAAAACATCAGCTGGTCAGCTGTGCTATCAGACCCGAACTGGAGAAGTCAAAGGCCTCAAAAATCTGTTTCTGTTTCCATTACTTACTCCGTCTCATTTTCCATAAACAGCTATATTAGTTAGATAGAGTTTCACAGCTCTCTTTGTAGGCATACATGCTTATGTCTGTATATATATATATATATATATATATATATATATATATATATATATATATATATATATAGTTGCTGCTATTCAAAAACCTCAATTTGTTTTTCACATTTTGTAATTTGGATTTTGTTCTTGCTCCAAAATGACTTGGATAAAATCTTTTGCCATTGTTGGTAAAATTATCATTTGCAGAGACAATAACAGTGATTCTCAAACTGTGGTATGTGTACCACTGGTCCCAAGGTGTTATGCCGGATGACCAAAACATTTCCTGTATGGACATTTGTTTGTGTTTGGGTTTAATGCTTCAACCATTAGACCCTGTTCAGAAAATTCCAAATTCTTTGACAGATTTTTACTCTTTGGACTAGAATGTTCTACTATTTGTAAACCCACATGTCAGTTCTTCATACTCATAACTATAGTACTAATTAATGCAATAATAACATAATAGGTCCTACAGTAGAACCCTGTTTTACTCAAGAAATACTAAAACAACCAGTTACAAATACACAATTCTTTTGTATTAGAAGTAATAGACTGCCGAGTAGATGGTAGTTGGAAGATTCAGTTTGATCATGGGTGGTACATGAGTGTAACCCCTGGTGTAAAAAATGACCTGCTGCCATTCTGACATTTCTCTCAATGACAGTGTGGCACAACACCAGTGCAGTCAGTTAATTCCTTCTCAATGCAAGTATTTTTTTCAATGATGAGGGTATTATAGATTACAGAAAGTAAAACTGATCAGTAATGAAAGATGAAAGACAAAAATGAAATAAATAAATAAAGAAGTAAATAAAAAAAGTAAAATTAAAAGTAATTAAATATTACAAACATAAAAATGCTCTTACTATGCCACACAACATAAAAGCCAGATCATAGGCCATATCAACTAATAGAAAAGTTTTAAATATGAACACTAACAGGTACCCAGTGTATAGGCTTTAAAGGTTTTTTTTTATATTCTGCTGCTCCTTTTTCTTGAATCATTCCTTTCGAGAAATAAAAAACTTGATGTTGGTCGAGTGTGTAATTTCAGAGATAACAGAAGCTCCAGCATGTACTCAGAGTACATATGGCTTTGGCTGATGTGCGTAGGCTGCAAGCTGAAAATAAATAACTTCAACAGTTACTCAGTGAACATAATCATTGCACTGCCTGAGCCAGAGCAGCTACTCTATTATTTAATGTGCAGCAGGGCATGACCCTACAAGATGACCTGAGTTCCAAAAGACATACAGCGCCCGCCATAATTATTGGCACCCCTGGGAAGTGTTCTTTGGCATCTAATAAGTTCTTTTTTTTAATAATATAGGACATCAATGCAAATAAATAGAAAAATCTAAGCTTTTATTCAAGTGCCTTCATTTGGTAGGAAAGAAATCACAGATTAAGAAATAAATATTTTGAATGAAATCATGTGTGCTGCAATGATTGGCACCCCTGGTGTTAGTACTTTGTACAACCTCCTTTTGCCAACAAGACAGCACTAAACTCTTCACAAGATGGGAGAATACAGAAAGAGGGATCTTCGACCATTCCTCTCTGCACAACCTCTGTAAATGGTTTAGAGTCCTGGGTCTTCTCCTGTGCACTCTCCTCTTCAGCTCACCCCACAGGTTTTCTATTGGGTTGAGGTCTGGGGACTGAGATGGCCATGAGAGGAGCTTGATTTTGTGCCTTGTGAACCATTTTTGTGTAGATTTGGTCACGTTCAGGGCCATTATCTTGCTGAAAGACCCAGTGACGACCCATGTTCAGCTTTCGGGCAGAGGCCACCAGATTCTGATGCAAAATGTCCTGATATTTCAAAGAGTTCATGATCACATGTATTCTTACAAGGTTCCCAGATCCTTTGGAGGAGAAACAGGTACTCAGCATCACTGATCCTCCCCCTTAACAGTGGGCATGAGGTGTTTTTCTGCGTACTCATCCTTGGTGTTACGCCAGACCCACTTAGACTGTTTGTTGCCAAAAAGCTCTATTTTGGTCTCATCTGACCAAAGCACACGGTCCCAGTAAAAATCCCAGTACCGCTTGGCAAATTCCACCCATTTACGTTTCTGAGTATAAGTCAGAAAAGGCTTTCCTCCCAAACAGCTTGATGGTGTGTAGATAGTGCCTGATGGTTGTTTGGGAGACCTCGTAACCCCAAGATGCTACCATTTGATTCAGTTCTCTTACAGTGAACTTTTAACTTCTCATTCCATCCTTCACATTGTGCGTGGTGGCAAGATACACTTGCGTCCTCTTCCAGGCTTGTTTGTCACAGTTCCAGATGTTTTGAACTTTGTCATGATTGCTCTGACTGTATAAGGTCATCTGCAGATGAGTAGCTATTGTCTTGTAGCCATCTGCCTTACCTGAATAGTGTGTTCTCTTGTCTTTCCCATGTTTAAGAAATAGGAGAAATATGGCCTCTGTGGAACGCCATATTTATACCCCAGGGAAACAGGAAGTGATGAATTACTAATTAAAGGTTCATGGATACTTTGATCCACTTTATAATCTACAGTAGAAATGACAGAAATGGTTCAAATGCCAGTAATTATGGAGGGCACTGTACATTTAAATGACCCATATCTTTAATGTTTCAACAATTTATTTTTTATCCTTTACAATTTCAAAATAACAAAAAAGACCTAAAGCAAAAGTTTGGGCACCTTGCTTGATCAGTACATATTAAATCACTCTTGCAAGTGTCAATGTAAATGGTTAGTGTAGCAGCTTAGAGTGTTTCCGTTCTTGTTTTAGGCATTTTTGCCTGTTCATTCTACAAAAGGTTCTGGTTCTGAGGTTTTTGGTTCGTCTTGCTGCTCTGCTGTTTTTAGGTCTATCCACAGGTGTTTGTTGATGTTTAGGTTTGGGTGCTGTGAGGACCATAGCAAGCCTTTCAGCTTTCATCTCTTGAGGTAGTCCACTGTGGATTTTGAGGTGTGTTTAAGATCATTGTCCTGTCCTTCTCCTATTTTCCTCTTCAGATTTTTTACAAATGTGAGATGTTAGATTTTTGCTTCCAAAATTCCATCTTCTATTTACCTGTGAAATGTTGCCCGTTCAATTGGCTGGAACACAAGCCCAAAGCAGGATTGATCCACCCCCATGTTTAACAGTTGGAGATGTGTTCTTTTCCAGAATTTCTGCACCCTTTTACTCTCCAAACAAATCTTTGCTTCTTGCAGCTTATTGTTCTATATTCATTTTATCAGTCCACAGTTTTAGGTTTGTTTAGATCAGGGGTCTCAAACTCAATTTACCTGGGGGCGGCTGGAGGTAGAGCCTGGGTGAGGCTGGGCCGCATCAGGTTTTCCACAAGAAAAGCTTTTACAAAAACATTCCAATGATATTAAATGTCTTTATTTTTCTTTATAACACAAAATAAAATGAAAAAATAAACAACTTAACAATTCAAATAAATAAAATAATAATAATAATAATAATAATAATAATAATAATACAGCAGATACAGAAGACTGAAGAAACCACATATAGTTGCTGACTAGAGAAATGTAACTATTATTATTCAGATTCAAATGTCTGTATTAACAGTTCTTTAACCTTTAACTTTCTGAACATGAATGGAACATTGATCATAAACTGTTATGAACATGACTTCCTCTGCCTACTTCTTACTGCTAGAGATCTGGCAGCGCTTCCTCTCGTATAGCCGAGCCACATTTGACTTAAGGGAGGAGGCATTTGAGACCCTCAGTAGGGCTTGAAGATGCTCGTCAGTAAGTCTGGACCTGTACTTGGATTTATTGAAGTTCAAGGTAGAGAAGAGCTTTTCACACAAGTATGTGCTCCCAAAAAGACTCATGGTCTGCTTAAACATTCGGGAAAGCACAGGGAAGCTGGGGGGCAATTCTCTCAAAAATTGCCCGAGGTTGTCTGCTTTTCCACACACTTCCCTGAACTTGGCTTTGAGTTCAGAGTTGCTCTGCAGGTCAATGAGCTCCATTTGAAGCACAGGAGGGGCATCTTGCACATCAAAGGAGAAGGGGTCCGCAAAAATTTTAAATGTGGCTCTCTGCGTCTTGAAGTCTGCAAATCTGTGATTAAATTCCTCCTGTAGCTTCAAAATGACATCCACATACTTCTCATCACTGAATGGTCTGTCTGCATCCATGAGTGCCTTGCATGCTGGGAAATGGCAAAGGTTTGTCTGAGAAAGCTGGGCTTTCCATAACATAAGTTTCGCAGAGAATGCTCTTACGTTGTCACAGGCAGCACTGACAAGTTGCCCCTGGCCTTGTAACTTCTTGTTCAGTACATTAAGCTCATGTGTAATATCAACAAGAAAAGCTAAGTCCATGTGCCATTTGGGATCACTTAGCACGGGAACAGCAGCCCCATCTTTCTCCATGAAGGCTTTGACTTCTGCTCTTAACTCAAAAAATCTCTTCAATATGTGTCCTCTGCTGAGCCAACATACCTCAGTGAAGTAGAGCACATCCCCATATTCTGACTCCTTTTCCTCTAAAAAAGCTTTAAGCCCCTGGATCTGATTTGGTTGATGTATTTCACAACGGCAGACATCACATTGTCAAACTTCAGGCATTTGCTGCAAAGGGCCTGCTGATGGATCATGCAGTGCTTAGCAATGGCCTCCTCCACACTCTCCAGTTTTTTTTTAACAAGTGCCACCAGTCCATTTTTCCTCCCTGTCATTGAAGCCGCTCCATTGGTTGTTATTCCAACAAACCTCTTCCATGGCAAACTGACATTCTCAATGGCATCACACAGCTGGTGAAATATCTCCTGAGCCGTGGTCTGGCCATGCATTGGAATTGCTGTGAGCAACTCCTCTGTGACTTCAAAATTGTCATCAACACCACGGACATAGATTGCGAGCTGGGCAGTGTCGTGATGTCTGTGGTCTCATCACGAGTATTCATTGAAACATTTTGCTTTCTCACACAGTTGATCATAAACATCACTTGAAAGGTCAGAAATGTGCTCGGTGTTGGCAGAAAGGTTGGTTTCTGGATGGACAATACTTACAGCCTGTAATATGCACTTTTTGACAAATTCACCTTCTGTGAATGGCTTTCCTGCTTTAGCAATCATCTCACTAACTTCGTAGCTAGCTTCAACTGCTGCATCATTCTCTGTGGTTGTTTTCTTAAAGAAATCTTGTTGCCTCAGTAACATTGTGCACTGAAACATTCTCTGTGCAAATAAGACATGTCGGGATGCCCCTGTTCTCAACAAAGAAATATTGCACTTCCCACTTTTCCTGAAATTGTCTGTGCTCATCACCAACCTTTCTCTTCACTGCAGGCTTTGAAAAATACATGTTTTGGGCTGTTTGGGGACACCGAAGCCCGTGAAGCAGGAGGCTGCGGAAATTGCGCATGCGCTGCGTGCATATAATGACAAATATAAAATACACACAAATACGCTTATATTTGCAATAAGCCCAGCCAATGTCCCGCCCCCGAGAGCAATATACCCCACCATGATTGGGAGGTTCGTTCAGCTCTGCACACAACACTGAAAAGTTCCAATCATATCAAACTCAAGGGCCACAAACTATCTTCCTCGGGCCGCGAGCTTGAGACCCCTGGTTTAGATGTTCCCTTAAAAAACTCTAGTTTTGTGGTGAGGACACGTGAACATTTCCCTTGACCATAGAATGCTTTGGAATTAGGGCTGTGTCTTTTACATTCACAATTAACCTTGTATGGCCCCCTGGTGGCCAGGGCTCTGAGCTGCAGCCACAAAAGCATATTGCCCTAATTGATGTGAGTACTGTATGTGTCTGCTTTTAGCCAAATATACTAATATTCAATTAATTCAAACATATGTTTCTTTAGTGTATTTCTAAATTCATTAATTAATTAACACTCCAGTTAGATATGTTTGATATAGTCTCTCTTTCTGCATTATCTCTCATCCCCTGGTAGGTGCTGAAGACTCGTCTGACACTGAGGAAGACGGGTCAGTACTCAGGGATGGTGGACTGTGCACGACAGATTCTGAGGAAAGAGGGCATTCGTGCATTCTACAGGGGCTATGTGCCAAATACGCTTGGCATTATCCCCTATGCTGGCATTGACCTGGCAGTCTACGAGGTGTGTATGTAAGATATCACTCAAAAGTTTGGAATCACTTGTTGTATTAATAATTTTTAATTATTTTATATTTAACAATGATTTATACAGTGTAGCTAGAAATGAATTAAACAACACCAAGTATTTATTTTTTATATTTGTGAAACAATGAATAAAGAAAGATAAAAGATGAACTTTTGGATACTAAGGCTAAGATTAGGGATTCAGTCTAAGTTTAGTTTCAGTATGGTTCGGGTTACTAGGCAGGTAGTATAGCACTTTGTAGTTGTATGATTGTAGACTGTAGTCTATCTGTTTCTCTGCATATTTTGTCAGCCTCATTTCACCCTGTTTTTCACAGATCGGGTCTTATGTAGATGGTGGGTCATTATCAGCACTGCAGTTACTGTGACTTGGAGGTGGTGTGTTATTGTCCACTTACTGTCCACTCTATTAGACACTTCTACCTAGTTGCTCCACCTTGTAGATATAAAGTCAGAGACAGAAGTTTTGATCATCCTGTAGTTGTTCTCAGTGCTCACAGCTGCTGTTGGCTGGATATTTCTGGTTGGTGGACTGTTCTCAGGGGTTTAAACGCTCCAGCAGCACTATTTTGACTGATCCACTCACACCAGTGCAACACACATCAAAACACCACCCCCATGTTGGTGTCACTGCAGTTGTCAGAGTGACCCACCACCCACATAATACCTGCTTTGTGGTGGTCCAGTGGGGTCCTGACCATTGAAGACCAGAGTAGCACTACTGCTAATGAGAGCTAATTGGTTACACTATCACTATCAATAAGGCAATTTGAAGTCTAATAACTGGAGCTCATAAGCTTTAAAAGGTGTCTCCAGTGCTGAGACATTTGATGCTGTTCTGTGTTGAGATAATTGGCCATTTTTCAGTATTAAATTTATTTATAAACATTTATAAACCTTAATTAGACATTCTGGTGATAGTTCTCCACTGTACAAGTTATCTTGTCTCATTATTTAGTTCAAATAATTAAAAAATCAGTGGTCCTCACTACATATAGTAAAACAAGCATGCATGTGTGTAAGCATGTTCCAGGTGTCTGTGACAGGTTCTGGGAAACCGTAGCTCATTCATTTTCTTTCCGTCAGTGGCTGCAGGGCTTCAGGGGTTCTATTCATTTTTAATCTTTTTTGTCTTCATCAATTTTCCATCATAAGCTACAAAAATCTGAAAGTAAATGTTATTCTTTTCATTGATGCAACAAATGAAAACCTTTGGCTGTAACTGAAACTGAAACCATAACTTTTTTTGTCAATACCCTTTTTTTTGGTAAAATATATTTTTCTACACTCTTAATGTCCAGTCTGTGAGAAAGCCTTGTGTCCCCTTTTTGTGATCATACTAATGCATCTCAAGTTGATAAATTATTCAAATTTTAATATTTCATACATACACACACACACACATATATATACTTATATTTTGAAATTCTGGATTTAAACAGTAAAACTCCCAAAAATGTCACATTGTTTGTAATGAATATAAAATATGTCAGTTTAGCTTGTTGAATGAAATTGTGATCACAAATGAGCTTTTTAATGATAATTTTTTTTTAGATGCATTATTGCATTTATTGCAGGGGTACACAGCTCCAGTCCTGAAGGGCCGGTTTCCAGTAATGTTTGGCAGTTCTCCTATCAAACACACCTGACTTCATTCAGTTCATTACCAAGTGAGTGTGCTTGAGTAGGGCAAATACCAAACTCTGCTGGTGACCTGCCCTCCAGGAGTCGTTCATTCCTGCTTTACTGGGTTTTGTATGCAAATACCAACACTCAACTACAACGGATCTTGGAACATCCAGATAATCTTCTCAGATTTTAAAAACACAGAGACTTTTATTTTAGAAATTAGACTAAGGCAGACTATCCATGTCTAACTAGGTCTGATATAAAGTGATTTAGTTAAAAAATTACTAATGTAATTTATAAAGTATAGCAAAAGCAAAAAATGAAATAAAATTATTCATTAATTAATTCATTCATTCATTGAATCATTCATTCAAATTAAATTGGATTAAATTGTTGGTGGGAAATGAGTGATGAAAGTGGCTTTCTGATCTTTGCAAGAGTGTAATGTGGACTGATATTTATCAGGAGAACCCAGCACCCATAGGACACCCCTGAGGTAATCACAATGGGAGCACACTACAACAGTGGATCCAACAATAAAGGCCACATAGTGCTTCTTTTATACATTTTTAGAAAACATGGTCTCACAGAACAACACACAGCCCAAATTTTAATGACCTAAAAGAGACACAATTTCTGAAGAACAGACATAAATAAGACATTACATTGTACATGGTTATGTACAGCACAGTAATGGAAAAAATGCACATTTTGTTAAGTCTGCTTAACAAGATATTTCTTATGAAGAAATTCTACAGTGCATTAGTTTTTTGGTTTGAATAACCAGAAATTTCATGCAGGATTATGTAGCATTTTTATCTTAAAATTGCAGCGAGAACAGTTCACGAGAACTGTGTAACACTATATAACTTGAGTCATGTTCTTGTAAAATCCTGTAATATTACTGCCTGTGTATCTTTCAGTTAAAGTGACAGTTCTGTATCTGTATGTGCTTTAGGGGTGGATCAAAGCACTAATTACACTTCTCGACTATATTGGAAAGCCGGGAGCAAGAAATACCAATTTTTCCATATTGTAGTTTTAAGTGCATCTCTAATTCCCTAAGCCCTCACCCTCTCTCTCTTTCCCATGCTCTATGTCCAGACGCTGAAGAATGCGTGGCTGCAGCGATACTGTGTGGGCTCAGCGGATCCCGGAGTTTTGGTACTTCTAGGCTGTGGCACTGTGTCCAGCACCTGTGGACAATTAGCCAGCTACCCTCTCGCTCTCATCCGCACACGCATGCAGGCCCAGGGTGAGAAAATGGAACAGGATGCATGATATAAATAGACAAACAGAGAAATTTTGTGTACCACAGATACTCTCCTAAAAATTGTTATGAAATGTAAGGTTTCCCTTATTTTAAATGTATATGATCTGCCAGGCAGCTGACGTTTGGTCCTATAGTTTTGATAGGTGCTCTGAGGATAATGTACTTAACGTGTAATGTGAAATTATACCTCATCAATTAGCAGCATGGAAAATTCAAACAGTGTCAGAAACAACATAAGCAAGTGTGTTGGATATTAGTTAACAACCTGATGGAGTTTGAGATGGGTGAAGGATGGATGGCGTGCAAACTGAAAATGCATAATTGACTATCCATTTCCTCAGGCTTACATGTCCTTGTTTCTCTCCAGCCTCCACAGAAGGAGCCCCTAAGTTGACCATGGTGGGTCAGTTTAAGCACATTGTGTCCCATGAGGGGGTTCCAGGCCTTTATCGGGGCATTGCCCCCAACTTTCTCAAAGTCATTCCTGCTGTTAGCATCTCCTACGTGGTCTATGAGCATATGAAGAAAGCTCTGGGAGTGGGATCGTAAAGGCAGTCACCGTGGAATGATCGTGGAACAAAAGTGGAACAAAAGTGGAGAAAAAAGTGGGACAGGCTTTAAAAGCTTGTTCACAGATGAATGAGCCAAACAGGACCAGTAGAGTCATATGGAGGATAAACAGTGCGGCCCTAGACAATGAAGAGACCATGAGGAGAAGTCATTGAAGCATGAATATACACTGTAGACTGTTTACAATCCTGGTTGTTTTTTATTCTGAAAGGTTGCAAAGGTGGTGTTCTTTGGATTATGGGGGAGAAGGAATAATGTTTTAATCCATGCTTTCTAAAGTAACACAGTCTCTATAATAGGCCTCCACTCACTTAATGAAAACATAATTTAAAAAATTATCTGGAACTATCTATGAGATGTTAGAAATTTGAATTTCAATCCAGAGCTAAAACAAGATGTTGGTGAATTGAATCCAGTCTAAATCTGAATTAAATTATAATAATCAAATTTAATAATTTGAATTCCACTCTCAATGTAAATTTATCCATTAATTATTTGAATTCTTGTCTGAATATAAATTAAGGAGTTAATAATTTGATTTCAGTCCAAATTTTAAATAAGATGAAAATATGAAAATCAGATACTTTCATTATTTAATTGATTTCCCATGTGTGTCTAAAATAAGCGGTGAATTTAATCCAGTCTGAATCTAAAATTAAATAAAAATCTAAATAAAACCTAAATCAATATTAAGCCATTAATTATAAAAAATTCAGTCTGAATATAAAGTAATCACTGACTTCTCATGATTTGAGTTTCAGTCTCAATATAAAAATGAAATTTTCAGTATTTAAAATATTTTTAATGATTGGAGTTGCAATCTGAATTGAATCTAAACAAGTCTGGTCTGGAATAAGCCATTAATATTTGAGTTTCATTCTGAATTTGAACTGGGTTTGAATTCTGGTCTGAATCTAAAATAATCTCTTAATGATTTAAATTCTGACCGTATTATCATTGCTTCATTGTTTCACACTGTTAATGTAACCACTGCAATCTCTTAGAGTTGGTTAAAGATTTTATCTTAAAGTCTAGATGCTAATGTCTACATTAATGTGGGGCCTACACAGAAACATTAGCAACAATTTTTTTCCTTTTATCAGCAGCTAGATGATAATGTATTTACCTAAACTGTCTTTACTAATTGCCTGCTCCATATAAATTTGCTAAAACTGACCTTGTATTAACAACCTTAGAAGACTATTTTTCTAAGGCTCAATGTGAGTTTTCAAGATATTTACTTTAGTGTAGCAGGTAATAAATTGAACGAGACAATGGTTTTGCACTTTAGAGGTTTTGTACAGTATTGAGCTTTAAACTGACATTGCCTTGAGCCACTAACTAATGCAGTGAGTATGTTTGTAATAAGTGGTTTAAATATTGACTTTTTGCACTGGATGCTGTGTATATTCATACGGATCAACATTGTGGTGAATGCTGAGATTTTGGCACAAAAGATTCTGTTTGTTTCAATCTAATGGACATTGAACTTGCAGGAAGTGCAAGAATATATTTTATTCTAATTTTACTTGTTCAACATAAGTTAACATGCCATAATGTAACACCAGCTTCGCTGATTTTATTCAGATAATTTATGTAGAAATGATTGCCTTTTTCCATTTAGTTACATTTGTATACTCTTTTTCATGACAGCTATTGTCTCAAAGCAACTTTCTAGAAATGCAGGCGCTGGACAGTGCAGTCATGCTACAAGTTGAGTAAATTTACGGAAGGAAGAGTAAAATACACCAGTGTTTCTCAGTGCATAGAAAGCACGCTTCACCTGTTATGTTCTTGTTAGTGCGTAACTCTCTACACATTTTTTATGTAGATTTGGAAAAGATGAATATTCACAGCCATCTGTTTGCTAAACCACCAGCACCTTTTATCTAAAATGAGATCCTCTTTGTTCTTTATTTCATCTTCATCTCAACTCCAAATATGCACTACCATTTACAAGTTTGGATGCAATGTTCTCAAAAAATATTAAGCAAATGTACAAAAATTATTCTAGTATGCTAGACCTGTACAATTTCAATCATATACAGTTTTAATATTAGTATCTGGTACAATGGACAGAACTGCAGCTAATTCTAAAAAGCTGCACAGCCTTTTTGTATTTATTTTTGAGGTGATCAAATCTCAAGGCACATACACTTGACCAGAAATGACTATGACTATTGAGGGGTCCAAAAGTCTGAGACCACATTAAAACCTGGGAAAATTTAAAGGTTTCATATGATGGAAAATATAGTCATTATGAAATATAGTCAGATAATTCAACTTTCAAAACTTTCCTTTTAGTCCTCAAGCCAAACCAGTCATGTATGTAACCTAAAAACACTTCCCATTTAGAATACACTGATTGTCTGATTTCACAATGATTTCACAATTTTCGTAAATCCACCTATTCTGCCCACTGCAGCTAAGCTCCACCCTGCATACTCCATACTGAGTGATTCAACTCAGAGTGCTTTTTGAATAAAGCAGCTGATTGAACAGAGCTCATTAATTCTATATTAGACCAAAGAGACAGTAACAGAAACAGCCTGTTTAAATTTACAGGAAAAAAACAGAGGTCAGAAAATAGTCATATATAAATGTATTAGAACCATTTTTGAAACATAAAGTCACACAAATGTTGTAGCTGTACATGTAGGATATGGAAAAAGGATTTCATGAGCTTTAAATGCTTTTGAAGCAACATTTCTAAAAATATGTATAGCAGTAATTTTAACTAGTATATATTTTTCATTTGGAATCAATTTGGCCATTAAATGTGCCTCAGAGAGCTGAGAACATCCATTAATTTTCATTTTTCTGTAAGCACATGTAAATATTAACAAATAAATATCTTCTAAGTATAGTTTTTAATATTTTGCACTGTATTTTTATTAACACGGATATTACTGAAATGATTGGTGAGTCCAAACTTTTGATTGGTAGTGTAGGTTTGAGGGAGAAGTGGTTATTAGCACTTATGGGCAGTATCTTAGATATACTGTTGTTAGGAAAACTCAAAGCAGACAATATAATTTTAACCTCCATATAGCCACAAATATACCAGTGAGCCATAACATTACAACAGGTGAAGTGAATAATGATGATATGGTTACAATGGCACTTGTCAGGGGTGGGATCAGTGGTATTAGGCAGCATTTGAACAGTGAGTTATTGGTGCCAGTGTACATTTTATTATTATATACATATAAAACCACCTTTCTAATATTTAAATAACTCTGACCTGTTAAGACATGGCCTCCACAAGGTGGTGGTATCTGATGGTATCTCATTTTCTGTCTGGCACCTTGATGGTAGCATCAGAACCTTTAAGTCCTGCAAGGAAGTTGCAATTTGGTAGTTGGGATTTTGGGCACCCATGATCCTGTCACTGGTTCACCTGTTGTGCTTTTGTGTGATTTATTTATTTATTTATTCATTTATTTATTAATTACATTTTTTGTTTTTATCACTGCATTCAAGAACTGCATAATGCTGTATATCCCAGCCCTTGGCAGGTGCCATTGTAACTTGATAATCAGTGTTATTCCCATCATATCCCTTTATGGTTGGTTGGCACATGATTTTACATGTAAATATTCTCTTTTTTAATGCCTAAATACAGATGAATGTAATTTTGTTAGTTGCATATTTACATTATTACTGAAAGCTTGCATTTTGGAAAAAAAAATCCAGTGTCTTTGTGTTGATGAAATGAATGAGTGACAGTAGGTGCCTTGTAAAGGCACTTCTATAGGTTCTATATTTAAGAGCCATATGCATGCAATCAGTGCTGAAGTCAGTTTCCACTTGAAATATGCCTTGCTTTTGAATTTGTATTTGTACTAAACAATATCAAAGCCATGTCAATGGCATCTTGTGGTGGATGGCCTTGATGTATTGCTTTTTTGCATTTTTCTCTTTCTTTAGATACAAGAGATACTTTGTGTGAGTGAAGCACAGTTCTATGTAGCATTTGTACTTGAATTGACCATTCTGTGCTCAACCCTTTAAGCAATGAGCCTCATTCAAATGGATTGAATGTAGAGGGGGTCCTGTGGTAGTTTCCTCTTTTGCAGGTGTTACTTCATGAATTATTTCCATCCAGGCCAGCCATGGCAGGGTCAACTCCTTGTATTTAATTTATTAATGGGCATGAATGCTTGGTAAGTTTCTAAACTATGTCTATCCTCTCTGTACTCAGAGAGCACCAGCTGCAAGAGACTAAAATGGAAGTCATTATTATTGCAGCTACATATATATTACAGGTATATATTCATTTATGTATATTTCACACAAACATATGGATTTCATCCCACCTACTCAAAACATAGATGCAACAGTTTTATTACTGAGGAGAAAATGATAAATGATTTAATTCTGATTAACAGGCCATTGACCAAAAAATCCATTAAATCTAGAAAATGTAGCTTACAAATTTTGTGAAAATACAGAAGTTTGTTTAAAACTGACAATGCAAGTACTTTCTGAAATATTTCTGAAATACAAAACTGTAAATAATGTACAGAAAGTGTTTGACAATACAGACATTCGTTAGTCAAATTTATCAAAAATGTATGTAAAAAAGGCATTTTGTCAAAAATCCAGAAATTTGTCAAATTACAGTTACAGTACTGTTACAAATAAATTTTGTACAGTAATTTTTAAAAATATTTTGTCAAACTACTTAAAATCCAGTTAAATATAGTCAAATACAGTAATTTTTGAAATCTGTCAAATTTGTACAAATACATTTTCAAAATATGGACATCAATTCTTCCTGTTGTAAAATACTTTTAAAGGTCTTTAATAATAATAGTTAATAACATTAAAATACTCTGAGTAAATCTGAGCCATGCATTGCACATTACTATTAGGTTGAATGTTAATGTTACCAATATTCTGTAAAGCTTGTCCATGGATGGGTCAATTCAGTCACTAGTTACTATAAAAATTATATTATTTTAAATACTGAAATATTTTTCATTTGTTTCATTTCTATGTCCAAAAATATCAAGGCATAACTTCTAATTATTCTAATTAGCCAACTGCCAGCTATAGGGGTAAAAAGCCCTCCAGAACTGGGTAGTGGAGCAGTTGACTGTTTTCAGTGGAATGACTGAGGTCAACCCATTACCTCTGGGCTATGTAGAGGTGGGGTTTCAGTGGAAATGCTGGCTGAGCAGTTGGCTACATACACACATAGTGGATCTCTGCATAGTAAAAGGTGTAAGGCAACATAATGTACAGTATGGTGTGCATTTGCAGTCCTAAGGAAATAGAAAGCTTTTGGAATTTTCAGTTAGAGATGTTTTATATAGACTAGCCTCAACATGAAGAAAATGCAGTGGCATGATCTTGTTGACTTGCATTACATTGTGATGCACTTTTTTTCATTTAATACAAAACAGTTAATGTTCCATTTAATGCTGTCTTGATTTGTCAGACCTTATTGATTATCATGCAAAGGCATATATAAATTTGTGTATAAAGAGTGTATATATTTGCTATCATAACCCTGATGAAATGGAAATAACAGGAATGTGTATAAATGCTGCAAAACCTTTCTGTAGAAACAAAATAAAGACCTATAAAAGGGAAGCTGGTTTATTTCATGGAATGTTCATTTTTTTATTTCACTGTATTGTCTCTGCTTGCTGGAACTACTGTAGTCACTACTAGCTGCTTGAGGTGCTGCTGTAGTCACGCCTGTACTGTTGGAGGGCTGGTGTAGTTGTTCCTGGCTGCCTGAGGTGCTACAAAAGTCACCCCTGGCCTCTGTGAGTGCTGCTGTAGTTTCTCCTAGCTGCTTGAGGTGCTGCTATAGACACCCCTGGCACCTGGGAGTGCTGCTCTAGTTGCTCCTGGCTGCTGGAGGTCCTGCTGTAGTCATACCTGGCCTCTGGGAGTGCTGCTGTAGTTGCTCTTGGCTGCTGGAGGTGCTGCTTTAGTCATCCATGGCCTCTGGAGGGCTGCTGTAGTCACACCTGACCTCTAGAGTGCTGCTGTAGTCACACCGGTCCTCTGGGTGTTCTGCTGTAGTTGGTCATGGCTGCTTGAGGTGCTGCTCTAGTTGCTCCTGGCTGCTTTAGGTGCTGCAGCACTCTACCCTAGTCCTTGGGGTACAGGTACAGCTGTAAGTGTCCCTTCTGGAGTGCTGCTGTTGTCACTCCTGGTCCTTTGGGTGCTGCTGCAGATGGTCCTAGCTGCTGGGTGAGAATAAATGCCCCCGGTATGAATAAATGCCATGTTAAAACATTAAAACCCAAGGTCCCCCTGCTTACGCTAGCACATGGAGGCATGGGAAAAGGTTGTGTGGTCAGATGAGACCAAAATAAAACTTTTTGGTATCAACTCCACTCAACATGTTTGGAGGAAGAAAAAGGATGAGTAAAACCCCAAGAACACCATCCCAACCGTGAAGCATGGGGAAGGAAACCATACTTTGGGGATGCATTTCTGCAAAGGGGACAAGACGACTGCACCGTATTGAAGGGAGGATGGATGGGGCAATGTTTTGCAAATTTTTGGCCAACAACCTCCTTCCCTCAGCATTGAAGATGGTCATTGCTGGTTCTTTCAGCGTAACAATGACCTGAAAAACACAGCCAGGGAAACTAAGGACTGGCTCAGTATTGGAGTGGCCTAGCCTGTCTCCAGACCTGAAACCAATAGAAAATATTTGGAGGGAGCTGAAACTCAGTGTTCCCCAGCAACAGCCCCAAAACCTGAAAGATCTGGAGAATATCTATATGGAAGAGTGGGCCATAATCCTGTAGTGTGTGGCTAAACTTGGTCAAGAACTACAGGAAATGTTTGACCTCTGCAAACAAAGCTTTCTGCTTTCAAATATTATGTTCTGTTTTGTTTTGTTTTTTTGTTGTAAATTATTAATTATGATTTTGTCTTAGATTCTGTCTCTCAGTTGAAGTTTACCTAAAATGAAAATTAGAGACCTCTCCATTCTTTGTAGGTGGGGAAATGTGTAAAATCAGCAGTGTACCAAATTCTTACTTTCCCCACTGTAAGCTGTAAATTAATGCTGCAGCTGTGGTGTTATAATGATATTTTTGCTGTATATTAGACATTGTGTTTTGGATCCCATTTTTTTGGTATTTGTTACAGTGGCGTTGTATGCATTGAAGCCTTAGGGGTTAAAAGGGATAAAGAAATGAGATAGGCAAATTGTTGGGTCCTCTATCCAATTTGATGGAGGCATGGTGAAAGGACACTCATCATTTCTTAAACTGTTTCTATAAAACAGCACTGAGATTGACCAGTGATGTAATTCTTGGCCTGGCTGACCATAGGTTTTGGACTTAAGCAGGTTATTCTTATTTTATGCCACTAAATTGCAAAGCACTTGAACATTTGTATCTACTGCCAGTCAACTTGCCAGTGACTGATGATTGTTTATAATGTTTATTTACAGTATACAGTACTGTGCAAAAGTCTCATAGGCTCATAAGAACCCAATTTAAACCATTTCTCTCAGCAATAAAAGAGATCAGACCTGAAAAACAAGAATGTCTCATTCTAGAGAAAGTAGCTGAGATCTTGTGAGCTTGTCTGAAGAATAAAGCTTCGTTCCATTGGTGTACATGTTCAATTCCATCCCCAGCGCCCCTTTACCAAAAAACTGGAGATGTTTGAACAGTGATGTAAAAACATTATTACAACTATTTGTATGAATTATATATATATATATATATATATATATATATATATATATATATATATATATATATATATATATATTGTTTGTAAATATACACTGTGTTTTCATCAAAAGGGGGCAGGGCATCGCGAGAAGGCAAAGTACCCGGATGTGCTGCTCTCGGTCCACTGAGAAGGTTAAACCAATCATACTCTCAGTTTCAGGTGGAGGGCGGGGCAACAGAGAGCGCCCGTGTCCGCTCCTGGCCGCTGGAGGCGCTGCTGAAGGTGTTTATTCCGTGGGATCGTTCTCTTCCTGTCCGCCATTTTGTGTAGCTGTTGTTGGTAAGTGATCTTCTGTGGCTCAGACACAGACGCAGTGCTGAGGGAACAGTAGAACATTACAACATTAGGATATCATTAGAACATCATTAGAACATCATTAGAACAGTAGAACATGGGCCGGAAGAAGAAGAAGCAGATGAAGCCGTGGTGTTGATATCCTTTCTCCTCGTTCTCGCCTTTCCTCTGATTCTGTGACCGTTTGACTCTCTGATTCAGTGATTCTCGGACTTTGTGACTCAGTGATAAGGAAGTGTCTGACTCTCTGGGACTTCAGGAAGTGTCTGACTCTCTGGGACTTCAGGAAATGTGTGTTTATTGTCTTGAGTTACAGTAACCCAGGTGCAGCAGTCACTCAGCGTTTGGTTACATAAAGTTCTGTCTGTTTTATCCTCACTGTTTGGCAAAAATTGGAAAATAATAATATTAATGTCTCAGGGTTCTGGTGTTTTAGGCTCACTGGTGGGAGTTTTAACAATACTTACTGTTGCTTATTTTGACTGTCTACAATTAAAACATGGTTTTTTTTTCTTTCCTCCCTTCAGTGTATTTTAAATCACTGTTCACATGAAAATGTGATGAGAAAATGGAGGCTTTTGCACATGTATGAGTTTATAACATCACACAATTTCCTTCTCATATGAACCCATCTTTCTCCAAGTGATTGTCCTTAACGGTGAGTGCAGGTATTGTAACAGGGATTTTGATGATGAAAAGATTCTCATTCAGCACCAGAAAGCCAAACATTTTAAGTGTCACATTTGCCATAAGAAGCTCTACACTGGTCCAGGTCTCGCCATCCACTGTATGCAGGTGAGCGATTATAATGATTTCTGTAGTTTTGGGCTGATTTTTTTATCAAACTGATATGAAATAGTATGTGTATATATATATATATATATATATGTGTGTGTATATGTATGTATGTATGTATATATATATATATATATATATGTGTATATATAAAATTTGTTTTTGCTACCTTTGCTACCTTTGCTAAGGTCCACAAAGAAACTATAGATGGAGTTCCCAATGCAATACCTGGGAGAACAGACATCGAACTAGAGATTTATGGAATGGAGGGTATTCCAGAGAAAGATATGGAAGAAAGGAGACGAGTGCTTGAGCAGAAAACACAAGGTATACGCGTGATTATTTTTTATCACTTTATATTGAGTATTTTTGGTGTATAGTGCAATTGAATGCTTCATTTTCTTAAAATATTTTATTCCTGTCTTGCATACACAGTGTGCACTGCTGATTAAGGATGCACATTATGCTGAAACAGTATAGTCATGGCAGTGTGGGCATGCTCAGTATTCACATTGCAAGACATGCAATGTCATGTAAGGGAAAATTATTAAAATGTTACAATATTTTGCTGCGTAATAGAAAAATATAATTCATTTTCAACGTGAAGCAGATTGTCTGCCAAATATCATTCCTTTTACTCAAATATTTGCTCGACAGAGGCCTTTAATGTCATTACATGGTGGATTCCTGACTTCTGAAGGGCTGTGTAAATTTTTCCTGTATTTTTTAAATGTCGATCGGTTGGTCGGCTGGCCGGTCATTGTGCAGCCCTACTCTTAATGACATGTTGGATCATTGATTTCTGCTGAAATGTGGTGGATTTCCTTTTCTCCCAGTTTTGTGCAACTCTAATACTTATGCAAACAGACGCCATATTAAAAAGTTGAAGAGAATCTGAATTATAAAAACCTGTTTTCTTATACTCTGCATTTACTTTGTTGTTTTGCTTTCAATACAGAAAACCAGAAAAAGAAACAGAACCAGGATGACTCAGATGAAGATGATGATGATGAAGAGGCAGGGCCCTCATTCCAGCAGCCAGCAGCACAACCCCAGGCTGCGTATACTCCAATGACTCAGCCTGGAATGGCCCCAGTGCCAGCACCAGGGATGCCGCCTGGGAGCTACTCAGGTGAGTTGTAGTTAATTTAACTGATTGAGTTACTTTTTTAATTTACAAAATCTTGGACACTGATTTCCTCTCTCACTGGGACTCATTCTGCACCCTCTAAATTTTAATTCATAATGTGTTGTATTTTTTGTTTAGGAATGCCTCCAATGATGCCTGGTGTCCCTCCTATGATGCCAGGGATGCCCCCAGTCATGCCAGGAATGCCACCAGGGTAAGAATGAATGATTTCCTCTCAACATCTCGAACATGTTCACAATTAATTAGACAGCTGTTGATATTTTCCGTTCTGTGGCTCGTGAATTTAAAGTGTTGCTTTGTGGCTTTTACAATGACAAATTATTCTTTAAACACAGCATGATGCCAATGGGTGGAATGATGCCACCTGGGCCAGGAATGCCTCCAATGATGCCAGGGATGCCACCAGGTACAGTACAGTCTAGGCTGCAGGCTCCCACATGAGCCATTTAAGAGATGATGCTTGGGAAATTGCTAGTGAGACTGAGAAGTCTAACTTTAATGAGGCTGTGAATGAATAGGACTGAGCTGTATTGGTGGATATATTATTTGGTGCGTATAATCTTAAAATTGTGTTTATAAACATCATCAATCTGCTGTCTATATAGATATGTCTATCTCCATAAAATTTGATGATGATTTGGATGATTATTTATTGCTCCTGACAGGCATGCCTCCTCATATGGGCCATCGTCCAGGCATGAACCACCTACCCCAGGCTCCAGCTTCCACAGCTCCCAGCATGATGCCCAGAGCAGCCACGCCTGCAGCCACAGTCGCTGCTCCTCAGCCTGCAATTACCAAACCCTTGTTCCCCAGTGCAGGACAGGTATTGTATTATTGTTCAAGTAGAACTTTCAACCATTACATTCTAAACCATCATAGATGGCAGTTATGTTAGTGAATCATAAGTAACTGTAAACAGTGTGCCTACATTGGTCCTGTATTAAAAATGTGTATCCATTTATTTGCATATCAATGCTGTCATGCAAAAACATAGTGTATACTAGGTGTCCCAATGTTTGGACACACCTTCTAATGAATGCATTCTCTACATGGACTAGACACGCTGTATGTATTGGACAAGTCTCTCTGAAGAACATTAAAATGAACCTGTTTGATCAGGTGTGGGCTAGATGGGTATAAAGCTCTCCAGCAGTGTTATTGTATTCTCTGGAATTATCCAAACAATACTTTGAGGTTGAGCTGGGGATGTGGTGAGGTGATTAGTCAACATCCTGTTCTGCAATAGGATCCTCACAGCAATTCTACAAAATCTAGTAAAAAGCCTTCCCTGAACAGTAGGAACAGTTACAAAGCAGGATGAACTCTTTCTAATCCCCGCAATTTTATAAGAGAAAATTAACAGGTGTCCCGATACTTTTGTCCATATGGTATATTTTTTTTCACTTTGACACAGAGTGATTGTCAGTTCTTAACATTTGATTAAAGTTCCATGATGAATGGACCAATAGAAAAGGCCGTTTTTTTTTTCCTTCTCTTAAAAATGTTTGTTTGGAGATACAATGTTTCTGCTTGACAGCATTAATAGAAAGGTATTTTCACCAGTTTGACAATTTCCATGCGTATAAACCTATGTCCTAACAGTAAATGACAATTTTGCAAATGCCTATTTCTACATATTGACTAGATTTTTCACTTGTCAGACACGTAAGCCTGCAGACTGTAAACGTTCAATGGATTTGTAGGAGTGAGTGTCTCAGCAGAATTTGTGATGCAGTTATGCTGAGGGGATTTGCTTATTGCTCTCTCTCTCCGTGCTGCAGATGGGAACTCGAGCTCCCAGCACAAGCTCAGCCTCCTCCAGTGTGGACACTTTGTCAGCACCCTCTAAACCGCTGTCACAAGTATGCAGCAGCCTGCTGACTTAGTGAAGTTAGACCTTGACTAAACTAAGCATGTCCTGATCCAATGTGGTTGCTCCCACCAGTGTTTTAATGTTCATTATCAGTCATTTATTAATGATTGAATTTTATAATAATAATAATTGTTTTGATAATTACTAATACTATGACAACTAATCCAGTGTGGCTGATTTAGCCATTATAAAATGCTTCAGTAATAGTATAAAAATATGTTCTGTTCTGTTAGAAGACTACTTTGTAATTTCATGTAAATATGTTGCTGTAAGATGCTTCTTTCTCCTGGGCCAGATTCACAAAATAAGAAAATGTATGAAAATTTTAGATAAAAAGATAAAAAATAAGTAATCTATGAAGTTGGGCCTCATTGACCAGAATCTGTCCATCTTGCATTTGTTCTTGAAATTGTAAAAAGCTGGAAAATAAAATCTGATTGACTGTTGAGGAAATTAATATGAAAATCTTCCTTTGAAAATATGTGGGGCAACTTTGGAAAGCCATTATTTCCTTTATTTAGAAAATACTAGAACTTTTAAGAACAACCTCTAAGTCTTATTAAATTAAACCCAATTCTATTAATTTAACTCTTAAACTGGTCATTTTTGAGGCTGACCTTCTGATCTCTTAAGAACAGATTGGAGCTATTAAATATTAATGAATATTTTGTGTAAAAAGTTAAACAAACATGTTTAATAGAAATCTGTATACAATTCATTTTTTCCTACTAAGATGTAGAACACAACATTTAACCTCACACTGGTGTTAGACTGTAAGGGTTCAGAAGGTCAGTCTCTAAAATGGCCCGTTTAAATGGTTAAATTGCTAGAATGGTCTGTGATTTTAAATTAAAATAGAGATTGTTCTTAAAGTATTGGTGGGTTCTACAAATAACTGTCTTTCCAAAGTTACTACATTTTAGTTTGTTTTTTTGTTGACAACTGTCACTTCTAGGTCTTGTTTACTGATTTTTTTTTTTTTTTTTTTTTTTGAATGCTTGTAAAGGAAGGATTGAACATAGTTTACAGATGAAGAAAAAATCTCAGACACGTTTGTGAATCTGGCCCCTGGTTTTGAACACGGCATGGCTTTTTTGTTTCAGTCTGCATTTAAGTGCTGCAGGTTATGGATAATATCTCTCTAAGATGCCAAACTCAGCGTACAGAAATGACACACAGTTCTGAAATCTGATCAGTTTATATCTCATGTATGTTGAGAGATGCCTGGATCGCCTCCATTGGATCGGGACATCCATATGCAGATCTGTCGATGGCATGCAGCAGATTAACAGCTGGTGCTTTTGAATACCTGGGGAATGTTTAAGAAATCCATCAGCCCGTGAACTGTAATGTTTTTCAGCATTGCATTGGATTGATGCAGATTCTGTTAAGTAGTGCTACCTGCTCACTTGTGCTACAGTGCTTCTTCAGTCATGAGTGAGAAGTAGTCTTGCAGTGGTTGTGCCTGTATTTTATGTAGCTGTTTAATAATTAATGCAGAATCCTCTGTGTGTCAGTCTGTGTGGGTTGTACACCTCAGCTACTCAGTGGTTAGATGTTTAGCTGATTTCAATCTGATTTTCAAGCTCCTACACTGCATTTATACTGGAAGATTGGCTGCTAAATAAGGCTCATTGCTTCACTGCTGCTTTATGAAGGATTGGATAATAAAGCCGGTTGATTGGCAGCCACTTTTTGCTACCAGAAAGTGACTGCAGCAACAAACTCTCCAAGAATCCTCATATTTGAGTAACAGTGGTGTACATCGGTGAGCTCTGCTTTGGTTATTGGTGTAGCTGCATGTTTACAGTATATTCACATTTGAAGATAGGTTTTAAAGGGCCCATATTAAGGCATAATTCAGCCTGGGTTGCTTATTTGAATGAGGCACATTGTAGGGCTGCCAATCATAGTGATGAAAATAAAGAGGTGCTCAGGAGCCCTCTGTAGAATATGGACCCTTTAATGAAAATGCAAGATCATGTTACTGAACAAATTTTCATTTCGTTCCTATTTACTTGACTATGACTCATTTCAACTTTATTTTTGTGTCCAGGCTCAGCAGGGTGTGTCTGGAGTGGCAGCAGGCCCTTCTGCCTCGTCCTCTGCTGCTCCCAAAGCCACATTCCCAGCCTATAGCCAGCCTACAGCCCCTGCTGCCAACACAGGCAGCACTGTGGCCAAACCTGCCACCCCTGTTACAAGTAAGCCTGCTACTGTCACCACCACCAGTGCAACCAGTAAGTTGATCCACCCTGATGAGGATATCTCTCTGGTAAGTGTCCAGATGTAAAGCTCTATGTTTGTAAAGTAAGTAATGAGGTCAGAATGCATTTGTTGTGTATTTTAAGCTGCTGCATGTTGTATTTCAGGTTTCTGCATGTGTGTATGTGTAATATATGTGTAGTATTAGTATTGATGATTCTCAAAAAGGGCACTTTATGCATGTTTCACAGTTTTTCATAAATATGTAATGTATAGTATTAAGTATATTATCATAATATAGCACAATATGTTACATTGATTGGTCCTGTATCCTGATATATATGATGGTCAGTTTCTAGCCATTGTCCTAATACACAGACGAGCTTCTGTTCAATCAGTCAACTGTGTATGAGGTTAATGTTGATCAGTTTTGAACCACATTCTCTCTGTTTAATACGACACATCTTAATCACAATGTGGTTTGCACATTTTGCGCTGCATGTAACTGACTCTTGTTTGCTTGTCTGTGTATGTGTATGTATGTGTATGTATGTGTGTGTGTGTGTGTGTGTGTGTGTGTGTGTATGTGTATGTTTATACAGGAGGAGCTGCGTGCTCAACTCCCTCGCTATCAGTGTAAAATCCCCAGTACAGGACAGGCCCACATCAGCGCACCCCCAGTTGGGCCAATGGGGGGTGTGATGCCACCACAGCAGGGCATGGCTTCACAGCAGCCAGGAGTCAGGCATCCCATGCATGGTATTTTCTTTTTTAATTTCTTTTTTTGACTTTTTGGCAGCAAAACTGCTACTACTACGACTGTAGTGTTGAACTGAAAAACCCAGGGTATTATCAGTTCTAGAACTCATGTCTACATGATTGTGTTCAAGTTTTTCTCCTCATTCTGATGGTTGATTGCCAGCATTGCCTGAAGCTGGTGTATAATTTTATGTATTGAGCTGCTTCCATGGAGTTGGCTGATTAGATCATTTGATGAATGAGTAGGTGTACAGATCTGCCTAATAAAGTCAGATGTATATACAGCATTAATTATTTGCTCTTCCCTGATTTTTCTATTTTTTGTTTTTCCTCAGGGCCATACGGTGCTCCACCACAGGCAGTGCCAGGCTTTGTGCCAGGAGGAATGCCAGCATATGGCCAAGGCCCCCCAATGGTTCCTCCTTTCCAGGGAGCACCACCACGGCCACCCATGGCTATGAGACCCCCTGTAATGTCCCAGGGAGGCCGATATTGAAGGTCGATCACCAGTCTTCAATAGGTTTGACGATTCAACCATTTTATCATCTACTGGTGTTGTTAAAAAAACCAAAACATTAAGAGTAATTTTAATTGGACTTGCCTAACGAGGAAAAAGGAAAAAAAACTGATTTACGCATGGGACTTTCAATCTTTCAATTTTGCTTAACGTTTTTATGTGGACCTATGAGATGTTGCAGATCATACAGTGTGGCTTCTTTTTCCTTCCCCCCCATGTTCCGTTTAGGTTTTTAGAAGTGAAGTTTAGTAAATATGGTTCGTAATAATTTGAAGCGGCTGGAGTAACGTGAACAGTACAGCACCTTTTATCAAGGCAAGTCTCTGTAAACCATACTACTGTTCTAAATGAGTGAAGCCTTCACAGCACCTTTATAGGTGCTGTTGGACTTCATGTCCCCAGCTTTGCTTGGTGAGGGCTTCAGTTAGCTAGCACTGTTTTTGTTTTTCCTTTGTATGCCTGCTTATCCTCATCTGCATAGGAAACCATATAAATAGATAATGTAAACATTGTCTGTATTGTTATTATGCAAATTGTAATAAACATTGTTGAAAACTTAAGACTGTTTTTTCATGACAGAGGGAAGGACCTCAGCGCAAAGGTTTGTACTGAAAATGAATGCATGATTGCAGTTGTTGGAGCATAAGAATGTTGTGTAGTTCCTGCGCTAACACGAGTGCATTCACATAGTCATCCACATTCATATTCTCTTTGGTTTCCTGTTGAAATAAATTGACAAAAAGGCAGAAATCCTGAAGTCAAGGACATATAGGAATATGGATGGCTTGTATGTCACATCAGTCAATGTTTGGCTCTGGTTTCTGAAGAACGGTTCAAGACAACACACTTCAACACTACAGAATTACATCCATTAGAAAATCCTAGTGTTCCATCACTCCTGTGGGATTGAGTGTGATGTCATTTTGAAACAGAGTAGTGCCTGTCCGGTTGCTGTGTTTATTGTGCTAAACTGAGGATTTCTCTTCTCCTTGTAGCGATGCCATGGGACCGGCTGAGGTAGAGTCTCACTGGTGCCCTGTTCAGGCTGAGGCAAGTCTCATATTTTCTCTCTTTAATTCCATACCTGGTGGGGCCCTCACAGTCTTTCATGGCTGTTGGATTTTAAAGTCCCCAAACTTGTAGCAAGTTTGGTGATGGCCCCTGTTCTTATTCACTTTAGGCAAGTCCTATAACTAACCTCTTCTGCGTTTTATTTCCAAAGTTCTGCCCACTTCTGTATTTTGGGTTGGCGTGCATACCATCAGAAGTGTTGTACATATTGACATACTTCTCTCAGAAATGTGTTGTAATTCAGTAATTAGGCATACCTTGTTTGGACAAGCAAGTAATAATGACATTTAGATCAGCCATGCGGTTCCTAGACCTCTGAAGCTAAATTCCTAGGCCCTTAAGCTGTTGTGTATTGCCTGAGATGCCTAATTGTATGAATAGGCAGTGGTTCTTAGGATGGGAGTGCAGCAATTGATTGTTCCCTCCTTTCCTTATATTTACAGATGTGGTTGGAAGTTTACATACAGTCATCATCAATATAATTGTCATGACCATATTGGGCTTTTCATTCATTCATTCATTCATTCATTCATTCATTCATTCATTCATTTTAAGTTTTATGAAAATACAGGGTCAAGATCATACAAATGGGCACAAAAATATGCATACAGTACACCGAATAGTTGAATAAATATTCCTCACCAGTTTGGACCCAGACCAGCCTCTTAAATCAACCCTATGTTTAGTGCTGAGGTTAAAAGGCTCAGGTTTGAATTAAAATGCTTTATCCATTTTTCAGCCATGTTTGGTGTGTATTTAGGGACATTGTCATGCTGGACAATTCTAATATGATCAAGAATCAACTGTGATGGTTTGAGGTTCTGCTGAAGTCGTCTTCTTTCATTATTCCATCCACTTTGTGTTATATACCAGTTCCACTGGCAGCAAAACAGCCCCAGAGCATGATGCTCCCCCTGGCATACTTACCACATGGTACAATGTTTTTGGGGTTGATTGTGTTTTTTTTTTTTTTTTTTTTTTTTAACCTTAAAACATTCGTCCAGGTGGTGTTCTTTTGTCCATGTAGTCAGTTCCAAACTTCTTGGAAAAGTGGAAACTGGAAAGTTTTGATTTTGGATAAGGAGCAACTTGAGTGTAGACAGGACCACTTTAGTTGTTCCTGATCATCCAAACCATCTTCCTCTCAGATGTGGGTGACTGCCAAAGACTGGAAGAAAAAACAAAGTTGCTCGTTTCTTGTATTTTCATATAGTGACTGACGTACAGACTTGAACTATTTATTTTGGTGGTTGCATTTGTTTAGAAATGGCAAGTGACATTGAAAGCCCAATATTGCCATGACATTAATTTCCATGATGTCTGTAAACTTTGAAAGTTGAAACCCAAGTTGATGGTCAGAATAGGTACCTTGTTGTGTCCTGTTTGTGTAAAGGGTTTATGGACTGGATTTACATTTTTAGAGGTTTTCAGCAACGGGCAGCAAATTAAGCCAACCAGCAATGACAACAATGACAGTTGATGGTTAAATCTAACATTTTCTTGCAATATGTGCACAAAAACTTTCAAATGCAGCACGTAAATGCTGGCCTTATGCATTAATTACATCACCTGGAAACTTACTTTTTTTTTAAACTTTACCCAACACAAATCTAAAATTCATTCTTCACACGATGCAGTTCTGAAGGTGGTGATTAGGTAGGTGATGTGTGAGGGTTTAGGTTTGAAAGAAAATGACCGTGGTTTTACCTTGGTCAGCTGATCTTGTGTTGAGATTGAATGCAGGTTCCTCACAGATTTGAGCTTGAATAGGAATGAGTGCAGTACTAATGAAGGTTACCTGACTCAAAACCAGGTATCTCAGATCTCCTAAAATAAAAATCTCATCACAACTAAATAGGACTTTCTTTTAGTTGAAATTGATGTTGCACTTTTAGTCTGTGTTGAGATTTCTCTGACCTGTATTCTCTCTTGATTTTTTTTTTTTTTCTTCTTCAGTCAATTTCTTTAAAAAAAAAAAGTGTGACGGATACGGCAGTGAAGCTGTAAGTGCTCGGTTAACTATGCTTTTATGTTAAAATGTGTTTTGAGTGAGTTGTGTAATTTGATTAGTCAACAAGGAAATGGTGGTAAGTACAACAGTAAAATTACTTGTTACATTTGTGTGTTGTACAGTTGATTTTGGTTGGATGGTACTTGTCATTTGTGTGAGATTTCTTCAGTAGCAAATGAAGTTTGTACCATGTTTGTTGAGTGGTGTATACAGTTGCTGACCACTTGATTAGAAACAATGTGACCTTCCATGTACTGTCCACTTTGAGCTTCATTTTTGTTATAGGTCCTCTATTTTTCAAAAGGCGACTTTGTGTTTTGTTTTTTTTTTTGTTTTTTTTTTTGCATATTTTGAAGTGTTGTAAAATCTTTACTCACACACAATTTTTGTTTGAGTCAATGGCTTCAAAATTAAGTAATTTAAAATGTGATGAATTTATAAATTTAAAAAAATGTAGATTTTATAGAAATGTAGAAATGTTTACATTGGTCCCACCTTTTCCCTTGGCCAGACTAGGACAGTTCACATTTCACTGTCAACATACATTTGTAAAGTGACAATTCAGGGTTTCTAATAAAAACTGGTGCCTTCAAAGCGTGGACTTCAGCACGTTCTATGCATTGATGGGGAACACTTCTTCCTGATTCAGTCTGGATCTGCACACTGTTCTTCCATATTACCTTTGTTTTCTCTGCCCGTTTCCTGATACACCTAAACATGAATGTGCTGCAAAGGGGTTCTTTGAGTAATACCATAGAATTTAGATGAGTCAACGTTCCAATCTTGGATTTTTTTTTGGAAATTGTGCCGGGTTATTGCAGTTTTTCATAACCTTTGTTAGGTTTGGCACTACAGGCCCAAATTGTATTCATCGTTCAGATTTGAAGACCTCTGAAATAGAATCATTTTGCTTGAGATGTGTCAAGAACCTTTAATGGTTTAATGAAGTCGGTGTCCAGGTTCTTTATACTCATTTTCAATAAAGAATCTAAATGACAAGGCCTTTCTATGGCATCATTCAGAGTACCCTATGTAGAACCATTATTTTTAGTTGTAGTTCTGGTTTAAGTTCCTTCTTCCTGAAAGAGACAGTGTTGGAACTTCATCAGCTTCAATATAAATGTTGAACAGTATTTTAGAAAACCTTTAGCTTTGAAATGAAACTCTGCAATTGTTCAGTGTCCGTAAACTTTCTGGTAAAGTTAATTCACAGTTCTCTGATTAATGGTGGGAGGCATCAATAAAGCAGGATTTGCTAGTAAGTAACACTTTGTAAAAGCAAGTGTATTTACATATACGTAATCTGATAACTGTAGAAAATCAGGTTTTGTCAGTAATACAAACAACGTAATCAATCTGGTTTCTACTTTGCACCCAGCCAATAAGCTCACACAATAAAAGGTGAAGTAAACACCATGTAAAATCCAAATTCTGACCCATAAAGCAAAATGCACATCATAAATATTTCACACTTTTTAACCAGAGTTCTCAGATTTTTCAGTCTGTTAAACCAGTGTTTCCCAACCCTGTTCTGGAGGCACATCTGACACATTTTAGCTTTAACACACCCCTTGCAACTCCTGAAGGGCTTGTTAATGAACTTGATTAGTTGAATCAGGTGTGTGGGCAGGGTAGTTTCCTGAAATGTGCAGGGCAGGTGTGCCTCCAGGAACAGGGTTGGGAAGCACTGTGTTAAAGTATGCATACAGTGAGAAATCTGATGCCTGAGCTAAAATCCAGCTCTTTCTGAATCGTATTTTAGACCATAATCAAATCTAAGAATCAGCTATGCTGTTTATGACCATTTGAATAATCAGATTATAGAGTATATTGTAAACGCACTTTCAGAGTTTTGTAAAGGTCTACTAAATGTGTCATTTCTTCTGTTTACGTGGTTTTTAAACAGTATTTTGTTGTCAGTCTATTCATGTTTCCTTGAGCCACTACTGATTGAGTGCTAACTTTAGAAGTAATGCAGCATGAAGCTATTCGTCCCACCTTAAGTTCCTCATATTGGAGTCACTGTTAATATAAACTTGATTTAAGTTGTAGGCCTTGCTTGAAGCAAAAAAGTGAGTTCATAAAGGAAATGTTTAATGTTCTACCAGAGTTGTGATTTTGTTTTTTTATTTTTATGGGTGGGTGGAGTTGTTTTAATGGGTAATACTGGAAAAGACACTGAATGCATTACTGTCTCTTGTGAATTTTGTAGTTTCAAATGAAGTATTGAGGGATTAAAGAACTGATTAGGCTTTGTCTAATGTAAGGATTTTGCCGTTATAGGGTTACCACAACGTAATGAACACTAATATAGAAACCACAATAAAGGCCTTGTATTAATTTGTCTTGACTGTGTTCATTTTTTCCTTCCACTTTATGCAAACACTGAGTAAATATTTTGGGGGTTGTGAACTTCCTGTGCTTTGATATGTGGCTTAACGCCTTTTTTTTTTTTTTTTAAACAAAGCTCAGCCTACTTTCCTGCTCACACTGAAGTTTCTGAAGTGCTTCGTATGTTTAAAGGTTTTCTGGTATGTTTAGATGTCTCGAGGTGCCATGAGAGCCTACAAACTGCTTATTTGGATTTTATTGGAGCAAACAATAGGTATGTTACTGCTGCTTCATCCAGAACTAAGAACACATCTTAAATTGGGTGTTCTCTAGAGCTGATGATCTATTACTGCTTATACTTTGTAATCTGTCATGGAAATCCTGAAATTTGATGTATCGTGTCAGACTTTAACATGTTGAATTTTAAGCAAAATATGTAATTTGTTATAAACCTGCTTTGAGTTGCCTTGTCTTGTTTTTCACACAAAATAAATGCTATCTCCCTATTGACACATCAGACATATTCAAAAACAATCAGTAGAATAGTTTACTTGATGATTAGTGACAGTATCAGGTAAATAAATTATTTTGATTTGTTCTTAAATTGTACTACTTATTGGGAATCAGTTTAGTATTTGTTGTTAATTAGGTGTTAATTATTGTGGGTTACACTGCTGTTGCAGACAGATTTTCCCAATACACTACACCAGTTTTAGCTCTTTTGAGAAACTAGATTTGTGCTTTTAATGAAATTAACTTCATGCATAAAATAACTTTGTTAACTTAAGAACTTTGATGTTCTAATTCCCTGAGATTCAGTAGTATTAAAAATACAATAAAAATACCTGTGATTTGGGACAAAGAAAAGCAACATTTTAATCTCTGTATTTAACCCATCTGTGACAGTGATGACTGACATTCAGCACACAGTGCAGTATAATAAAATGCCATATCTCAGCTTGAAGAGAAAGGGTTAAGAGCCTTGTACAAAGACCCAACAGTGGCAGATTAGCAGATG
Organism: Acestrorhynchus altus; assembly: GCA_034509495.1. NCBI lineage: Eukaryota > Metazoa > Chordata > Actinopteri > Characiformes > Acestrorhynchidae > Acestrorhynchus > Acestrorhynchus altus. The sequence continues at coordinate 6,544,034 of CM067520.1, forward strand.
TGGTATTGAACCCACAACATTGTGATCAATATAAGAGTAATCTTGTGAGCTCTTGTGCCTAGTGCCACCTTTTTAGACCATAAACCAAGAAGTCTTTTGCAGGAAATAACATCTATGTATAAATTAAATTCTTGGCACCATATGTAAAGCCAGGTGCTCTGGAATGGTGATGATCCATTCAGCATTTTTGGAATGAGTTGGGGTGATGATCATTGAACATACAGACCTTATTAATGTTCTTATCTCTGAATACAAACACTCCTCAAAGCAATGCTCCAGAATCTAGTAGACCATAGAAAAGTACAGACAGCTACTCCAACAAAAGCAAGGTAAACTCCTTTTTAATACCCTTGATTTCAGGAAGAAACAAGAAATGAGCAGAAGTCCCATTACTTTTGTCCATATAACTGTTTCATTTGTGTTTTAGCATCTGGAGAAATTCTGTATATCCGCGGCATTCCAAAAGAATCGGTGCACATATCCTGTGAAATAGAGCAAGGAAATGCTCGGCCAACTGCATTCCATCTGTACCTACACTCTGGCCAGCGACAGGATTTACTGCTGTCTGTAACTGAGACTGAGGATGTTAAACCAGAGTACAAGGGACGCATCAAAATGTCTGGTCGACTGAATTCCCACTCGGTGAACGTCACTCTGTCAGACTTGAGAAGTGAAGATACAGGCTTGTATGTCTGCGAATTCACAACTACATCAGATTATTCTCAAAAGGTACTGAACCACACAGAAGTCATTCTGCTGGTGAAAGTTAATGGTAGGTGAATAAAGTTTTAATTTTTGCCTTCAAAATTCAATGTGTCCTTTTAAATATTAAACATGATGAACCAAATACTTTAAGGTTCCAAAAGAACACGTGTTCAATATTTTGATATATAAACAATAAGCATTGATCTGACACAAACAATGTTGTTATTTTACCTCATAATCATTTATAATGGAATTTTAGGGTAAATAAATAAAAATAGATTTGAAGAGTAGTCAGCTGTATTAAGTTGTATGGTATGAATTTATAAATAAGATATTTTGAGCATAAACTAATGAAAGTTGCATTAGTACGAGTAAAAGTTGCAATACTGTGGCCAAAGTGAGGAGCACTGAGAATTTGAAGGTATGCAGTCGGGTTATGTTATTTTGGGTAATGTCTAGATGGCACCTACACAAGCTAGAAGTGACTCAGTCCTGGTAGGTTATTACAGGTGTCTGGAGCCATGCTGACAGCAGTGCCACCTGCCTGCTGGAGGGTGCATGGCAAAGGATCCATAGAGCAAAAACAGTGAGCAATGTTTTTTTTTTCTCATGGATGATTGAACCCAGAGAATGCCACAAAAATATTCCCCAGACCATAAAGCTGCGACCGCCAGCTTGTGTTCTTCCAACATTGATTGCAGAGTGTTTGTTCTCTGATGTTTCTTGCCTGACAGGCCACCATCCATCCATTGGATGAAAAAGAAAACGTGACCCTTGGTCCCTTTGCAGCTACGAGAGATATGTGTGCAGACAACCTATTGCACACCTAATATACCAGCTTGCGCCACATGGCTGCCTTCATTAGCTATGCACTGCTGACCAAAAGGAAATGGTTATAATAATGTGAATCGATTGTGTACTTTTGAATCTATTTCACCAACAAAGAAACAGTCACACCTCTGCACATCAGCGCCACATTGCACAGGAACCTTGGTGGTTATGAGAATAATATTCGAAATAATCCCAAAGGAGTGGAACTGCTGTGTGTTTGGTGCAATATGGCAAATAAACTACTGGTCTACTACTGGTAGACCAGTAAGCCAATGCTTGTGACTTCTTCAACAAAAGAGACACTTTCATCCAAGTCCGTCAGCTTATCTTTGACATAAATGCATTATACAAAAGTCTAACTTAAACAGATTCTCGGCGCCCCTCATGTAGAGATTCCTTTTCAAACCCTTTGGCTATATTATTGTAACTTCCTGGTAACAATGTAACATTTATTTTGTAATTCTATGACATTATTCTTAAAATATTATCACTTTATTCTTCATTTTCTTTTTATATTATAAAAGTATAACTTCCTTTTATGGTGACCTTGTGAATAAATGAACGGACTCTGCTTTAATTAGCTTGTTTACACCACTGCACCTCAAACAGGAGCCACACCATAATTAATTTAAAAAAAAATGTGGTTAAGTGGCTACATTTGGGTGATAGGAGACACCAGAACATTTATGTGATAAACTTTTTGAGACTTGTCTCCTGATGTTGTCTGTTCCTGGTATAGATGGAGACTGCTCATGTGTCAGCCATTCCTCACTGATCTACGTCATCGCAGCTGCAGTGGTCCTGCTTCTCTTCACCCTCTCAAGCCTTTCAGTTGCACATTATGTAAGAAGCTCTGAACCAGGGATGTTAAACTTTGGGTCGGTTGCATCAACGGGTCTTGATTTAACTGCAAGATATTATGAGAGGACTTTACACCTGCTGCACCAACCGAAGTTCCAGTCGTGGCCAAAAGAGAATGGCACAAATTTTGTTTTTCAGTTTTTATGGTGGTAATTTGTATTAACTCTAGATTGTAAAGAGTGAGCAGATGAATTGCAATTAATTACAAAGACAATACCTGCCTTGAAAGTGACCTTATCACAAAAGAGCATTTCAGCCATATAAAATGGCCCATTTATTTTATTTCCAAGGAAATATGTATAGTCGTCATTGCATTGCAAGATTAATCATCCAATCATCAAGAACTTAAAAGAGTGAGAGTTCGATTGCAGTGAAGCAGGCTTCAGGGCACCCCAGTCAGTCAACCAAGCATCACGACCATCTCCTACAGTAGATGCAACTTCGAGATTGGGTCACCACCAGTGCAGAGCTTGCAGGGCAGGTGTTAGTTCATTTGAATGTACAGTGAGATGAAGGCTTTTGGATGACAGCTTGGTATCATGAAGGGCAGCAAAGAAGCCCCTTCTCTTCAAGAAAAACTTCAAAGACAGACTGACATTCTACAGAAAGTATAGGAATTGGACTGCAGAGGACTATTTTCTCTGATGAAGCCTCCTTCAGACTGTTTGGGACATGTGGAGAAATATTGTCCAGAGAAGAAAAGGTGAGAGCTACCCTGAATCCTGTGTCACAGTAACATTGATAGATTGATATATACTTTATTGATCCCTTGGAGGGAAATTCATTAACAGTGAACAGTGAAGCATCCTGAGACCATTCATTTGTGGGGTTTCTTCTCATCAGAATTTTACTCAAGAGCTCTGATATCAAAACAACCTCCAAGAGCAACTTCTGCCAATGATCCAGGAGAAATTTGGAAATGAACAAGCATGACGGAGCACCATGTCACAATGCAAAAGTTATAACCAAACAGTTGAAGAAGAAGGGTCAACACTGTAAATATTAAGTTGTTGTTTAAACTAGATGTTTTCCATTAAAAAAAAAAAAGAAAATCATGGAATTCTTATAATTGTACTTTATTATACCAGAGCAACATCTGACAAAAGTGTCTAGCCTTTAAACTTTGTGAAAACCAAAATTTGTGCCATTCTCAAAACTTCTGGCCACAGCAGTTTACACTCTGAATAGGTGGGGTGGTGATCATCCAATATCCTCACCTCACTAATGCACTTGTTGCTGAAAGAAATCTTCACAGTAATGCTCCAAAATCTAGTAGAAGCTTTTTTAATTCTCTTGATTGTACACTATCACTTTAACCTATGTTGTCAAACATGCTCCAGAAAATGTTTATTTCTTGCCTTTTTCAGAGAAAATCTCACACCAGGCCCATGACTGCAGCTCCAGTTTACGAGCCAATGACCACAGTTACACCAGCACGCAGGTCACAAACTCATCACTTGACCCAAATGCATCTACCTGCAGATGAGCCAGTGTATGAAGAAAGTCCTCACAGCCCCTATGCAGTTCCTAGGAAGGTAGAGTCAATTTCCGATGGACCAAAGTAAGACGGTAATCCAGAATTAGCTGTTGAGATGGAGTAAAACCATGAACCACGCAGGACCTGAGTTGTACATTCACCCCTGTCTGACCTTAATTGAGGCCAGTAAGAGCCATTAGGAAATATTTAACTGATGAGCATACATTGACCATGGGCACCTCTAAACAACTGACTGGAAATCCGGAAATGAAGCTGACTGATTCCTACAAAGCAGGGGATGAATCTTATTCTTACAACTTGAGATCTACACGTTGTGGGCAGTTACATGCTGTTTTCTAGGTTTCATATCAGAGTAACTTACAGACATTTTGCACAAATACACAGCTTACCCTGTAAATCCATGGTGTTCTCGTCATTGTGTAACAAAGCTTGTTTCCAAGGGAATTAAATCCCAGTTTAAATGCCAAAGGAGCTTCCAGTGCATGTTTACTGCTCTATCTATATACTGCTCTATCTATCTACTGCATGCAGATAGGGGCAGGGCTAATGATCAAGGTCATTGATCCAGATATTGGGTTATAGAGGAGAATGAGAAGGGGAGGGGCAGTTTGCTCTCTTTATTTGCTCATATAGTGTTCAAATTTCAAAATTAAAGTCCAGGGAAGGGATAATATGGATACATTCATACATTTTTTTTATTTTATTTGGACCACTGTAAAGTATCCTTGTCAGTCTAATCATTACGAATAATTCATCAAAAGTCTTGATGTCATCTTAAAAACACTCTGGATGATCAATTTCCAACAGTATTTTAGTATAAAGTGGTTTTAGTCTTTATAAGCAAATTAAAGATTGTTGACACTTTTTGAAATTCATGCAAATATCTACCTTCTGTAAATTTTTACATCTTAAATGAAAAAAAAAATTGAGTAGTATAGGATCTGCTGAAAATTATATTGGGCATGTGTGTCTGCCCTATAAATAGTTTTCTAATGTTTTGGTGAATAAAAGTATGTCTATGAAAACATGCCACAAAAATTGGTCTAGAGTTCTAAAGATGAACTAGTGTAGGGTTTTAGTCTGAATGAACAGCTTTTCAACCACCAAAAAAGACCAGCTTAGAGCATCAAACCAGCTAAACTGGTCTTCAGCTGGATTTTTCAGGGTGATTATCTAACGTTACATACCTGCTGTAGTGATTGTTAGCTAGAAATAGCAAAGCTTTTTGTAGCTTAGCAGTTAAATGATGAATGTCACTGTTATATCTAAACTTAAATCTTTATTGTGGACATTTCATAATTCTTACTAGAATAAAACTATTTTTACTATATTTGAGTTCTTTCTTTGAGTTTAATAAGTTGGATAGTGACTAGAAATGATTCTGCTTATAAATGAAACATTCTGTAGAATTTAGAACAATTCTGTAGGAATAGAACTGTGGAAAGTTTGTTTTTGTACTGTCTGAACAAAACCTGTACGTCAGTGTTGGTATGAGCATGGGTAAAAACTCATTGAAGACAACTTACAGGACTTAAAGGGTCTTCTGTAATGTTAGTCCTGGTATCGATCTCCACAAAACCCCTGAAGATGCCCAGTGGTATCAGATTTCATTCATTAATGGAAAGAAGGTATCCAAACCAACCTGGCCCTATGTGCAAAAAGTAATTGTCCCCAAACCTAATACAACCTAATACAACCTAACTGGTTGTGCCAACTGCAACTAAGTGTTTGCAATGACTGGCAATCAGGATTTCACATCTCTGTGGAGGGATTTTGGCAGGACTGTTTGAATTCAGCCACGTTAAAGGGTTTTTGAGCACGAATGGTCTGTTTAAGGTCATGACCAATCAGATTTCCTTTGACTAGGCAACCTCAAAGTGAATTTTTTCCCCAGAGATGGACATGCTGTTCTGCTCTGGATCATTGTCCTGTTACAGAACCAAAGTCCACTTGAGCTTAAGATCACAAACTGATGGCCGAACATGCTCCTTCAGGATTTTCTGGTAGAGAGCAGAATTCATGGCTCCATCACTTACAGCCAGTCATCCAGGTCCTGAAGCAGCTAAGCAGCCATATACCATCACACTACCACCACAATGTTCAACTGTACGATGTTCTTTCTCTGAAATGCTGTTAGTTTTGTGCCACATGTAACAGGACGCACACCTTCCAAAAAGTTCCACTTTTGTCTCAGCAGGTCACGTCAAATTTTAAAAATCTTGGGGACCAAGTTGTTTTTGTCAAATGTGAGATGGGCCCGAGTTCTTTTTGGTCAGCAGGGATTTTTGCTTTGGAACTCACCCATGGATGCCATTTTTGTTGCCTCTCTGTTATTGTTGAGTCATGAACACTGACATTAAGTCAGACAAGTGAGATCTGCAAAGCTTCAGATGTTCTGGGCTCTTTTGTGACCTCCTCGATGAGTCATTGATGCATTCTTGGGAGTAGTTTGTGGGTCTTGCTTTTTGGGATCTTTTAGACTACTTCATGCTGGTTCTGTTGAAGTGATGTATTCTACAAGTCTGGCACTAATCATGCAAAGGTGTGGATAGTGAAATTTAACTCAGCTTTCCAAAAAAATTAATGAAATCATTTAAAAACTGCTTTTTGTATAAACTCAGCTTTTCTTGATCTCTGTCTGATAGTCAAATTTGCTTTTAAGTCTGACAAAAAAGCAGTACTGTATGTCAGAGCTATTTTGTCAACACAAGTTACAACATACAATGTTAAAGCAGACCAGTGTACATGTAGTCATGCTGTATTTACAATAAAGAGTTCTACAATTTCTTACAGCCAAGAAAAAAATGCAATTTATTAATAGTTTGAAAGAAGCTCCATAGTTTCATGAAACATTTTTCGGTGCATGTCATCAACAATCACATTCTATGAGGAAAGAGAAATAGAGAGAAAAAACATTTAAAAGCCGTTGACATTTTAAAACCTCAGTACAGACATTATTCCTTAATAGTTCAACTCAAAAGGCAAAAGCAAACCTGGCCCTCCACCCACCCACACCCTAATTAACCCACATACACACAAAATAACCCAACAAAAAGATAAGATAAAACACAGACACCCTTGTCACGGGCTACAAAAAACCCCACAGTGCTTTAGAATGAGACGCTCATTGGTTTAGGAATACACAGCATGGCAAAGTACTGTAATATTAGGTTAATATAAGAAATGCAGATAGGAATACGTTTTTGAATTTTGGGGGCAGGTGAAGGAAGGAGGCAATGTTCATTATGGAAAAATGGAAGGACACCCAAAAAAAAATCCCCATGAAAGATGGGCTACAGAGGTTTTTCTTTTTTTTTTTTTTTTCTTTTTTTTTTAATACCCCTACACCCGACTTGTGCATAGATCATGATCCTTATAAACCAGCTATCTTTCAATCCTTCAAACTGATGTAGAAAGAAATGCTTTTATACATTTTTCCTTAAGTAATACCCGCCACAAGAGAGATAGATATAGAGAGAGAACGACAGAAAGGAAAGAAATAGTAATGCACAATGCTCCTGATTTCAACAGGAAGGGACCTCATGTTAAGAAAATACAATAAAGATTAAAACATACAGCACTCGTATGTTATTTCACCGTCTCGAACAATCAAAAACCATTGATCGTGTTTAAAATGTAAAGCAATTTTAATATATAGATTTATATATAAAGCACTCCATTTCTTTTTAAAGTTCATTTAGAGTCCATTATTTGGTAAATATGTAACTGCTACGGATTTAGAAACAAAAGGTTCTTTTTCTTCTTCTTCTTCTGAAATCCATAACCTTCAGTGCTTAATTTTCTTAATCCTTTTATATTCCTCATAAAAATGAACATTAAAATGGCGTGGAGTTGGTACTCTGGAACCCTTGCCTTCCTGAGACATGATCCACTTTTTCACGTGTGCAAGATAGTGAGCAATTATAATCATCTTTTTCACAAAGGAAAAAAAACCCATACAGGCTTCAAATATAGTCCATGAAATTAACATTGACAACACAGAATTCCCAAAAAAAGGAAAAGTGAAAACAAACAAATAAACAAACAACACTGATCGATCCCAGAGTTCAGCAAGTAGCACAATAATCATTCTGTAAAGTGTTTGTTATTCATCATGGAAGTATTTGTCCGTTTATTTTTTTATTTATTTTTTGTTTTTGTTCCCGCCCCCCGCCCCCCCGCTCTTGCAACATTCCCACAGCATATATGTCTTCCTTGAACTTTGGAGAGAAAAAAAAAATGAAATGCTTGTAAACTGTTGTTGGTGGCCTTGCAAACACAGAAACAGGACAAAAAAATCATAACATTATTTTAAGCAACAATAACCAAAAAGTTAGGCACCTCTTAAAATGAGCCTTGTAACAAACTACATCCATGGATGTCTTTCCGTTCAACCATGGAGCAGACACTGGAGTTACAAGTCCCTCTAAACCAATCTATGGCCACAGTTCTCAAAAAGACCCCACTACATTTTTTCCATTTTTGTTTTTTTGTCTTTTTTTTTTTCTTTGCTTTTTTGTTTATAATCTGGAAAAACAAACAAAAAAAATGTTGGTGCAATACTCATAATCTGTTTCTTTTTCATGGAATATTCCACAATAAAAGCCACTACAAGGTAGATAATCATATTACAGATAAAAAAAAAACAAAAACACATTTTTTCTCCTCAATAAGTCCTTGAGTAAACATTAACACATGAATTGTCACCTTGTCCCTCAGTACTTTATTTCATGTTGTACGATTAGCTGAAGGAGGGGAGGCAGACACACTCAGTGCAACGCTAGAAAGAAGCTAATAACAACAATACACGTCCGAGTATATCTGACTACTGACTAGCAAAACAAAAAATATACTGAATTGAACAGAAGAAACTGGGAACAAACCTGCTGTAACCACACATACAGACAGATTAACATTCACTCTTCATACAGTACACACAGTCTTGTGCAAACACTCACATACAATAGATGTCATCTTGCGTTTTTTTTTTTTGTTTGTTTTTTTGTTTTATTATTTTTTTAATTTCTCAAACAATTCTTTTTTTTTTTTTTTTTTTTTTTTTTTTTTAGTTCGTCCGGAACTAATGTTATCAAAAAGCTTGGAAGTGTATGAATGACAAAAGATTTACAAAAAAGTTTCACATTACATTATTGGCGCTTTTTTGATTCAAGTATTTGTATTTCTTCCATTTTGTCTAATTCTGATATGTTTAAACTTCTTTTTTTTTAGTTCTTTTTTTGTTCTTTTTTATTATCTGTGTACACAGAAAAAGACGCAGGAGTTGGATTTTGATTTTGGCCTGGGTTCGCATGGATTAAGGTAAATTGTAACAAGAGAAAAACCGGTTCTATACATACATAGGCTTACAAATGTGCATGTATATCAACCAGCATGTGCATATTCTACCCAGGACTGTAGAGAAAAGACTTGATTTTTATTTTTTTTTTCCTTCACCCAACTGTGTGATTGATCCTTCGTTTTCTACGCTCGAAGTTGCGCTAGGACGAAATCAGTGAGGCAGTTGCTTCCAAGAAACAAGTACCCCCCCCCCCCCCCCCCCCCAAAAAAAAAAAAAAAAAAAAAAAAAAAAAAAGTGAAAAAGATCCAGTTTGTCCGTAGTGGTTGCTGGACGCTTGTTGGCGAGCTGCAGACACTGAACCTCCTCACAGTTGGAGGATTCCTTTGACAGTCTGGTGGCTTTGAATACAGCTTTAAACAAAGGCAGTTGGGATACAAAAAAAAGAAAAAAAAACAAAAAAACAACAACAACACAGGCAATAGTGATTGTTACTAGTGTCACTCAAGTTTGATGGAAAAAAAAATATATGAAAAGCAAAAAATAGCCCACCCACCCCCAAAAGCCTCTTCAGGGGCATTTTCAACATATTAAGACTTGGTACCCACATGCTTGCCCCAAATTCCCAGTCCTCCTGGTGCAAAAGGCCAGCACAGAATTGAATACCATCAGTTCAGCATTCGTCCAACTGAGTGCTGCTGCTGCTTTGGGGCGTTTAAAAGAAAGGCTTGCATGGAGAAGCACTTCAGACAAGAGCAGAGTGTACTACAGGTTTTAGGTTCCATTTTTATGAAAAGTAACAAGACAGATTCTTCAGGAAAAAAAACAAAAAAACAAAGAAAATATTTTGGTTTTAAAAGACGATGTACCCGATGTGAACCATCTACAGTGCACCAAAGCATTCTGGAATAATCCCTGTTTTAGTTCTCAGCAGTCCAGGTGACCTGGGACAAGGTGCAATCAGTCTGTCAGACAGTCCATTCCAGCCTGCCTACAATCTAATTCTCTGTCTCCATCTGACCACTTGATTGGTTTTTGTGGTGGAGGAATTGAAGGGGTGGATGCAGTTTTCTTTCATAAAGAAACAAGAGACATTCAGCACCCCCCCCCCTAAAAAAAACAAAACAAAAGAAGCAGAAGAACACCTAGCATACCCTCTCTCCTCCTGAAGATAGATTTCTATGAGCCTGCCCTGAGACTGCATGTACATAAGATCATTAGAAGTGTGAGAGAGAGAGTAAACAATGAGGGTCCAGATGGTTGAAGAACTCACACTGATTTTTTTTTTTTTTCTGAGATGGAACTGTGTTGGAGGCCACATTAACAGGAAGCTGCCTGCTCAGAGAGAAAGGTGGATGTCTGTGAGAGGAGAAGTGAAGAGCAGAAAAGGAAGTGGTCAGAGGGGAGATTCGATTTGATGGCTGTGACCATGCACCTCTCGGTCAGTCTTTGCATAGAAGAGGAGCACAGGGTCTCCATTATCATTTGCTTTTATTACTGCGACAGTGGCAAGAGGCGGTATATGGGGGATTACAGTTGCGCCGCCTGCCCTTGCCTTCAGCACCAGGGAGAGCAAGTCTTGCAGGACAGCAGACAAAAAAAAAGAAGACAGATGAGGATGGATGAGAGAAAAACAGAGAAGTCGAATATGGAGGAGATGGAGGAGAAGGATGTAGAGGAGTAGAAGGAAGGAAAGTATAAGGAGAAAAGAGTGGAAGAGGAGAAATAGAAGGCCATGGGGGAGTAGAAGGAGAAGTATAAGGTAGAGAAAGAAATGGAGGAGAAAATCTACAAGGAGAAGGAGAAAGACATGGAGGAATAGAAGAAAAAAGTACAAGGAGAAGGAGTATAAGCAGCAGGAAAATGAGATGGAGGAGGAGGAGTAAGGAGGAGCAGAAAGGGGTGAAGGAAGAGAAGTATAAGGAGGAGAAGGAGATGGAGGAGGAGGGAAGAGAAAGAAAAATGGAGACGGAGATGGAGGAGGAGAAGAACAATGAGACAAGGATCAAAATGAGAAGAATAAGAAGGTGGAGGTGGAGGAGCAGGAATAAGAGAAGAGGAAAAAGAAGGCAGGCTGAAAACATCCCGTTCCTCATTTCCAGTAGGGTTTGCCCCTAATCTAGTCCACCAGAGATCCATCAATAGAAACAACTACATCATAAAACTTGTCGTTCTAGATCAGCGGGACTGGCTGACCGTGGCATAGCGACGTGAGCGGCTGCACATTTTGAAGTGTAAGACTCTCGCGGCTCTTGTGCCGAGTGTTCCTGCATACGTGCACTGAAAGGGGCTGGCTGGTGAGAGCAGCTACCATTAAAAAAAGACCACTGCATGGACACACACACACACACACACACACACACACACACACACACACACACACACACACACTCTCACTCTCACTCTCACTCTCACTTAACCTACATAGACAAAAAGCGCAACATAGTATAATCGATAATCGTCATCATTAACAACAGCAACAGCAATGGTGACAAAAAAAGAATAACAACACTGGCAAATTCCAGAGGGAAAACAACTCAATCCAACCAATTATAACAAAAAAAGTTCTTGTCGACTTCCAGCTAAAGTGATCTTTGCATGAGAAGAAAAGAGTTTGTTTTTTTTTTGTTGTTTTTAGGGAGAGAGAGTGAGTGGAGTTGGAGGTCGGGTGCTGGCGCAGTAGTACTGAAGGGCCAGTTCAGTTTCAGTTTTTTCTTCTTTTCTCCCACCATGAAGGAGAAGGAGCTGCGCTCTGAGCTCTAGCGCACAGCAGATAGGCACTCAGTGGCCATGTATCATCCAGGAAGCGGAGCTCAGGCCCCGCGGGATCCATCACGACATTAAACGAGGACGCGTCCAGCGTCTCCAGATGAAAGGCTAGCAATTTTGGAGTTACTGTAACAGTGATATTTTATTTTTGTGATTATATATATATATATAAATATATATATATATATATATATATAATTTTTTTTAAACAGGATTAAACAAAAACACAAAAAAGACGTGAATGCTTCAGTTTCAGTCTTGCCTTTCTTGCCTCTTTTTCTTCAAACAAATCCTTCATTTGCTACCATTGATAATGTCCACCTAAGTCCACAGACTTACGGAGGGACAAAAACACACACAAAAAAAGAAAACAAAAATTCAGTTTAGAGTAAAAAACAAAAACAAACAAACAAACAAAAAAAACCAGCATGGAGATGCTGTAGATTGCTTTTCTCTTTGCTTTGCTTTTCTTCTTTTTCAGTTTCATCTCCATGTGTAATTGGTTGGCATTGCAGAGATCAAAGCCTGATGCTCTCTTAATTAAGTGCTATGATAAACCACACTGTCTTCTCTTTCTTCTTCATATCAGTCTACTTCTTTCGTTCATTCTGTCTTTTAAAACAGTCTTTGTTCTATTCCTTTGTACCAAATACGACGATAAAATGCACCTTGTCTACTGGGTTACAAGAAACACCTATTATTTGGTTTGAAGCCTGTGTCCCCCTGTAGAGACTCCATGTGTTTGCGCATGTGTGTGTTTGCGTGTGTGTGAGGAAGTGCTAGTGAAACATATCACTAAAGGCTCACACACACCCCACTATAAAAAAGAAGCTCCTCCTCTTAGTCCCACTCTCAGTGGATATGGGAGAACAGTTTAACAGCTGTCGTTTTGTCTGTTTTTTTTTTTTTTTCGTCCCCCCCATCCCAAACCCCCGGACCCTTCACCCGAAGAAGCAAAGAAAGGAAACTTTCACCAGCATTAATAACAAGCACTGTGTAAAGATGGACGGAAGAGTCTGGCATATTGCACGTCAGACAATCATGAATGAGGGCATATTCTTTTCGTTTTGTTCATTTTCCCTCCTTTTCCATGAACCGCAAAAGAACAAACAGTTTGAGGTCATTCATGGAGCTGATAGGAGAAAAGAAATGTAACTCTGGGTTCCATCCATCCAGGTTTTGCATGGTGCATTTGAAGTGTTTCTTAAACAACGATCTGAAGACAGTGGTTAATAATATGGCACACACATACAGGGCAACGCAGGACGACCGTTCCCTCAGTCTGTCAGTCGGTTCTGTAGATGACTGAAGCACCATCCACAGGTTCCATCCGTCTTTTCTTTTCATTAGTAACAATGCAGATGGACAGGCCCGGAGGAAAGGTTAAGAGTGTGTATTTATACATGTGTGTTGGTTGGTGTGTGTGAGGTCAATCGTGTCACTTTCCCCTCCTCTCTGCTGGCTCAAAAATAATAATGAAAAAATGTGCAATTCTCTGACACGTCTCTTCAGTAAGCCCAGAGTGAGTGTGGTCAACGGGGGGCTGGTAAGCAGTTAAGGCTAAAGTTTAGTGCTGTTTCAGCAGACAAATGAAAAGCAACAGGGATCCAGTCTAAAGGGAAGAGGGTCGATCGGAATGATGCATTTCTTTGGGGGACGGGGACGGGTGGTTTGGGGACGCGTGTTAGCTTGGGGGAGGGGTAGTGCCAGGGGACTTTTAAAAATGGCAGCTTGTCTCATCAGTTGTAGTAAAATACACTTTCACACAGTTTTTTTTTCAGTTATTAGAGAAAGTCTGTTACTAAAGGTTCTCTTTCCTTTCTGTTTAGTTACTGGATTTTCTTCTCTTCTCCAAAAAAATCGTATAAGTCTTATACAGAATACTGTAACCGAAGCCTCACGAACAGAAAAAATATAACACGTAATCCGATGAAATGACGCAAAAAAAATATACATGAAAAAATTAGGAGAAGAGGAAGAAGGTCAGCAGCCTTTACGCAAGTGTTGCCTCAGCCTCCTGTCTCTTGGTTCACAGTTCCACTGATGCTGATTATCGCCACGATTTGATTTGCTTGGTTTTTGCTCCTGTGTGAATCTTTTTTTTTTTTGTTTGTTTGCTTTCTTCAAGTTTGTCTTTACATTTCCTGTTTTTAATTCATAATAGACTTCATAACTCTTCTTCGTTGAGGCCTTACTTGGCCTTAACTCTCTACATAGACTCTCCACTCAGCAGGTCTCCAGGAAGCAGCGTGTTGATTGGCGTCGGGCTGCCCACCACTCGGCCGTCCTCCGAGCTGGGCGGCCCCCACAGGCTGGAGTACTGCTGCACTCCACCCCACAGCAGCTCATTGCCGGCCTTAGGTCCACCCCCAGCTCCTACTCCAGCACCACTTGCTCCGCCTCCTCCTCCCAGACTGCTGCTGTTCCAGTGGCCAATCGGGTGCGAGGTGGCAGTCGCACCACCCCCCAGCCTCGACTGATTGGTGCCTGGGTTGGCCTGCCAGCTGGTGGTGGGTGTGAGGGACTGACTCTGTGCAAAGAAACGGTTCACCTCCTCCTCGCCGGCAAATTCCGCCAGGATAGTGGTGTTGCCCAGCACGCACCTACAACAAAGGACAATACGATTACAGACGTGAAATCAAGCTCTGAATCAGAATTAAGCACTTTTATTGTCTTTATAGACGACAATCAGACAGAGACGTTTAAGTGCTTTCTCAAAGTCACAGGTATTGAATCCACAACCCTGTAATCAGTGCTTTAAACTCAGCTACCAGTGCCCTAAAAATACATATCATATCCCAATATGGAAACTGGATTCAAAGCACAAGGTCAGCTATGCTATGGTAGCCCTAGACTAGTGAGAGCTAAGTGACATGGGCATCGAAAATACAACCTCATGATCAAGAACCCAGAGATTTAACCACATAAGCCACAACTTCCCTAAAAATATATAATACATGTCAGAGCGCAAGGTTAGCCATGTTATGTCTTAAGACCTAACAGAGACAACTTAAAGCGTATCAAACCCACAACCATGTGATAAAGAGCCCTGCACTCTCCACTGCTTTATGGCTATGAAGAGCTGGAGCTGCTCTGTTCAGCTCTGTATTCAGTTTAATTTCAAGGATATGTGCACAACTGTACAATGCAGTGAAAGTTTCCTCAGTTTGCCTTAACTGGATACAAATTAAATGGCTGGACCCAAGACATGCAAAAGCACTCCAGCCAATCAGGGACAGGGGTTGTTTATGCTCATGCACAGGATGCTGAATGGGAGAGGCTGAGGAAACAGGTCAGTAATATTTTTTCCTGTTTGTGATTTGATCGGTTTGGCAGCAGCAGTTGTATCAACAGTTTAATAACCCACAACATAGTTAGCTAATGCTAACCTAGCTAAAGCTAATAACCTGCCATACTTTGCTCTCTATAAATGTCATTGCATTTCATTTTACAATATTTGCAAAGGGTTTCATGGCCAAGAACTTCTAAAAAGATCGTTTCATTTCAATAATTTGTTCATTTGACTGGAACAGTGTTCATTAATCAACAGACATTACTTAAAATGAGTCAGAATTAGCCATTAAATCTGATTTTCATCTGCAGTCTCTGGCAGGTTCTTAAAAAGGCAACAATTTAACAACACTATTGCACACAAACAAAAAGATCTTTGCTAGCACAGTGGGATTATTTAGAGTCATGCATAATTCAAAATGCTATGCTAAGTAACATTATTTGGCAGAGGTCACCTGCCACTGGAGCTGCTGGTGGCATAGTTTGTTAATGGGAGCTGGTGTAACTCTTGCTAGAGTAGGAGGCATTATGGCCTGGGTTAACCAGTGGTAGATATGTTTGTTGAGTGTCTGCTGTAGAAATCAACAGCAACACAATCATTGTCTAGAACAGAGGTTCTTAACCTTTTTCACTGTTTTCAATGCTTAAATCAGACTCATCACACATTTAGCTGACAAAACGTCTTAATTAGTGTCACATTTGCGACCCCCCAGAAGTACAATGTGACCCCCCTGGGGGGTCGCGACCTCCAAGTTAAGAACCCCTGGTCTAGACTCCTGCACATATCTTTTAAATGAACCCAATTGTCCCAGGATTTAAAAGGATATAAAAGATTTCGACTCATCACACAACAGCTGGAGTAAAAAAGAGCAGGATTTGTAGACATACATGTGCAGGGATTTCTGGGCTTTGGCAGCCTCATCCTTGGAACTGTAGCGCACTACGGCATTTCCCTGTGTCAAGTTGAGGTGGAATGTGATGAGGGGGCCGTGCTGCATGCACAGCGTCCGCAGTGTAGAACCATCAATCTAGGGGATGTAACCACACGTGAAAATACATGAAACACACATTTATCAAACAAATAAGAGCAGTGCAAGACTTTTGATGATATGCATAGAATAAAGAAAACACAGGACTATAGTAAAGATGTCAAATCTTGGATGTCGTGGAACTTCAGCAAACATTCAGCAGCAAAAAATTTTGGTGTCATAGTTGATTCAGAGTTATCATTTATGGGTGAGTTCAAAATGCTGTAGTCTGGGTCCAAACTAAAGCTAAAATATTTGACCATATCAGTCCAAACTTGTCAGCACAGCACTGGCTTCCGATCAAAAGCTGTATTGAATATAATTTTTTTTACTTGTTCTATTCTATTCTATTGCTCCACCTGCAAGATCTAATTTCATCACGATCACTCGGATCACAGGGTGCTGACTTGCTGCTTGTTCCCAGAATTCAGAAGAGTTCAGCAGGGGGGGAGCCTTTGTAGAACTATGTAGAAACTTACACAGAGCCTAAATAGTTGCTGCACCATCAAACTATCATTACTTCAGTACACCTGAGTATTACAGCAGACGTGTGGGGGTTCAGTGTCCTTTATCAGTTATGCATGTATGAGTGGTTTCACCAGAGGAGGAACCACTGTCAGCCTAGTTTCTCCCAAGGTTTCTTCCTCCAGCTCTGTCCCTTTGCTCGCCACTGTCACCCTTTGGCTTGATCAGTGGGGGGTTTATGTCTTTATCCATGGTTTCATGTATTGTTCACCTTATGATTGATTTCTGTAAAGCTGCTCTGTGACATCAGCTGTAAAAAGCTCTATACAATTAGATTTGATTAGATTTGGTAAGCAAAGGTATGATGATTCTGAGACACAGCTGTACCTGAGGAGTTAGGTTCCGCAGTACCAGCCAGCTACTGGTCCTTGTGGAGCTGTCTGTACTCCATGTGGTACCTTCAAAACAAACAAACAAACAAAACAAAAAAACAAATAAAACAAATTGTGTATCAATACCATTACTGGCCCTGTATTGCATCACAGGTGTCTTATTCTGGCATGTAATTTACAGCATAAATAATAGGTCAGTGTGAATATCAATTCTGGCATTAAAGTGAGAGTTAAGCAGAGACTATAATTCAGGGCACAAAAATAATGCCTAGAATTACCCTAACTGGGCAAGTCAACCATCAGGTAGACTTGTGTATCCTCTTTCTGAATGTATTATCTAGAAAAGACCTGAAAGGTTGCTAAATGAGGATCCAGGAACACAATTTGACCAATATATATATATTTTTTTTACTCCTTCAAATTTATTAGCGTGACTGTTAAACGGTTAGGCCATTACAAAATCACTTATAAGCCTTCAAATATTGTTAGTGAAAGAAAATTAGTTAAAAAATTATTTCTACTCTCAACGTTTTTGCCCCTTCCTGGAGGCGTTGTCTGTTAGGCAGTCTGTGGTTCACCACTGAGATTCAGACCAGACCAAAATCAACCAGTAGCATGTGCCTCCTTACCCAAACAATACATGGCAAATAGCACCATCAGACAAACTAACCACAGCCACACTCAAACACATACAATGCTGTTCACCCACGCAGTCAGGACCCCGTCTCAGTGTTACCTACAGACCTGTTTCAGTAGCTGAATTCATCCACCCACACCCTTTTCTAACCGTTACTGTTTCGGTGGCTTTAACACTTACATGCACAAATGCTTTCTCGTTCCTACTACAGACACAAGAAGGTGTTTTGGGTCGAGGGTGCTGAAGTATTGAGGTAGACATTTCCCAGGTGAACACTATAACAGGAAGGGTGATGACAGTTTGGTTCTTTGTGAACGCCACCACCCTTAGTTGCACAAAAGCTTTTCAAACAGTGATGCAGATGGTTGGAAATGAAAGAGCAGTGTATTCCTGTACTGGATGATAATGTTATATTTGGAAATGCTGCATTGATTCTCAAAATCATAATGATTTTTTTTTCTTAAAAAGACATTCAGTAAATGTTTCCTTCACTCTCATTTTATGCACATGAAAGTGTTTTTTTACCCAACGACATTTTTCCTAAAATTGGAGGAAAACACATTTCAGAATATATACATTTATATAAATGTGATTTAAAATTGATTATATATCACCTTGCCTTACAGTATCACAATATATCACAACATATTAAATCCCATCCCCCCCCTTTATTGTGAAATGTAGCACATCACCAGCCCTACTGAGAGGGGAAAATATAAATGAGTGTAAGATACTACACTTTAAATCTGCATACTGTGTCAGAAACGCATGCAGCCAAATATATGATTAAATCAGAATTGAAAAATGTGAAGAAAGAAATATATAAACCAAATATTTATAATTGGTTTAGAAATTAATTATTTAGAAATGTTCCTCAGAAGTTCCCTGGTTTAGTTTGCAAAGCTATGACATGGAAACAAGTACCTGATTGGGCGTTAATAAGGAAACATCTTTTTCCTTTTCAGATTTTTAAAGCCCTAATTTTTAAAAAAAGTAAATATAGTCTGATAACATCGACTTTTTATATATTTCAACTGTTCAACGTTTAAATTAATGTCACTGCCATCATTCACAATTCTGTCTGTGACACCCAAATTCTCTCTGAAACAGAAACAGGAGACACCAGATCATAATCAGAATGTCAGAATGACTGTGCAGCTCATATGTTCATTATGGAGCATTGCTGAGCATTATAGAGCATCATATTGCCCCCTACATGCCCTGTACTGTACTACAGTCTGCCAGAAGGCCTGGTTGGATCACTTGTACATTACAGAGCACGTAATATTGAAATAATAGAAGCCATATTGCCCCCCATGCTTCCTAAAGTTTATAATATTTCACCAGAATGATAGTGTGGACCATATGATCTTTACAGAGCATTACGGAGCACATTTTTAAAAACAAAATGACACATCGGCAACAAAATCCGCAATGACAATTCATAACACTTATGCAATCAGTACCTGAGGAGTATGAGCTGCTCCAGCCGGGCACTAGGCCCAGACTATGTCCCCCCCAGGTGGAGGAGGGCTTGGTGTTCGTGAGGCCTGGAGGCGGCCGTGTTGGGGCCGTGGTGTTACGTGGACCCTGGGGAACCTTCCAGAGCTCATGAGACAGTGATGCCTGGGTGTGGGAGATGGGGCCCGGAGACCAGGTGGACTTCATATCTGACAGTTTACCTGCAGAGCAGATGCGAGCAGTCAGAAGAGTAAAACTATAGGCAAAAGCATGGGGGTACTACTGGAATTAGGCAATATTCAGTTCCAACAAAACTATCCAAAATTAATTAGACATTTTATTCTCATCAGTAAGGCAGGCCTCTACAGCTCAAGTCCTGGTGGACCTGTCTGTTTGGTGATTCCCTGCTCAAACACACATTTCAACTCACCTGGCTTAGCAAAAACATCAGGGCAAGACTAAAGTTTACCAAAGAATTAGACAGATGAATCTTGAGTCGTGCCCCAATGTTTAATTTTCTTTTTCTTTTTTTGTTTTCTTATAAAAGTAAGGGTTTCCATCTTAAACACCTATGAAAATCATGACTTTTGCATCAGCTGTGGTGAGTATTATCCATAGGTCCTGTGATGACATTTTAGGATAGTTGGAGACTTCTTTACACATTTAGCTGTCTTGGGCTGAACATGGACGACCTGACCTGGCCATGTTCGCAGCTGTTTCCAATAATTTGGCAGACAGTGGATTTCTGATTATTCTGAGATGTTTTTAAACATCTGTGGATCTGGCCACGGTGACACCATTCACTTCAACAATAAAGAGCAAACCAAACTAATGTGTGAGGTTTAGAAAGACAAATGTGTGTCAGAGCAGGGAAAATAACATTTATCAAAGGACGCGTTTCATTTTTTTGCTCATAAAATGTAAGCTTCAAGTACAGCAAATGTTACTTTAAAAAAAAAGGCATATAAAAATGAAGGTGCACCCACACAACAGCATATGAAGACAACAGACATTAGTCATAGGAGCACTGTGAGAGCATTTCCTGTGTTTAACACCTCTCTAGAATTAAACACAGTAACAAGGGTTGGAAGGTTTTTTTTTTTTCACAGCAAAGGGAAAAACCATCAACTATTTCTGCTTACAGACCCCCCACAACCTTCCAGCTCTGCCTCATCAATCAAAACTGCACACAACTAGGTGGTGATCATGCCACACACAGGGACACTACCCCACTAACACTGGGAAATGTCAAGGGTAAAGTAGATGGGGCACAGTATTACAAGGAAAGAGTCACACTGAACTGGATGCTATTTAGGGCTGCAACTACCAATTATTTTCATAACTAATTAGCTTCTCCAGCTTATCCATGTAGTGTTTTCTACTTATTCATAGTAGATGATCGACCACAGCTGGCAGTATTATGGTGTGGGTTTGAATTCCACAAGAAGATTCTTTATGGACAGTGGAGGCTCAGTGATGACAAGATTGTGGGTTTGATAGATGGAGGCAAGGCACTTAGTACTCTATGCTCCAGGGGGCACTATAGCATGGCTGATCTTTGGCTTTGATAGTGGCTTTCTAAGTTGGGAAATACAAAAAAAAAAAAAAACTGAGGTAAGCTGTGGCTAAAAGGACTAAGAAGTGGGCATGGGATCAGAAGGTCAGCGGTTCAGGCCCCTGGACTGTCAGGAAATGGGGGTGGGGGCCGTGAAGGAACAGTGCTTTCCCCTCCCTCAACTGATGAGGTGCTGTTGAGCAATGCACACATCTCCTGTAGAAGGAGGCTGCCCACTGTACTGGATGTGTGCTCACCGCCTCCTATCAGTGTGTACGTGTTCACAATCATGGGTGGGTTAATCGCTGTGTGATCTTCTTATAGAATTAATAACCTTATCGTGCATCATATGAATATAATATAAAAGAACTAAAGAAACCAATATAAACCCTTTATAATCACTGACATCAGTCAACTACCTGTTGCAGCCCTAATGAGACAACTAGAATGCAGTCTACAGAAACAGAACCCATCTCTACAGGCCCCATGCCACGCAGGAAGTGGTGACTATGACTGCAAGGTGAGGGGTGAGGGAGGTGGGGTGAAGGTGGGGTTTGTGGCTGAGGGACAAAGGGGATTCTGGGTAAGCTGTACCTGTGTCATCTGTCTCAGGTGAAGACAGACTAAAAGAGCTAGTGTAACCACTGACTGGCCAATCGCTGCAGGGAGGCACAGCCTCGCTCTGGGAAGAAGTTGGGGAGGAGCCTTTGACGTATCCCAAAAAACAAAGCAGGAAAAAAGTACGAGGGGGCGGGGGGGAGGAGCAGAAATAATAATAAAAAAAGGCAATAAATAAAAAACGTGGTGCTGATGATCGTGTTCTATTAAAAACTGTGAAAAGGATGACTTAGTAGGGCTGGGTCTATAACCATGACCTTCAGTTTGATATAAACGGTCACTGAGCTGTGTGTTTTGTTTTAGTGCATCTAACACTGCATTTACACTGCTCTGGCGTGGCACTGCCAATGCACGCCTCTTCTTCAGCTGGCTGCATGTGGGCATTACAAAGACCTTCCCTTTGTTCCAACTGAAATCAATATTTCTCACTGACAGACTGATTAGCCCTACAGCTCTCCTGTACCTGCTGAAAAATGCTCCACCTGTACTTTTGAATAAGGAACAAATGCTCCCCACATTGCATTTTGGACACCTGTCCCACAAACATCAGCCATCTTCTCATTTACATTTATGGCCTTTAGCAGAGGCCATTCTCCAGAGCGACTTACTACAGTGCTTTGCTGTTCATTCAGAATATCTTTAGCTAGTAGACGAGGCTGGAATCTAGAGATACCTCACACTTAGATCCTGTTGAAACAAATGTCTTTATGTCTTTTTTCAGGAGTTAAATACTCCTGAAACAGATGAGTCTTCAGTTTACGTTTGAAGACAGTGAGGGACTCAGCTGTTCGGACACCCAGGGGAAGTTCACTCCACCATTTTGGTGCCAGAACAGAAAAAGTTTTCCTTGCATTCTGAGGGATGGTGGGTCAAGCCGAGCTGTACTTGAAGCTTGAAGGGCTCTTGGTACACCTCGAGTTTTGACCATTGCCATCATGTATGGAGGAGCTGGTCCATTTTTGGCTTTGTAGGTCAGCTTCAAGGTTTTGAATCTGATGTTCAGATACAGGAAGCCAATGAAGGGAATGCAGTAGAGGAGTTACGTGACTGGACAGGTGCATTGCCTTGGTTGGATTCATTTGCATAAAGTCAATATCACCACACTGCATCCTCCTGACTCGATATGCCAGACCCATCAAGCAGCATGTGGTCCTGTCTGATAGAGCCGGTGCTTCCCAGAGAAAATGGATGGGATACATCATGTTGTGTAGACATGCTGGAGCAGTGTAAATGTAGCTTAACTGTACTTACATAATAAAAGAGATTTATAAAAACCTAAATATACTCCCTTTCTTTTTAGTCCATGAAGGATACTTGTTCCAAAATCTACTTATGACTGGCAGAAAAACACATTATTAAATGTTCCATAAAATGAAAAACGATATTTATCTTTGAATGATTTGAGTTCAAGGCACGGAACTGACAAACTGTGATCCACAAACCCTTTCATTTTCTCCTAAAAATGAATCCAATTTTCATTTTATTTTAATTACAATAAATAATGAGAGTTATTATTAAAGTGCTATTAACAAAAAGGAAATCAGGGTGTTTCATTCTTAAGCAAAATAACAGGCTCGTAAAATCATATTTAACCAAAGTCACACACGTAGCATTCACATATCAAACAACAAACGTAAGAAAACTACTGAGGAAGTTTCAAATGTCACCTGCCTATCAGCAGTGTCGACTCTGGAACAAGCATGCTTACTGTCTCACCTATTAAAATTTGGTACTGAACCAAAAATATCCAATTGTACTGTAGTGTACTGTATTGTACCCAGACTAACATGGTAAAGCTAGGGGCTAACATGCCCTGTTACACCTGGACACTTTAAAGCAAAGATTTTACACTGTTTATGGCTTAAATAACCTTTAAAGTGAAAAACATTACTTTAAGGCACCTTTTCATCCAGTTCTAGTTTTTGGCTTGAAATAAATATAGTGTATTGAGATACCCGTCTACTTCACTGAAGCAAAATTCAGAATTTGGAGAATCTTCAGTACCGTTAACAAATGCAATTTAACTACTGAATTTTGAAACCCAGCCCTACTAATGTTTCTCGCATCGTCTGTCTGAAAAAAACGTAGCAATCAAACACAACAAAAGATAATAATTAGAATTCATTAACCATAGTCAAACTAAACAGCATAAAGTCAAGCTTAAGTGAAAACTCTTCTAATAATAAAATTGTGAATTATAAAAAAAAACAAAAAAAACAATACCACATTGCTTATTCTTTATTACCAGGAAACAGTCCACTCGGATCTCTGAACTACATTTGAACTACTGAATCCACCGCAGTACTCTGAACTAGTGTTCATACCTCCACTACGGTCTCTGAGTAGGTAACGGTTCACATCCTGAATGTTGGTGTTAATGGTAGGGCCACTGGGAACACTTCCTGGGGTCACGTTGGGGTCGGTCTCAGGGTCAATGTTCTGCAGTCCTTTCCAGGGCACTCCTGGGCAGAACTCTGGATTAAAACAAAAAAACAAACAAAAAGTCACTTACATTAAAGTTGGGAATATACTTCCATTTTGGAGATTTTTCAATACTCAGCATCATTATCAGAAATTTACATGATGAAATTTAAATGATTTAACAATGGAGTAAGAAAGATAATTCAACTAGTCAAAAACAGACTAGAGTAGACTAGACAATATAGAAGACAATACAGATTATATGGATTTATATGGATTTTGCACTTTAAACAGTACTACATGCTTCAAAAAGTTCTCAAGAGAATTCCTCTTAAATCTAGATTAATACATGATATTTCTTGTTTTTTTCTTTCTTATAGATTATTCTGCTTTTTAAAACTCATTTCACTATTATGATTTTTTTCTAATGAAAGTGTCTTATTTCACTGGCAGGTAATTTTGCTTATTGTTACTTGAATTAAGCACAATTATCCACCAACAGAATAAAACACTTTTAGCAGACAAAATATATAAAACTAATAAAAATAAATTAAATGTTAATAATCTTGCTATTACTGATACAATAATCTCGAAAGAAATATTTGATATTTACACTCAATTTAAGAGGATTCACTTGTTAAGGTATTTTTGCAGTGAAAAGTTTATTCCCACAGAATCTGTACAAAATCCATTTATACAAAATATATAAATAGAATTATCAAAACAAAAAAAATAATGAAAAATAAAAACAACACAGTAATAAAAAGAAAAAGCAGAATAAACACTTTGAATCAAAAAATTTAAACTCTTTGGAAATATATACATATTAAAATAATAATGGCTGTAACAGTAAATATGTACATATTTACAGGTTATAACTAATAACTCTGATTTATTTATTGTCATAACCATTGGCTTTTTTTATTATTATTTATTATATAAAATTATGTATTATGTAAGAATTTGCAATGTCCCTCTGGGATTAATAAAACAATTCTCACACTGATATATCAGAAAAATGCTTTTCAGTGTGCATTCGTAAAAATTACTGACCTGGAGGCCAAGTGATGCTGTTCCCATTGGAAATTTTGTCATTAGTGCTCTTGTTCTGTCCCCAGCTGTCTGGGGGCACCAGAGGGCTGGCTGGAGATTCAGAGCTGGTTATCAGGTTATAAGGGCCATAGGAGTCATCCAGAGGGGGCTTACCTGGAGGACCAAGATTAGGCCCAGCAGATATGGCACCTGGAGTGGGTGGGGTGGGGTGTGAGAGAGAGAGAGAGAGAGAGAGAGAGAGAGAGAGAGAGAGAGAGTGTGACCATATGCTACTTGTGTTTTTTATCTGTGTGTGTGTGTGTGTGTGTGTGTGTGTGTGTGTGTGTGTGTGTGTGTGTGTGTGTGTGTGTGTGTGTGTGTGTAGAGAGAGAGCAATTACATTTTACAATACACACACACACAAAAAAAGCCTGTCTTTTTCATTATATTTAAACATATGCTAAATGTCCCCATTTCAAAAACATTTAGAGATGGATGTAATATAACTAACACACAACTGAAGAAATTACTTTTAAACATCATTTGTAAAATGCAATTATTGTAAATGCAATTTTTCTTGTGCGAATAATGTTAAAACATCCTCAAATGTATTACTAGATAAAATGTGTAAATTTAGAATTAGCACATCAGCTCCAGAGGATTAGAACCTAGCAAAGATTTTGAAGAAGCCCATCTTATTTAAATCTCAGACATTAGTCTGGTTTGCTCTTGACTGTAGATGTGAGTGGGATCAGCATGGAGAGACTGAAAGAGCTCTCTGAAGCCTTCAGAAAGAAGGTTGTAGATGCAGATGAAAATAGAAAGGGGTTTAAAAAAAGCTGCTCCACTGGCCTGCTGTTAGGCCATCCCAGCAAGTTCAGCCCGAGAGCAGACCACGAGATCTGTCGAGAAGTCTCCAACAATCCTAAAATGTCATTACAGGTCCTACAGGTAGCTCTCGCCACAGCTGATGTCAAATTACATAACGCACCATCAGAAACAGACCAAACAATAGGTTGAGAAGAGTAAACAAAACAAAAACATCTGGACAGGTCTAAAAGAAGACTTTTGGAACAATGTGCTTTTGACATATTAACCCGAACTTGAGCTGTTTGGACATTTCTTCAGTTCTATGTTTTTATTTATATTTCATTTATATTTCCTCCATCTCTTTGTTCACATGAATGTCAAATGTCTGTATGTTTAAATATGCTGAAGACTCAGGAAGCCATGCTTCATCCTAAACGGAAGCCTAACCCTGCTGATGATCAATTAGATTAAAATCATTCCCAGTGTGACTGGACATTTCTGCTTAGATGGCTGTAACAAAATGAAAACTGTACCATGCTTGCTAAGACTGGGCTCCATAGGGGAGGAGTTTTCCATAGAGTTGGGGTGTGTCCACTGTGAGAGGCGTGACTGAGGCTGAGGAGAATCCTTCATGGACAGGCCACCCACCTCCATGCAGTTTACATTCATGTTAGGGTTCAATACAGCTGGGCAGGGAAACAGAAATCAACCTTTTACTGAAGGCATCGATTCACAAATATTGTAAACTGACAAACAAAAAAACAAAACAAAAAAAAAAAACACCAGAAAAAGAAATTAAGCAAAACAATTTTGGTCGGCCAAGGGGACACTATAACAGAAACGTGCATTATCTGTCCTGGACTTACTACATTAATAATATTAAATATAATAATTTGAAATAAATATGAAAACTTTTTAGTTCTTGTAAATGTTAATTTAATGAGGGTGAGCTAACAGGTCAGGCCTGGTCAAGCTAAAATATCCCAGAAAATGAATTAAATTATTTTACATTCAATGAAATTAAACTGAAAACATGACTGAAAAGGTTTCTGAAATTCTTTTTGAATGCTAACAGTTTTAATGTTAGCATATTAACAGGCTGAATGGTGGCGGTAAATAAGGACGATATTTCAGTAAACATATATAATATTATATATAATTTTAAATTAGCAGTAAATTTGAGTAAAAATAACTAATGACTTAATTTCATACAGATTGCAGTTGGATTTTTAAATAAATGTTCAAATATTTTTGGAAAATAAATCTTTATACAAGTTTACTGATGTACATTTTTTTATTTCATTTTAATTTTATTTTATTAATTTTTCACATCAGTAAGGCTCTTAGTCATATTCTACCAAATCAGTTAATTCTAACTGAATTAACAAACTCCACAGTCAGTCCCGTCAACGGCCTCAGTTATAAGAATGCCTGGTGGTTATTCTGTACTTACTGAAATGTTTCTTCAGAAATTACAAAATCATGACAAACAAATCAGAACATGAGATCAAAAAGGTGATGTTAGTGACATGACCTGGCATTTCAGGACTGTATGAAATGTATTTAATTCAAATTTTTAATTAGCAGTGCAACATCTAATTGACAGCTAAGTTGGTAATGTCAGCACGCGTGTTTCTCGTGCTATGTTTAACCACTGTGGAATAGTTTTACTGCTGTTTTTACAGTAATATTTCCTGCTGCAGTAAAACATACAGACAGCTGTCTGTCATGTGAACACTGTGCCACAAGAACAGAAGACAAAACCCAGCAGCTCTATTAGAGTGAGGCGCGGGGGTGTCATATGGACACGGGCTGAGTGGAAAAAGAAGAAACCTGAACTAAATTAACCTCAAAATTTACTTAATGAAAGAAAGTGTGAGAAAGGGAAGAACTCCACAACCCTAGCAGTAAAACCTTTCAAACTGAAAGTTCAATTACTGAATCATATCTGAAAATTTAAGGGAAAACTGCTTTAGTTTTATTAATATTTTTTATTAACAGGAATGTTGAAATAGTTTTATTCTCAGTTAGCAAAGGCATGAAACAACCTCAGGCTAAATTTAAAAGCTGAAGATATAAGATTTGGTAATTAATCGACCGATAATCTGAATATCAGATATTTTTGCTTCAACAAATCAATAGATTATTCAACCATCAAAATAGTTATTTGTTGCAGTCCTAGCATTAATACATTCTGAGATGTCATGAATTGTGACATGTAGTTTATAGCATGTCTTCCACATCACTCTGTGTTCAGATTCAAAAAGAAGTTTTCCCCCAACTGGAAGTTTTGCACAGGAGCTACAAGGCTATTTTAGCTAAGAAGCAATGGAAACGTACACCATTTTGCCCTGTTCATACGCATGTCTAAGTGTTATTATAGTCTTGTTGCTCCAGTTCAAATAAAACACTAAAAATAAATGGGTTGTAAAACTGTACGTCAGTGAAACAGATTTTCCATCCAACTGTTCCTGTAAGTAAACAATCAGAGACGGGGTTTGTGTGAAGTTAGCCGTACTCACGGAGAGCGTAAGGGGAGAATGAGTTTGGAGAAGACTGTGGCTCTTTGGTCTGAAGGTCAGAGACGGTCAGGCCTGGCGCCTGTGGAGCAGGAAACGAGTCCAGGGCAGATTTTCCTGCCCCGGGGTGCAGGCCGGGGTGTGATGGGGGAGGCTGCTGCTTCATCAGTAAAGCCTGGGCCAGCTGCCGCTGGTGCTGCTGGATCTGCTGCTGCATGTTATTGATTGTACGTGCAACCTGTCGAAAACACACCCACACACATTACCAAACACGAGGTGGTTGCTATGGTATACTAGATTTTTGCAGTAGTGTTACTATGGTGTTCCAGATGGTTGATGTGCTGTTGCTAAATGGTTGCTAATTTAACAGAAACCATGATATTCCATGTGATTTTTATGGTGTTGCTTAGTGACTGCATATTGCTGCTCAGTGATTGCTAGGCAGTTGCTATCTCAGGTGGTAGCTCAGGTATTGCTACATGGTTGCTACGGTAACCCTTGTGGTGGATGTGTGTTACTAGTACATTTGCTGTAAGGGAGGAAATCCCAAAAATCTGTTACTACACAAAAACACTGCAGGAATTATTATACACACTCGTTTTTTTTTTTCCCCCTTTCTGTCCTTCAAAAACAAAAAAAGGCATCTCCAAACAGACAGACGGAATCTGAATCTATCTAAGAGGTGCTTTTGGTTTCTTCTGTGTAAGTGATACGTGGACTGGTCAGTTTTCAGAGGATGTGGTAAAGCCATGAGCTCACTTGCTGCTCTTGTTGTCTGATGGGGCCGGAAACATTGCGTTGCGCCTGCAACATCTGCTGCTGAATTTGTAAACGCTGGTATGCCTGTAAGGAAAAAAGAGCACAACTGAAGTCAGGGTCTCAATGAGTGAAGGAGGAAAGCAGTGAGACGATCAGGTCTGTCACAATAATTATGTTATCGAATTATCATACAATATATGGACATGACTTTGGTAGCTTTTCAGACATAGATATAGCTTTAATGACCCTGCAAATTCAGCTGCATCCTTCACATTATGGCCTTTTTCATGCCCAAATGCAATCACTTGGTTCCCCTAAACAGTTTCGATATTCCAGTTTCCCTATCTGAATATTCTTTATAATCAAAAAAGGTAAGTGCATTACTATGCCAACATATTAGCACCATATTACGATTTACTGCAATTATTTCAGGGATAATAAACCGTGTTAGACATTGATAAAAGGACAGGCCTACTGAAGACATCCGCATGTGAGTTTTTTCAGACATCTGTATCGGAAAAACATGGATGCCTCGGATTGACTCCCTTCCATTCTACAGAAATGAAGCTAAAATCATCCACCATGTCAAATTTGCAACCAGTTTGTGGAGTACAGATAAGACCCAAAAGGTAGAGACAGAAATCTCTACATATTTGATTACACTCATCCCATTTCCCCTTCCCCAGACCTCACCTTCCACTGGAATTAGGCCCTGGATTGGGAAAGATCATTTAGGGAAGAAAAACTTTGAGAAACTCTGCAGTGACCAAGCTTTTCTGCAGTCATTGATCTGACCTTGACATCAGCCAGCATCAACCAACAGGTGCTGAAAGCTGCTGAAATGTGGAAGACTGCCCTCTACTGGAACTCACCAGTTGCAGCTGGTAGAGTTGGTTCAACAGGGTCATATGCTGAGGGTTTATTGGTGAGGTTAAAAGTGCAGGGTTGAGACCAATGTTTTTTGCTGCAAACTGTAAGAGCTGTGCTTGAACCTGCAGGTGGAAAAAAAGATAACAATTCAGATTATGCACTTTAAATTACTTACAAAAAACAGTTGGTAGACAATTTAAGATTCATTAAGCACTGACTTGTTAAAGCAGGCTCTGGATGCTAGGTTGAAATACTTATCCAACAGTACTGTAAAATCACTTTATATGTACAATGTAGTGAAATCTGTTTGTTTCACATTGATTTACTTTTTGTTTTGTGATTTTTCTTGCATTTTTGTCCAGTTTGTTGATTTTTTGTTTTAGACATTGTAACCAAAACAGCTAGCTAACAAAATCAAAACAACTGAGGTCTGCATATAGCTAAATAAACTTTATAACTGAATAAAGTTTAATTTGAATCTACATAAAGTTTATCAAGGCAACGCATGGATATTAAAGCCATTAGTAGCTTGATTTCCCATCACAGGAAAAATAGAACCTGCTTTAATCTCGGAACATTTGTATGGCGTTTGCTGTGAAACAACAAGCATCACTGAATGTTTCTAGCACACTGCAAGTGGCACATCTCTTCTGGTGGGAGTGGATATTTAGATAATTAATGGCTCATTGCAGCCCTATTTATGTACTAGTGTGTGTTTGTGTGTGTGTAAAATGACTGAGTCTGTGCAGTACCTGAGGGGAGAGAAACTGAGGCACTTGAGCGCGTAGACTAGGCTGGGAGGAGCTGAGAGGCGGCACTGACGGCTGAGGAGGAGGCTGCTGCTGCACGGCCCGTGTTTGTGCTGTTCCACTACTGCCAAACATTCCAGTCTGCATCTAAACACACACACACACACACACACACACACACACACACACACACACACACACACACACACACACACACACACACACACACACGCAGACTCAGTATTCGAAAACCGTAAACACTGCTAAACAACTTCAGTTTTAATGAACTTCAATAATGAATCTATCTAGTGTTGGTTAAACAGCTGCACATTAACTTGATTAAGGACAGATTTAATAGGAAGCAGGTATAATGATGTTCTCTTGGACTCACCTGTCTGTTGTTCAAGTTTTGCATGGCGACCCCGAGGCCCTGGCCGGGGAGGGCAGCACCGGCCAATGGGAGCTTCAGGCTGGGAGAAGGCAAAAATGGTGAAGTTTGGGCATCATCCGCTAGTCCACCATCCTACAGAAAAAGAAGAACATAAAACAAACGTCCAATTAGTGTATTGATATTGTCTTTTTAGTACAAAATACTATGAACTGGACATTTCACCTGGGCATTAGGCTGATTTGGTCATTTTTACTGATTTAGTGATTTTTCTTTGCCAAATTTAATCATTTGTTTTGTTTTTGTCCAATTTAGGGACTTATTTTTGACTTTTAGGTTAATTTAGCAATTTTTCTTTTTTATTTTAGGCTTATTCAGTGACTGATATCTTCATGTTCTGCTTTAGAGTTCTCTTTTTGGTTTCCAAATTTTGTGATTTGTTTTTGTATTTTATAACATTCCGTGAGTTAGCATTTGCGTTCAGATCAATTGATTAATGTATCTGTTAGCCGATATAATTTTTCTTTTGTGATTTTAGTCTGATTTATAGATTTGTTTAGTGTTGTAGGCTGACTTTTCATTTTGTGAGATTTCTTTTTGTTTTCAGGTCGATTTGTGGCCTGACTGATGGATTTTATCTGATTTACAAATTAATTTGTTTTTGGGTTGTATGCTATATGATTTTACACCCCAGTAGAAGATCACCTGACTTGTATAACACTTGACACTGTAGAGCATTCAGTTTGAAATATTTCCAGATACAACTCCGCTTCAATGTGCCCATTTGGCTCAGCTGCAAAATTTTCAATGACAATAGACTGTTTACTCTTTGTTTTCAATTCCAAACAGTTCTGAGAGTACCCAATTACGTAAATTAATATCAAAATAAGAGGAGCTCCCCTTCACAGAAATGAAAGAAAAAGGATGTGGGACTACCTTATCCAGGAAGGGGGGGCGGTCTGAGGAGGATTCTTTGGAGATGACAGAAGGCCTGCCCATTGGTTTGTTGACTAGGCCGTTGTTGTAGTCAGAGATTCCCATCCCCCGCTTGTCCAGCTCAGTCTTTTTCTCTAGCAGGGCGCCTACAACAGGAACATGCTCTCAGTATCCCATTTGTGGCTTTGTGGCCAATGCAGCCTTTATTCATCTCTTGTTCTTAAACATTTTTTAAAGACATGGTCTAAAATCATTCCTAAGGTGTCATTAATAGTTTACATGAAAGATGGTAGATGGCAGTGTTATCTTCTAGTTCCACTGTTCTGACTGGATAAGAAGTACTTTTACTCAGATATTATGTATATGATGGGAGTGTTTTTATACCGTGACGGTTTCTCTAAACTTCCTTTAAAAAAAAAGCAATATATCAGACTGTAAGGCATATACTGTGCTACGTATCATTTCTTGCCAGTAGAAAGCTGTAATGGCAAATTTGAAGTGAATATGGCAACACATACTCATGGCCTGGTCCAGGTTCATATTGTTGCTCTTCAGAGCCTCCTCTGCAGGGTCTCTCTGTGCACAAACACACACAAACAAACAGTGAGGAAGAAGAATGTGGCCAGAAATATCCTACCATGAGTCTTTAATTATAAAAGGCTCTAGAGTGGAATGTTGTGTTTATTTTGTCAAAATCAAAGAGTGAGATTTAAGTACATGAAAGTGACAAACGTCTTTCAAAAGAAAATGCATTCAAACCAAAACAGAGCTGGAAACTGAACCAATAACTAAACCCCAAAACAGTTGCAACATTCTTCACTCTTTATATTCACAAAATAATGTACACACTCCACCCACTAGAGAAAGCTCTCATTAAGCTGGTGAAGCAATAACACATGATGTCAACGTGAAGTTGCTGATGCTGGACAGCAGCTCATCACCTGCAGATTCCACAGAAGGGGAGCTCAAACTCAGCATGCAGTGAAGTGAAATCCATGGAGGCAAATGGAGGGCAATCCATGCTAGGATTAAAGCTAATGCTTGCCTTTTAAAATCTCTTCTATTCAACATCTGCTCCCTCAAAAACAAACTGCCCCAGCTGAACCAGTCTGGAGCTAATCTCACAGCAGAAGGGGGAAAAAAAATCGGCTAGACGTTTTTTTTTTTCCACCAGTAAAACGGAAGAAAGACAAACGTGGGGGAAGCGATTGTGGGGAAAGACTAAAAGCTACAGTCGTAAAACTAAGCTATAACATGCAGCATTTGTGAGCCTGTCATTGTGTTGTAAACCAGTGATTTACCAGTGTAAAGCAGACAGTTCTATTTTTCTTGTCTTCATAAACCCACCAGAGAGGGAAATTAGTTTCATTCTGGGCAAATAAACGGGCTATAACGTAATCTGAACAGGTTTCCTACTCTTCAGACTTCAAAGAACAATTACAAATACTCAGCAAGTTCTGCAAAAACCTGCAAACTACCTGAAAGGCCCATGACAGTCAATCAGATGGATATTAGACCCACCCACAAATTTACTCATTAGCAATATGTGTGAAAGTTTTCCTGAATGAGTAGACTTTGGATTGGTGTAGAGTCTGGATAACTGGACTTAGGACTGGTTCAGAAGTCAGACATGATTTTACAGCTATGAACATTAGGGGTGGATGATTTGGTGATATATTGTGAAAGTTAAAGGCATTTTCATAATACACAAAATGTGTATCACAGCAGTACAGCGTATCAAAAACTGTTAAATGGTACTCACATGGAAGCCCATGTCAGTCAGCTGCTTGATCAGACGGTTCATAATCCAGGCGTCGTCTTGTTTGTTAGGTACCTTGCCCTGTAAGACCAGGAAAGAAAAAGACATATTAGTTTGGAACACTGGGGACAAAAGGTTACCTTAATGCATTGTACTTTTAAAGTAATGTGGTGAAAATTGCCTCTTTAGTCCCTTTTTGTACAAACCATGTATGATACAATTTTAGAAATCTATTAGAGATTACTGAACAACATGATTTGAGACAAGTGTGATGGTTTAGGCTTTCAGCGCTAATTGCTAGAGTGTACACTTTCAAGAATAAACAACAGGTCTTGATCACTAAACATAACTCAATCACTGAAAGAAGCAAGAACACGATGAAAGGATCTTGCTCGTTTCTAACTGACCTTCGGTGGACCCTTCTTGGGCGGGTTCCCCCAGGAGTTGCAAGATGAGTTGCTCTCCTGGGAGGCCGTGCTGTTCCACATGTCCCCCTCATCCTGCTCCCACTGTCCTGCTGATAGGGCCACATCCTCACCACCTCCCCAGCCATCTTGCATAGATTTAGGGGCTGAAGGAAAGGAACAACAAAACTAAAGTTCAAATGCTGCAAACCTCCAAGGAAACATCAAAGTATAAGAAGTAGCATCTTGATTCAGCTGTATGGGAATTCAATCACAATTTCTGTGTTCTAAGAGTTGACCAGTAGGTGGGAAAGCACAGTACATTCAATTCAACAGTAGAGGGCAGTATAGTCAAAAGTATCACATTGTAACATAGGCAGACATCTTACTGTCTCTGGAAACAAGCTTAAGATCAGTCTACATACTGGGACAACTGGCTATGATTGTTGACCACATTTGTATCATTATCCTCAGATTGGCCGTACAGTAGATCAGTTTGGTTTGAGGAAAGTGTGTGTTGTTTAAGGCTCTCAGTTTGCACAGTTGTACAGTGTTAGTTGGTAACGTCTTTTGGGGCTTTTCCACTGCTTGGTACCTACACTAATCTACTCCACTCTAACTGGCTTTTTTTTGGCTGAGCAGGGACTAAAATGTGCCATGTAAAAACTTGAAAAGCGACGATTGGTCAGAGAGAATTGTTACTCCACACAACGCATGCAGACCTCCAGCATGACTGTTGTGCTGTTCTACTGTGGAAATGCTCTTTAGGTTGCTAGGCTGTATTAATAAGCTGCCAATTGAACATCACATCCAAATACACTCCAAACAGTGTATCTGCATTGCTGGGTACCTTAAAGCAGTAATGTACATACAGTGGAATGGAAAAGCACCATAAGTATCTACTACCCGTTAAATTGCCTAAATTGGTGTCAGTAATCCAGTACAAATTGTCTTCTTTAGAACAAAACCCTAAATTACATGTCTTGGATTACTTAAACATGTTAGTGAAGACCAACCTGGCTTGCAGGGGGCTGATACTGGTTGCACATTGCCCCGACCATAGCTTTCAGGGTTACTGTCACCCCAGCCTCCACAGCCTCCAGGAGGTTTACCCCAGGCTGACGTGCCATTGTCCACACTTGCTGCTGGGGGTGCTGGCTCTCCCCATGAGGGCTCAGGTTTGGAGTGGACATTTGGCATCTCTCCCCATCCTGTGAGGAGTCACAGTCAGTCAGCTCAGGGATGTTGACGTATATAAGACCAATATTTAATTATAAAAAGACAGCCTAACCCTCTATAATAAACGTTATGTTACTGCATAAAGACTTGGGTCGATGTAGAAGTAAAAGTATGGTTCCACATAATAATGTGGAAGAGGCCCATATGGTCAAAGCTACTCAGAAATTAAAAGTTTACAGAACTGTCCCGTATCTGTCAGCACAGGACCTACAGTTGCTACAGTTATTCAGTCTCTCTCTGAAGCAGTCCTGCTGTATAGTAACACAATCAACTTCACAATAGGCATGAAAGTAAATGTATAAAGTAATTAGTCCCCAAATATCACAAATTCAGGAAGACATAGCTTCACAACTAACTCATCCCTAACAGTATGCCCCATTATGTCTGCAGACATCCTACTCACAGATTATTTCCCTAAACCTGAGCTTGTGGCCCTGTAAGAAAAAGACCTGAACACAGTCCAAATGGAGAGCAGATGAAGGCTGTTTAATTCTTGGCACCAGTAGGCCTAAAGGGCAGTCCTGAGGATGCCAGGCCCAGTCTGCCTTGGCAGTGTGGGTGCAGAGCAGGAGACTGACAGCAGGGGGCGTCGGGCCTGTTCCACTGGCCTGCTGGGGCTCTGTGTAACTGTTCACAGATGGCGTCCCAACTCTAATTACACACTTCCTCCCAACGCCTGCACTGTGTGCATGACTGTTCTCCCAGAGAAAAATGTAAACAATATTTTTGATTCAACTGACCCCACGATAAAAGACCACTGTTCGACAAGTCCATGCATTACTGGGAGAACAGAAACTGGTATCCTGCCACGTTAGGAGGGAATATGTTTGGTTTAACTGTCAAAGCCAGGTACAAAAATAATCTAACACCAAAGCATATGCAATACGAAATGAAACCATTACTGCTGCTTTCAGCATTGTCCCATATTTTTTGTGGTTTACGTGGGAATTATTTGCAATGAACTGTTGATGTTAAAAAGCACATGTAGAGCTTATTTACTTGAATGATAAGTAAAGAATCTGCCTTGATGTCTTGCATTAGAAAATTTGCAAAGCCCTGCTCTTCAACATACTACAGAAGGCCCTTGAACAAACAGAAGGTTGTTTTGAAGCTACCTTACCTGGAGTCATAAGGGGTGCTCTGCTGTTAGGGGCCACAGTTTGATGCGGGCTTGCATTGTCAGTAGAGATATGGTTGTTGGCTGTGTTTGGCCCTCCATGACCATGGCCATGGCCTTGCATGTGAGGCTGATTATGGTGGGTGTGGTGATGATGGTTGTTGGGAGGATTGTTAGCGTTTCCAGGGCCTGCTTTACCCTGCATTCCAGGATTGTTCCTGTCCCAGAGGTTGACCGTCTTGTTATAGCTGCTTGGATCACCCCAAGCTGAGGTACCGTCGTCAATCTCCATCTTGCGTCGGATGGAAGGCGGAGAAGGTTCTTCCCAACCTGTGGGCTCGCCAATATGATTATGTTTAACTCCTCCTCCATTTCCTCCACTCCATCCAGAACCACTCTGTTTGACAGAGCCAGGGCCTCCCCATGAGCCCATGCTCCCGCTACTACTATTGCCACTGCCACCCTCCTGAGGCTTATTGCTCCATCCCTGTGCTGGGGCACTGGAGCGCTGTGCATCTCCCCAGCCTCCCCCAACCCCCGAACTGGGTTTTCCCCATCCACGAGGCCCTTCTTTCCAGCTTGAACCCTCTCCCTCCCAGGAAGAGCTAGATGGTCCGTTCTTCTTCCCTTCTCCAGAGTCAACCCATTCACTGGTAGACCCATTGTCTCCTCCAGCTCCATTGCCCCATCCATGGGATTGGGGCTTTGGCCCCTCACCCCAGCCCTGAGGTTTAGCCTTGGCATGGGAGTCATCCCAGGTTGGAGATTTCTCTTCAGAGCCCCAAGACTGCCCACTTTTTTGCAGGTTGCCACTGTGGCCTCCTGGTGGAGGGTTGCCCCAGCCCCCAGGACCAGTGGGGGGTTTCTTGTTGTCTCCCCATCCAGAGCCAGGTTGAGTGGAAGTAGGCATAGCTGTCCCCCAGCCTGATGTAGCTGCAGCAGTAGGACAGGAGCCCTCACTCTTGCCCCCAGAGTCAGGTCTGGAGGCAGTGGCAGATGTTGTATTGGCATTACCAGGAGTTGCCGTTGGTCCCGAACTAGGTGCACTTGAGGATGTGCCCCAGGCTTCAGTGCCAATGTCATTCTTGCGATTTGAACGTGCAGCTTCCTCTGTCTCCCAGGCCGTGTGCTGACGCACAGGGGTCTGGCCCCAGCCTGTGTTGCAAAGAACCCTTGGATCCAGGTCCTGGGCAGGCAGGAGAGGTGGGGCCACATCTCTTGCTGAACAGTCCCTCCTGTGGGAGTGCCCATCCATGCTATCACTGCTTCCCTCGCTGGCCGGAGCATTGGCTCCACTGCCCCAAGAATTCAGCTGCTGTTCTTGAGTGGGAGATCCTGCAGATTCCCACCCTTTAGGCTCACTGCTGGAATGCTTGCCCCAGTCACCACTGGAAGAGGGTTGTCCCCAACCAGTGGTGCCTGAAGCTGTTCCTTGACCCCAGCTGCTCCCTGAGTCCCAACCTGAATCCTTGGAGCCACTGGCAGGTTTGGCATCTCCATTGCCCCAGACAGATCCTTCCTCCCCGTTGACCTGTGACGTTCCTGTTGAAGGCTGGACAAAGGAGCCCATGCCCACAGGGGTAACACCCCAGTTGGACAGGCTGTGCCCAGGGCTCATGGGCTCCTGCTTAGTGTGATTTGGTCCATCAGTGTTAAGGTTCTGAGGTTCAGAGCTAAAAGACACATTCGTGGACGGGGAGGAGTGTGGCTCTGAGGTGTCATTGGGCACCATGCCACCCCAGGCGCTGCTGCTGCCATTGCTGCTACTGTTACCAGTAGAGCTTCCATTGGCACCACCCATATTGCCACTGCTGCTGATGCCAGTGGGTGGCACACCTGGTGGGCTACAGAGATTAGTAGGAGGACCATTGTTGGATCCTCCAGAGCTGCCACCCACGCCGGTCCCTTCGTGTCCCAGGACTGGCCAGGCGGAGGGGTTGGCATTGGGATTCAAGTTCAAGTTAAAGTTAGAGGAGCCCCAGGCCCTGGCTCCCATTGATGCACTGCTGCCATCACTCTTCCCTTCCCCACCTCCTGCAGATGAAGGGCCTGAGCCCCAGCCTCTGTTAGCCCCACCCTGGCTGGAGAGGAGGCCTCCTGAGTGGCTGGTACTGGCTTTACTGGGATGATTGGCGGGAAAGTGGCCTTGCTGGCCGGCCCCCGTGGCCATGCTCATGGTGTTTGTTCTGCTGTTGACGTCACCAACACTCTCAGTGTCTGTGGGGCATCCTGCAGGAGCGTGGCTTTCACTGCGAGAAATAGAAGGCCACGCCTCGGTATCGTTTTCGTCTATGATCAGTTGATCCCAGCTGTTGCTGCTGGTTGTGGGTAGAGCGGCACTGCGATTGGTGGATATATGTCCCCAGTGGGGATTCTCATACTGCGCTGCCTGGCCACTCTGCGGGGACAGCTCTGAAGAGAGTGAGAGAGGGAAACAAAGAGCAAAAATATGACTATTTCATGAATATATTAAACTTGCAAGTAAAAACGTCCACATATTCCATATCTATGCTTGTGTAGACAATAAGAGGTCATGCTAATTCAACCAAAAATACTACCAGACAAGTCATTTTGTCAGTGATTCATTCAGTCAGTCACACAATGTAATATCAAGTTGTTGGATACCATGACTTTGGCTGTAACATTTAAAAGTCATTTGAAAAAGAACAAAAAAAATACAAAATCAGTATCAGTGCTACATTTTCACAGAAAGTAATTTTCCAAATTCAGCCAAGTAATTATTGCCGCTCATTTTAATCAAATTCCATAGTAGCTTTGCTGCCAGTAGAGAGGTCACCTAAGTCCTCGAAGCTGAAATGCATGTCCAGCAACCATCTTTAACTCCATAACCACAGCTATTTTTGCTGGCCTAACAAGTGAGAACCTATTTAAACTGAAACAATGCACTGACAGTGTTTAAATGCGCCACATCAAGCTCAAGGTTCAGGCATGATAATTACTGGCGAGTGCCGACCCACTTCCCTGGCATGGGTTCAACACTGTTACTGTTTTTGACTTTTTTTCTTGTTTGCATGCCTTTGCATGTGCAGACATGGTTCAGAATGCACGGGATCAGAGGAAGGCAACAGCATTTATTCGTGCACTCGGGGCAGGCTGGAGTCTGCAGCCTGCAGAAATCAGTTTCAACCAGACATCAGACGAAAACAGAGGCGGCGTGTGCATGCGGGAGTGAACGAAAGAACGTGATCGCTGCACTGGAGAGAGAGAGAGAGAGAGAAAAACTGGTAGTGTGCTTCCGACATCAGCACTGTCCTTCTGGAGAGTCGTTGCGTAGTAAAAGGACGCCATTTTATCAAGCCTGAACCAGAGCCAAAAAAGCTTAGAGCTGCCATCAACATCTCAAATCTTCAGTGTTTTTGAGGTAAAGCAAGTGATTTACCACCACAGAGTGTGGTGAACTTGCAAGCCCTGCACCAAAGCAACGCTCTCCCTGGGTTTGCATTTTTATTTGCAGGACATTGCAGGCACAGAATTAACAGAAGCAGTGCTGCAGAGAGAGACAGAGAGAGAGAGAGGAGAGAGCGGAGGAGGAACGGCTTATCATCTGGAAGGACTGAGGGAGGGGGTGTAGGGGTGGGGAGGGAGGGGGTGTAAGGGGTGGGGGAGGAGGGGTGGAAATGACGAAGAAGTGGAAAAGTACCTGAAGATAAAAGCCGCCCGACCATCCTCGCAGAAAGCGTTAGGTTTTGTGCACAGTTCTAGCCATTCCCGATACAAACATGTCTCCTGCTCAGGCTTCACTTTTGAGACGCTGCCAAAACAACCACAGCTCGGAGAACGACAGAGCGAGAATAGGAGGGAGAGAGAGAAAGAGAGAGAGAGAGCGAAAGAGTGACCGCCCCGTTCGTCAGGATCCAACATCCAGCCTCCGCTCCCTCGCTCCAGCCTTTTATTTATAACTCTCTCTGCTCTGAGAGCTGATTCGGTCTGAGAGTGCGCGGCGGGTGAAGGTTAAAGCGGAGAGTTGTTTTCATTGTACCGCCGCATGGGAGGGGAAAACAAATCAGAAGAAAAGGGGGAGGAAAAAAAAAAGAAGGGGGGGAATCCTTTCTGTGTTTTCCTTCCTCTGCTTCTCTCTGTGCTCTTTCATGCTTTGAAACTGTCACTAAATATTTAGTTGAGACCCACTCGGGCTGCAATTAGCATGACCTCTCACAATGGAGCTCCGTGAATAGCAGCACAAAGACAAAAGCAGCCCCGTCCTGGAGCGTGTGGGCTGCACTGGAATGAGCATCCGACACACACACACACACACACACACACACACACACACTCTCTCTCTTACAGACTCTCTCACACACACACACACAGACACACTCTCTCTCTCTCTCTCTCTCTCTCTCTCTCTCTCTCTCTCTCTCTCTCTCACACATTAAAAAAAAAGCTTTGAAGGGTTCTTTGAGAGATGTCATCTCCCTCAAAGAAGAACCCCTTGGGGTTTCATAAAGAACCAAATCTGTAATGGAGATTAGTATTAGGCGATATGGTACAAACATTCTATATGTATTTGTCACAAGCTGAGACTTTGGAGTCCCGCAGAGAATACATGGTATGCTGAATACAGAATGCAAATTTGAGGAACATGGAACCATAACCCTAAAATCTGCCTCAAAACCGGTTCCACGGTCAAAATCCATTCCATGTGAATCTCACTCCAACCGGGAATAATCCCCTCTGTCTGTAATGACTGGTTATAACCCAGTACCCCACCAGTGAAACGAATGCTGACAGTAAACAGAAAACAATATTTTTGTGATCCGAGAGGGTCCTGAAGCTGAACGTGGATCAGAACCAGCTTTGTTTTTCAACCAAATACAAAAAGGTTTGAGAACTGCTCAGCTCAGCTCCACCAACATACTTATAATATAATGATTCTGTGTGTCAGAATAAGAAAATTCATCACAATATGATACAATATCATCATTTTCTGCAGCCTAGTGTGGAAAACCTTTATATACGTGTTGGATAGTGACAGATCGGATCAACGGGGCACAGATGTCAGTGAGAATAGCCTCGACCGAATTGTGCACTTTTAGGGCTACAGTTCAGGGTTTTATTTAGACGTCTTCTCACAGTGATGTTTCCAGGTCAAGCATTTCCCTCTCACTCACTGGAACAATGGAAGCACACAAATCTGTATAAACATGATCAGCTTAGCAGCACAACTGGCCTCCTGAAGGCCACAAACCAGTGATAGTGAGAACAGAGAAGCAAACAGTAGAACTTCTAGGGTGAAGAGAAACCAAGAGGTCAAAAACCACTCATCTTCTGAACTACCATAAAGACAACCACACAAAAACCTTGTATATCCATGTTGCAACACAGGAGAAGGGAAGCATGGTCCATTTAATATGAAATGGCAATCTCACATTTTGCCCAAGAGCAGTTTGTGATTTTGCTATTGTATTCATTTAGTCTGCTTACTTCTGGTTTCACACTGTAGTTTCCAAAGAGTTTTGACAGCACAAACAAACTGGACTATGGCTCAGTTGATCCAGCATGAAACCAATGAAACCAGACCAAATTTTGTCCTTTGTTCAGCACCTTTCACACCTGTTATTTTGGTGTGGACCAAGCTAAAAGGTGTGCAGGTCCGAACCAAACAAAGTAGGTGTGAAAGCATCCCCCCAAAAAATTATAAAATAAATATACAAAAAAAAAAAAAAAATCACAAAACTGGAGACACAACATTATATGTTTGCTTAGCTAAAAGGTTATGATGTTCTCAAAAATAATAAAACAAAATATAAATAAATGTGTCATTTGACCAAGTGGGTATACAGCTGTGTGAGTGAAGGAGAAATGAGAGAGAGGAAACAATCAGCGAGAGAGAGAGAGAGAGAGGGGGGGGGGGGGGGGGAGGCAAAGGAAAGTGAAACAGCAAGTGTGTGAGAGCGAGATTTAAAGGATGGCATTGTTTACAAATGATCTGAGAGCCTCCCATACACACAATACTCCAAAGTCCAC
The DNA here is from genome assembly GCA_034509495.1 of Acestrorhynchus altus. Lineage (NCBI taxonomy): Eukaryota > Metazoa > Chordata > Actinopteri > Characiformes > Acestrorhynchidae > Acestrorhynchus > Acestrorhynchus altus. Next base: position 6,586,432 of record CM067520.1, read on the forward strand.
AGAGAACAGGCTCTTATTATAACACTAAACTCAAAGCCAGCTTTACTGCAGCCAAACAGGCAGTGATGTAATCTTAACCTCCTTACTAAAATCAGGGGCTGCTGGGTTTCATATGCGAAGGGCTTTAAAGTGAATTACCTGAAATGACTTTTCTATCCACTGCTGAAGAAAGAACAAGACGAATATATTTGTGATGCACCGTACTTCAGCGACTGACATTACCTGCAGATTTCTGGGATGATGTATTTGTCATTACTGTTCACAATATTCTGATATCACCCACTTATGGGTCTTTGTAAATATAAACAATCTCTATGTACGTTTGTATGTGTAAATAAAAACAATAAGTAACCTTGTTAAATCCCGTTACACCAACAGCACCAACATTCCAGCCACAATACATGAATACGATGTTACTATACATCATGTTGCCAAGTCACTTTACGATTCCTGTTAAGATACAATGTCTTAAGACAATATATGTTACAACACTACAAACAAGTTTGTGATATTAAAAGTTATGATGCAGTACAATGTTACGGCACTTTTAAATACACCATGTTGCCATACGTCAAGTTACAATTTGATAACGTTACAACAGAATACGATACGTTTTGATGTCATATTACAATATGCAGTACGTGACTCTACATTACTATGCAATATTTCATGTTACTACACCTCATGTTACAAAATGATGCTGCATGATATTATGACACCATTTATGTTACAATGTAAACAATGTTAGAAAATTAAGATACCTCATCAAAATACAATAAGCTATGACACGATGTTATGAAAAATGTTAAAAACTAAGATTACACTATGTTTGAACATGTCATGACAGAATCCTTTACAATACAAATGTTACAACACTGCGGAACTAACTTGTGTTACAAAATGTTACGGAAGGTTATGTTATAACACAATATACTATTAAACAATGCTACGATACAATAGAATATATTTAAGATAAATCATTATGAGACATGTTACAATGAGTCACGTTATGATACAATACACTATGTCACTATGTGGCAATGGTGTAGATTTGCACTCGACGTTGGTGAGGACCCCATGTGTTATGTTACAATGTCTATATGACACCATATAGTATGATATGTTATGATTCAATATGTTCTTATACAACACAATATGGTATACTCTGTAATGTATGGTACAGTATGATGTTCCAATGTAACAATGTTATGATATCTATATATCCTATATATCCTATCCTATATATATATATATGGCTGACCCAGTATGTTACAATACGTTAGAAACACAGTGCACATATCACCCAGTTCTGGTCTATGAGCAGTGGATGCTCCAGCAGCAGGTCTTGACAGAACCCCGGGGACAGACAGTAAGCTGAACCAGATCACTGCCTGCTGTCACTCCTGATAACTGATCACATAGTACTCATTAAAGGGTTAATGCTTTGTTATACCAGGACACTATACTTCCTATATGGTGCAGCCCCAGAACCTGTACCATAGAGAGTAGCACCTTACCACCTGCCACTTAAAAGCTCCCCAAACCCCCACCACAGTGTGCTTGTGAGTTCACATGAACATCCGCATGCACTCACACAATTACACAGAGTACAATAGCAGCACTGTGTGAATGTGAAGAGGGGGCTTTGCTGATGCCGGTGTTCGACAGTTACAGAGGGGGCTGGAGGGTGTATGTTGGGGGTGGTGTGTGTGAGAGGCTTATGCAACCACCCTCAGGCTTTTAGTCTAGCATCACACCCGCTTAGCCCCCCACCCTCCACCCGCATCCACAAAGGATATGACATACATCAGCCCAGACAGAGTCCAGGACCAGCAGTCACCAGCAGGGGGCGATGAATACAGGCCTGTCTGCTAGATAAACACACAAAGGCAGTGAAAAATGCACACACCCCCTCTCTAACTAATCCTTTACCACTGGTCAGTACTGGTTCATAGCATTATTATGCATTTATCTACTTTTTAGCCCAATCTGGCCAATTTGATTTCAATTACGGTGCTTTTCCACCGCACAGTATCTACACTACTCGACTCGACCCTCGCAGCTCTGCTGTGTTGCTTTTCCATTTGGAAATGGTGGTAGTGGAAAGTGGAAAAAAAGTGGAAAGTGCATTTATTGTGGTTTTAACCGGACGTGAATCTTTAAATATAAACTGGGAAGACAAAACACCAGCATCACCATTAATCAGGATACACAAAACTGTGATGGAGCTTCCAGATCATTGAGAAGATGTGATCGAAGAGTGTCAACCTGTGTATTGCGATACTGCGCTTTACAATACTATGATTCTCAAAAGCTCCATATCAGTTTTTACACGTGGAAAGAGTTGCATAAAACACAGAAGGTGCTGCTGTGGACAACTCATTGGGGTATGTAGGCATGGCTAGAAACTAGTGAGCTCCCGAACCCGATTCGTGTAAGTAAGTAAACAAGCAAACAAATAAATCAATAAAAAGAAATCAAGCTCAACATGAAGTGGAGCTCTTTTGTAATCAGCTAATGATTGTTTAATGCTAAACCACGTTTATGTACTACATATAAGCAGCCAGCTTTGACTGAGCACGGGCAGCATCTGAAAGACATGAAAGGAGGACTTAAACACTGCGGAGGTTGGTTTGTCAGTAAATCCAAAGAAGTGCCAACAGCAATTCCACCAGATGGGGAAGGAAGGATTGGACAAAGAAAACGTAAAACAAACACCTGCCTGTAGAGCCAGGTAGTCGCTGCGAGGCAGCTGCTTTACCCACATGCAAAAGAAAAGTGTTTCCTTGCTGTGGGGCATCCCTGGAGAGCTGCTGGTTTCTGGACCTAAATGTTTGTGTGCTTACAATAAACAAATGAATATTAACAATTTGGCTATTTTGGGAATGCGAGTCGCAGTTACTGCCAGCATTAACAAAAGCATGTTGCAGTTCTATAGTAAACAGTCACTGGCAGCTTCTCTCGAGTGGAAATATTCAGCTCAGAAGTACAATCCATACAGCATTCGCACTGAAGAGGAGATATAAATGTAGAGCTGCATCAACTAACTGGTGACAAATCCTGGTACTGATTATGTTTCTTTGGCTTAACGTTTGCATCAGTTACAACACTGGTTTGACTGGTTTAACAAACAGACAAAGATCAAATATACAGCAATGCTTCAGGATCACTACAAAGACTAGTGAACCTAGTGTGTGTGTGTGTGTGTGTGCGTGTGCGTGTGCGTGGAGGGGGTTATTTCTGACTTGTGCCCAGTGATTCTCCGTCAGCTTCAGACCCACTGTGACCATGAACAGGAAGAAGAATGGATGAATGGATGGAAATGCTAATATCCACCGTGTCTATGCACAACTGTCTATCCCTGATGGATGGACGTTTAGACCTCTTGTGCAATATATGGACATGACCTCAGTTTTTTGCTGACCTTGTATTTACTTACATGTTTGGTTACATGAGATTAAAATGTCATCAATAATTTAGTCCGTGCAACGACCAATACATCAAAGACAGCGACTGTGTACACAGAGCAGAAAGGTGAAGACGTTGTGCGAGACTAATAAGTGTTTAAAAAAAACAAAACAAAACCCCTCCTGCTCTTTAAAAGGGTGTAACTGCTTTATTATGTTAAAATATTACCAATACATCAGTGGCATTTAATGACCGGCCAACACAAATTACGAGACACATTCAACAGAAAGATGTTGCGTGAATATTCTTGTAGAGTCTTCTTCTTGTTTCTTCTTTTTTTAAGGAATAATAAACAAAACCAGCATTAAAAAGTGAGAAATGCAGGCTTGAACATGCAAATGTAATTTATTACCCAACCAACCATATAATTATGTAGTCAAATTTAAATACTACAAACCAGATGACTGTAAGAACTCTGAACTGATGGGTTCAGTTTACCACAGTCAGCAAGAAAACAGCCACTATGTTGCTTACTAGTAATCTAGTTTCAGCACTTTGATTAGCTTGTTGTCGCTGACACTGCGGCGACATGCAGTACTGCAGTGGGGTCTCTGGGGGAGAGGGAACAACACTGTGGACACTTTTAGCCGCTGAGGGATGGCTTTGTGCCATTTGTGTAATAAGAGGAAATCCTCTCCATTGGATGGCGACTGGTGTCCCCCTAAGAACAGCCTGGTCAGAACAGCAGAGCATGTATGGTGTGTGTGTGTGTGTGTGTGTGTGTGTGTGTGTGTGTGTGTGTGTGTGTGAAGTGTAAGTGTGGATCAGTGTCAGGCCGCAGGTCCATGTGGTCCTCAGGGGACAAGAATGCAGTGATGTAAACAGCCCATAATAACCCGTGATCCCCCTTACTGAGGCTCAATGTGGCAACAAAACACACTCTAGAGTACTGGGAGACAACGGGTGAGTGGGTGATGTGATGTGACAAAAATATAACAACTATAATTATGATATATATAATTATGATATTAGTGATATTAGAGATTAGGTGACTCATGACTCGTGTGTACGTGTGTACGGGCCCGGGGAAAAATAGGACTAAAGCTTTAAGAGCACTGTATTATGGGAATTGTAGTGAATAAACCGGTTATTTTGGCAGATGTCACTAAATCAAGGGGAAGATTTCCAATTTCTTTCTTTTCCATGTCTTCAATTTTAACGAACTTTGATATGCCAATTTTATAACGCCGCTCTCGTCCAACTGGGGGCCTGAGGAAATGCTAATGTTTGTCCTCGCTGGTCCTGAATAGTAATAAAAGACAGCGAGAGAGAGAGAGAGAGAGAGAGAGAGAGAGAGAGAGAGAGAGAGAGAGAGAGAGAGAATGCACACAATCATAGGAGACTTTATTCCCATTTTCTGAGATTTTACTGTTTACTGTACGCGAGGTAGCCAGCATACTAATCACTTAATTAACTCCGCAGCTTAGGCACCGACAAACATCACCAACCGCCCCAACCACAGAAGGTATAAATACAGTTTTATACTTAAACTCAAAGTGCTGCACTGTACTGTAGCAAGTATGTACTTACTTAACATAGTAATAATTAATACGCATTTTAAAGTTAATTAGGAATGAACTGAAATGAGGCTTTAAGTAATGTAATGTAATGATTGTCTTGCTTTTCAGTGATATTAACATGTGATTACAGTATGGTACATGTACAACCAGCTCTACTGTCAGACATTAACAACAGGAGAGGATGGGTCATCAGCACTAGGTGACAATGGGACGTCAATGTCTGAGGGAGGGTGAGAGTTTGTCGTCTTAAAGGAAAACAGTTTGGAAAGCAATCGCAAAATCAACGTTTTCTGTAGGCTGCACAACACACATTACAATCAGACCACATGGGTACAATGAGAGAAAGAGCCATTGTTTAGAACGCATGTTCCCACACTCCCTCCTGCTGCTGTCACTCGGCACACATGGGAACATCTGAATATATATATCCTTATGCACCAATCTTTATGAACTACGTTTGAGCTCGAGGACAACTTTGTCCTTATTTGTTCGTAACTTGAACGTTTATAAGTTATCATCATGATCATCATCGTCATCATCATCGTCATCATATCACTAAGTTCTAGCCAATACTCAGCCCTACTGAGTGCTGTGCCCACCATGTCCACCTGTGTGCACCAAATGAAAAACATGCCTCCAAAAAATCACACTGCACCATGAACAGCAGCACAGTGTTCTGCTCTGCTGGCGAGCGTACGTCCCAGATACAGTCCACGCTGGAGTTGCCATGTGACAGGGAAGAGAAAGAAAAAGGGGAAAAAGAGAGAGTGAAGGCAAAGGAGAAAGAGAGCTAGAGCACTAGCTAGCACAATGAATGCAGCCACTGTGCTGCTGGCGGCTTTGGGCAGAACTGTGGGTGATTCGGCTACATTCCAGTGGCTTCCTGTAAAACACACACACACACACACACACACACACACACACACACACACACACACACACACACACACACACACACACACACAGGGAAGGCAGGGAGCTCCTATTACGAGCTGGGTTCCTAATGGGCGTTAAGTAATATCCAGCGGAACCACAGCTCAGCACACGTGCAGCTTCAACACAACTTCCCACAGGGACCCTGCGTGGAGGAGCAACAAGCAGATTGCTCCCTTTGTTAAACTGCAAGGAAAACTTAGCCTAAAATCTCTACGTAAGGAGAATCTGTTCCTAATATAAGTGGCGATGGTGTTTCAAAAACCTTAAATATCAACTAGACCTGCCTCAGTTTTTGTTTGGATGATATAAATAATTGTGGTCAGCGAAATCATTATTTCAACACCATGTCATGCTCCACTCAATGGTCACTCTGACAGAGCTCCAACATAGCTCTGTGGAGAGAAGAAAACCTTCCAGAAGGACAACCATTTCTGCAGCACTCCACCAACCAGGCCTGTATGGTTGAGTACCCAGACGGAAAGCCCCTCCTCAGTAGGCACATGACAACCTGTCTGCAGTTTGCCTTAAGGACCTTAAGGACTCTCAGACCGTGAGAAACAAACAGATTGAATTTTTTTAACTGAATGCCAAGCATCATGTCAGGAGGAAACCAAGCACTGCTCAGCACCTAGCCAATACCATTCCTACAGTGAAGCATGGTGGTGGCAGCATCATGTTGTGGGGATGTTTTTCTGTAGCAGGAACTGGAAGATTAGTCAGGGTCGAGGGAAAGATGACTGCAGCGATGTAGAGACATCCGTGATGAGAACCTGCTGCAGGGCACTCATGGACACTCTCGATTCAATTGATGGGAGGAACATCCCAAAAACAGGTGCCAAGCTTGTAGCATCAAACTCAAAAAGACTTGAGGCTGTAACTGATGCCAAAGATGCTTCAACAAAGTACTGAGCAAAGGCTGTGAATATTAATGTACATGTAATATTTTAGTTTATTATTTTTAATACATTCTTAAAGATTTCAAACAACCTTCTTATTTTGTCATCGTGGGGTATTGTAAGTAGAATTTTGAGGGGAAAAAATATTTAATCCATTTGGGAATAAGACTGTAACATAACAAAATGTGGAAAAAGTGAAGGGCTGTGAATACTTTCCAGATGCACTGTGTGTGTGTGTGTGTGTGTGTGTGTGTGTGTGTGTGTGTGTGTGTGTGTGTGTGTGTGTGTGTGTGTTTTTTACATACATAAAGTTTTGGTCAAGTGAAAATGAATGCCATGAGAAAAGGAGTAAATATGACATTTCGGTTGTGTTCATTTTCGTAAAAAGGACGGACTGAAGGCAGCATAAGTCTTCTAGTAACATTAGTATCTGCCGTTGTAAAGTGAAGAAGTACAGTTCTGATAGTTAACATTTCGGCAGGACTTGCACAGTATGTTAGGGGCAGGTGTGAATACAGTAATCACACTTGGAAACAAAGAAAAACTGCACCAAGACACTTTAGATCGGGTGGTTAAGGTCATAGGGTTGGACGATATGGACAGAAACTCATATCCCGATATATGTTAGCTGAATATCAATATCATATGATATAATAGTAATTATACTTTTTTAAACCCACTGTGTTGTGCACACACGGGAATTAATCCTCCCCATTTAACCTATCCTCAGACAGTGATACACACATACACACTAGTGAATCCATAAACCAGGGGGCAGTGAGCACACGTGCCCGGAACGGTGGGCAGCCCTATCCTCAGCACCCAGGGAGCAGCTGGAGAGTTCAGTGCCTTGCTCAAGGGCACTTCAGTCATGTCCTGCCAGTTCAGGGATTCCAGGCCACGGCTGCTCCCACAATGACATCATATGATATATGATGAAAAAAATATCTTCATTTCTTCATTATAGACACCAAGTCTTACCCTCTCAATAATGTGTACATGACAGCACAAATGGTGGCAGAGAGAAGCAGAGCAGAGCAGCAGCTGATAGCAGGGGCAGAGCAGAGCAGAGAACAGAAAATAGGTTTTTGGCAAGATTACAACAAAATTATTTCTTTTAAAGAAATAAAAGATATATATTTATAACTTTTAAGCTCAGTATGAGCGATATCACCTCAGCTCATATAACCTCCCACTTATGTCCCAAAAACCGACATAAATACTGAGATATCACTACTACTAAGTCCAGTCCCAAACGTACTCAACAATACAAATCCATCTTCCAATCTTTAATATGTACCAGTGCATCTCAAAAAATTAGAGTACGGTGAAAAAGGTTTTTGTCATTTTATATTCATTACATTCTTTCACTTTTAATGTTGATACTGTGGTTAGTAATCTACTCAAATTTGAATGAAAACGTTCTAATATTTTGAGATTCTGGATTTCTGTTTTTCAGAAACTGATCAACAGTAAAACAAACAAAAAAAAGGCTTGAAATGTCATTTTACGTTCTACCATCCGGAATGAAATTGTGATCATGAACATTCTTTTAAAAAATTCTATTTTTTTTGAGACGCACTAATAACTGCTGCAGATCTTCCAGTGTGTAGAACTGCTCCTTACAGAGGCAACCCAAGGACCAACTATAACCAGGGCTTTAACTGGGGTGTGGCTTCATTGCTTTGGATCTCAGATGGCTTCTGTCAATCAGAAGCAGCTTCCATCTGAATCCCGCTCACTTACCGTAAACTGTGAGTCACCCATTCGACTAAGCTGGGCCGCTGCCACGTTCTCGCTTTCTGCACTCAAGCAGTCGCCGAAACGTATTGCTTGACTGCCAAGCCCACAAACAAACAGACAGACAGACTTTAGCGTGCACGTCTATGCGCCTACGAAGACAGGAAACAAGCAGACGCAGCTCGGCACAGAACACTTCACTTTGTCTCGCTTAGAGCCTACAAAAGTGGAGCAGGAACACGGCCAGGAGTAAAGCAATGAACCACAAATGCATAAGCAGATACTTCATAGATAAATTACTGTCACGTGACACATAGACAATATACGTCGAATATTTTTGACCAAACCCTTTGCTATTTTCCACTGAAGATAAGCCTAAGCGTGTACGACTGCTGTGAAATGCACTGCATATTTGCAGAACCACAGCAAACATCTGAAATTCTGGACCATTCAAAGTAAACAAATCAAATTCCCTGACGTAATTAGGTCTTCTGCAGCCTCCCTGTTCTGCTGCACCACCCTTCATCAGTCAAACTTGTGTCCACCCAGCAAGCGCATTCATGATTTTTCTGGGACAACTAAACAACCGAGCCCATAGCACCCCCTATACTTCCTACAGTGTACTGCAGTCTGTCAGAATAACAAATTAACATTACAGAGTGCATTTCTTAACTGACCAATCCAAGCTGATTCTATCTGCTTTCTGAAGGACAGAAATAAAGCATTTGTGTACCACAATCTGTCATTATGGCTGCGTGAATCATGCACACACTATAGATTACGACGGCGTTTTTAAATAAAATAATAACAGGAGCCAGTTCCATATTTCTCAGCTGGTAAACTGCTTGCAAAACGCAATTCCTTTAGGCAAGGGTGGGCAACTCTGGTCCTGGAGGGCCGGAGTTTTGTGCTATTGGTTGACATGTAAGAGCAGGGAAATCAGCAAACTCTGATTCTGTCCCTCAGTTCCTCACCCCCTGCCTTTAGGGGAAGCTCAAGGTGCAAACTCCACTTTCCATCTGTAGGGGGCCCAGGAGCAAGCTCTGTTAATTCTCAAATAATGCTGCAGAATTTCAATCAAATAACCAAGACATAACACCCCCTACACTTCGCGTAGTGCACTACAATCTGTCAATCCACTTTAAATGAAATAATCTAAAACATATCCCCCCCAAAGCGTACTACAATCTACCAGAATGACCAAAAAGATCAAATTAACATCGTAACATCGTTCTACTCACTGCATCTTTTATTAACTTAAAACAACATTCATACAACGTAATTGGACAGCTGAATGTGTCTGGAGAAGAACACAGGACCTCAGTTTTGTTACGTCAGTTAAGAGATACCTGCACTGGACAGTACAATGCGGAGTCACGGGGAGAAAGGAGAGGGCCAGCCTGTGAGAGTGAGGTCAGCTGAGACTCCCAGTCATTGAGGGCTGAGGCGTCGGCTGGGATTGAATCCCAGGATTTAAACAACTGTGCTTCTTGGGAGCCCTATTCTCAAAATCCACACTGCCACCTACACTTCATTTAGTGTATTACAAGATTGGATTGTATAAAAATAGTTTAACTGCTTTTAGAAATACAATAAAAAACACCCCGTCACCCCCTGCGCTTCCTGTAGTGTACTACACATACAATGACAACTTTGTGCATGAAAGAAACCAAGCCAAATTGCCTCCTACAAGTCCTGGTTTACACTTGGTTTACTGATTTCCATACAGCCCTGAAAAACAAACCATAACAATGTTCGGGAGTTCAGATGTTCTGGAGAACACAAACACAAGCTCTTCTCAGTAATCAAAGCTGCAACCAATCTAAAGGAAGAGAGGGGGCAGAGCTCATGCTATATGTACTCTCACCAACAAATGCATGCTTATTCATTTTATTTGTTGTGACATTTTGGGGTTCATCACTGAAGTTCTTGACCTCAGAATGAGATATTACACGTGCATCATTGCACCTCAACATTGCAAGTGATCGTTCAGAGATGGGTGTGCAAAGTTAAACCGCTGCTAACCTGGGAACGTTTGACTGGAGAACTGCTGTGACGCGGGGCTGCCTGCAGACGGCTGGACCACGGCGATGCTTCCAGCGGGCAGGGGCTGACCCCTCTTCAGCAGCTGCTTGTGCTCGTGCTGGCGGAAACGCGGGGGCACCTCGCGGGGAGGGTAACGGAGTGCTGCTGGCTGCTGCTGCTGGGTACTGGAGGGGGCGCGCTTTCCATTTCCACCACCAACGCCAACTCCACTACTGCTGCTGGCTGAGGGCACAGATGGGTTGATGGCGCTGGGGTTGGCAGGGGGAAGAGGGGCAGGGCTGGGCTTGGGAGAGTCTGGCACTATGGGTATAAGAGTGAGAGAGTGAGAGAGAGAGAGAGAGAGAGAGAGAAGGCGCTGTAAATAATTTGATAAAGCTACACAATTTGGGAATGATCACATGACAGAAATTGATTAGAAAACCAAAGTATATTTTATATATATATATATATATATATATATATATATATATATATATATATATATATTATATATATATATATATATATATATATATATATATATATATATTTGAATCTATTAATCTATTAATACTTCTGTCATTTCTTGGTACCCAAAAAAACACAAATACATAATACACATAGTTCAACAACAGTTATTAGCTTTTTTTTAAGGTAAATGTCTAAGATGAAGGACAACGAGAGGACACCAACGCTATCAGGTAAGACGGAGCAGTTCTTTTTACAGTGCTACGCTGGCCTACGATAGGCCGTGGTATGTGCATCCTGTGATCTGCTGCAGTCCCATAAAGCAGCCAATCAAAGCAGAGCTCATCATTTCTTTCACGAGATCACCATAAACAGAAAATCAGCACAAATCATTCGTTTCATTCGGAGACAAATTAACATGCTTATAAAACTGCAACCAAAGTCACAGGTTTACACCGAAAACGACTTAAAATACTCAGAAAATGAATTCTATTCAAGCTGCTCTGTAAAGTTAGAGGTCACAGTTAGTACTGTTAAAAAAAAAAAAAAGCAATTACAGCACAGCCGAGCTGAGAAATCAGACAGTGTTTTCATCAGTGTCAGGAAAACACTGCTGAATAAATCATTTTAGTGGATTAGCAGCAAACAGATTCAAACTCACAACCTCATGAGTCAAAAAGGGGGAAATTAAAAATCCCCACAAAAAATATTCCTCTCCCCCAAACCACATCAGTTACATTTTCATTTCACAGCAGTTAAATCACCAAAAACATTTATTGTAGATAGTGAATCCTTAATAATACAATCTGAATTGTTAACTGACACTAAATTAATCACATTCAATCAACCTAACTGACACAGAATCTGCTATAACTGACTGAATCATTTATAAATGTATTGGAACATTTATGGAAGCTAGTGAATCGTTTATTGCAGATACAGAATCAATAATATTAGTGACTGAATCATTTGAAAAAGTACTGGAACATTTATGGAAGCTAGTGAATCATTTATTGCAGACACTGAATAAATTATATTTGTGACTGAATCATTTGTATTAGTTACTGAAATCTCTATTATCATTACTGAATCATTTTCAGTTATATTAATGCTCGAATCATTAGCGAAATATAGTGAAACACTTGTAGTTCAAGATAAAGTAGATACTGATTCATTTCGTTTAGACACTGAATCATTCCCGGCAACAGAAAAAACAAAACAGTCGGTTTTGATTGTTTCTGAGCGACGCCACAGAAGAAGCACTTTTTCTATCTAGACAAATCTGTAGAGATGAATGCGGAGAACCTTTAAATCTTCACCTGTTACATTACAAACATGGTTCTGTATGGAAGCCAAATTGGTTCTTCTGTGCTACGACTCAAACAGCCTCCTGACCTTAACCTTGGGAATGTACAAATTTCGGCTCTACCACTTATGTTAACATGAAAACAAAAATGAAAATGAATTATTACATCATATATACACACATTTCGGTCTGAACTGCAGAGCATGCTGTGATGAATGAGGTCATATCTCCAACCTCCAGTTAAGTGTAGAAAAGGTCATTAGCTCAGCTGAGTGAGAGCGAGTTAACCCCCCAGGCTTCTGTGGGGTGGTAGTGTAATGCTGGCTGAATGAGTACCACGTTACATAACATCTGATCTCGGAGGCCAATGCTCCTCCTACTGGAAGCGAGAAAAAACAGTCCTCAATCCTGGAGGCTTCCAGCTAACCTGAGGTCCATGTTCTATTTTCAGACACAGCTGAATAATTCATAAAAGCTACTGAGCAACAGACTTAAGATTATTGACTGAAATGAGGATGATGATAATAATAATAATAATAATAATAATAATAATAATAATAATAATAATAGACTTGAAGAATGAGTCAATTTTTTTTTTTTACATTTTCCACTTTTTGACAATCGGAAACTCCGATTTATTGTACTTTATATTGTGTCCAAATTTCGTGATGAATGGACCAATAGAAATGCACCAAATGGAATACAACTTGTAGACTATGATATAATTGGAATAAAAAAACTGAAAGTCAAGACCTTTTTTAGCTACAATTTTTGTACTGGAAGGGCAACAGAAATGATAAACAATAAAAAGGGTTCCCACTGAAAGGGTTCTGCAAAAGACTGGAATGGAATTGAGGGGGGGGTTAAACAGAGCGGTGGTGAGGGACGTCTGTCTGCTGCAGTACTGAAGAGTGAAGTGGGTCTGCACTAACACAGCCTGCTGCTCCAGCCAGGAGCAAACGCTGTGCTCCTATTGGCCGAGAAAGACCATGAGTAGTGGAGTTATGTAAGAGAGCAGAGGCCTGCTCCGGAACGGTCACCAGCAGATGGATGTTATGGATTGTGTGTGAACGTGAACTCTGTACACACAGACACTCACACACAGCCTTGTAAAACTATATTTGTGAGGTCTCACAAAGTAGCTCCACAGAGGAGAGATCATGAGGGAAACTCCACTCCTGACCGGTCTAATCAAGGCAGATTCACACCTCGACTTTTAGGCAGGCATGCATGCGCAAACGCACACACACACAGATCTCCCCCTAGTCACGGCCCCTTTGGGTTGGATGTGGAGTGCTGCCTGTGCAGACTGCTGTAGCCCAGTGTGTATACGAGCCAGAGACAGTGACGCCAATCCCTGATTAACTCCAGCTCAGCCACAGTGCAGTGGAGCTCTCTCGGTCTCTCTCTCGCTCGCTTTACCTCACTCCCTCTTATCTCTGTTTCTCTACCTCTCACTCTGTACATCATTCTCCATCACTCTTCCTCAGTCTCTATATCTGTACTTCACACCTCCACCTAATGCTGGCCTGACTCTCTGTGCTTTCCAAGAAAGTCTTTTAGAAGCTCATGTGGACACTGCATGTGCTCAGCCAATCAGAATGTAGCGTTAGCAAGGGCAGGTTTGAGAGGGGGAGGGATAAACACTTGAAGACAGTCTTTGTGTGTGTGTGCGCGCGCGCGCGTGTGTATGTGTCTGCGCGAATCCAATCCGGCTGCTTGCCTATATATGCAAGCACGCAAGCACACACACACACACAACAAACAAATAGGCATCCAGCACCAATTAGGCTTCTATTAGAAGATTGTGAATAGAAATGCTTTAACTGCTCTCCACTTTAGGGTTAAGTGTTGGCTGAGAGATGAACCGAGCTCATGGTCCTAACTACTGCTATTAACATCGCTGGCTGGAGTGCTGAAATTGAGAGAGCCATGACTTCCTATCAGCAGATTTGGAGAACTGGTGATGCAAACACACACCGATGAACACAAACAGATGTGTGTAAGAAACAAACCGCAGGGTCACACATCACAGCATTCTGATAGCTATCAGGTAGGACTGTCCCAATCCAGTCTTTTCTGCTCACTGATCCAATTCAAGTATTTTAATCCTGATTATTGGCTGATCTTTGGCCGATATTGTTTTTAGGAACAATTTATGTAATTATATAAAAGTGTGTACGCTCATCACATTTCAGCAAATATGTTTTAATATCGTTTGATGGCACAACGCTATAGAAATGAAACGTGAGTGAGTGTACAGCTTTTATGGCAGTAGAGATTTACTGTCTTCTGAAAATAACACAGCCATTCATCTCTAAATGTCTGCAACACAAGTGAGTACACCTCACAGTGAAGATGTCCAAATTGTTGTCCCTCCCTGGTGTCGTTTGACAAGGTTCCAGGTGTGATTGCGAAGCAGGGCTGTTAAATGTTGTGCTCTGTTTACAGTTCTCTCATCCTCATACTGGATGTTCAACATAGCAAAGAGCTCTCTTTGGGAGAAATAAAAGAGAGTGCTGCTCCCCAAAAAGATGGCCTACGCTGTTAGAAGATTGCCAACACCCTGAAACTGAGCTACAGCATGGTGGCCAAGGTCATACAGCAGTTTTCCAGAATGGGTTCTACTCAGAACAGACCTCGCCACGGTCGACCAAAAAGTTGGGTCCACGTGTTCAGCGGCATATCCAAAGATTGGCTTCAAAAAAGAGACTGTCCAGAAGGAAGCCTCTTCTGAAGCTGCTGCACAAGAAAGCCTGCAATCAGTTTGCTAAAGACAAGCTCTCCAAGAACAGGGATTACTGGAACCATGTCTTGTGGTCTGACGAGACCAAGCTAAACTTGTTTGGCTCACGTATGACTGTTCCCTGGTGAGAAGTACCAAGATAACTGTCCCGCCAGTCAAGCAGGGTGGTGGTAGCATCATTGTCTGGGGCTGCATGAGTGCTGCCACTGAAGAAATTCCAACATGTACTGTGACATTCTGAAGCAGAGCATGTTCCCCTTTGGAAACTGGGCCACATGGCAATTTTCCAACATGATAACAACCCCAAACACACCTCCAGGAAGCTGAAGGTAAAGGTGATGGACTGGCCAAGTATGTCTCCAGACATAAACCCAATTGAGCAGGTGAGGCATCCTTAAGCGGCAGGTGGAGGAGCGCAAGGTGTCTATCATTCACCAGCTCTGTGATGTCATCATGGAGGAGTGGAAGAGGATCCTGGTGGTCACACAATATAGACACTACGGCACAATTTGGACATGCTCACTGTGAGGTGTACTCACTTGGGTTACAAGCTATTTCTACTCATGGCAAGGCTACATCGCAGAGTCAGGTGTGTCTGCCTCCATCATTTGCGCTCTCTCGCACTGAAGTACCTCAGAATAGAGCCAAACATGCATCACAAGGGGACCTCAAAAGGAGAAGGTCAGTGCTAACTTCAAAGCTATTTTATTGGAACGCTGTACAGCTTCTGTGAGCCACTGCAATGCGATAAATCAGCCAATCATTCATCATTTACGCCATGAAAGAATGAATGAAGTTACACTTATATAGTGCTTTTCTAGAAAGCCAAGGATGCTTTAAAATCAGCACTCTTCACACTCACAATCACACTCAGCGCTCAACCAACACACACCGGCAGCCGATCGCACACAGCGCACTCTCGGAAACGATCGTCCATGTAGACGACTACATTGAGCAATAGATGTGCTTTACCCAGGACAGAGCGCCAATCCACATCTGGACAAACAGTCATGCATTTCACTCCCATACACATTCATTCACCATGTTTTTAGACCCTCGCCCAGATAGGGTCTCCAACCCAAAACAGGTGTTTCATTTTAAAGCAAAACAACATGGATGCAAATGAGCTTAAAAATCACATATTTACATCAAAGGCAATGGAAAGGGCTTTATATGGCAATTTTAAACTTGCACATTACAGAATTTCTTGATTTCATCATAATTATTCAACAGCTTTTACATAGTACAGCAACAAGACATCCATAAATATCAACAGCCTGAATGGATTTGCTTTTTTTTTTTTTTTGCTTTGTGAGCATATGACAAGATAAAGGGTGGTAGGAAAGATAAGAGAGTGATTTTGCTCCATCAGCTCAACTAAATTACAGGATCTCATCAGGCCTAAATACAGAGAAAGCTACTCAAAGTGGTCTCTGCAGAGCAGCCTATAATGAGCACGTGCTGCTCGATTGTAATTTTAAGATAATAAAAAGTACTGAAATGCACCAAACAGTTCTCATCAGTCTTGTGTTTTACTACATCGTCTGACGTACATACTCTACTCTCCTTTTTACATTTTTGCTTTTTCCAAGATCACCTCATGAAACTGAAAACTGTATTTAATTTGGCTGAATTGGGAAGTGCTTTGGGAGAATATTAAAGCTAGGCAGGCCAGGTTTGGAGGCAATGCTGACTGGAGCAAGAGACGCTATGGGTATACAGGCAGGGAAGCTCAGCGACCATGGCTCAGAGCACAGAAGATACGACTAAAAGCCTAAAACACACTGTCAGATTCATAAGCCAATTATCAAAATGATGATTTTTTTTTAACCCATGAACCCCCATACAAGGAAAATCGGCATGTTTCATTCAGAGGTAAAATGTTTGGTTTGGATTAAAGTGATGATGATTTATTGCGGGCCCCGAGTGGCGTAGCAGGCTAAGGAGCTACCACTATGATCCTGGGGTCACTGGTTCGAATCCAGGTTCATGCTGCTCACCATCAGCAGCCGGGGTCCAGAGGGAGAGAAATCGGGCTTGCTCTCCCTCGAAAAGAGGTGGTAGGCTATCGTCACATGACTCGGAGGAAATGTGGATGATTTCTCCACCCTAGTGTCACGAGCACATAGGGGGATGGGTAATTGGCACATTTAAATTAGTAGGGGCAAAAAATTGGAAAAATGGCAAAAAAAAAATTATATAAGAATTATAAAAGAAATATAATTATATTTCACAGTAAGTTCTATGTAAATGTAAAAAAAGTTGACACCAGACACATCAACAACTACATTTGGCTCTTTATTTATTTATTTATTTATTTATTTATTTATTTTACTAATCTACATTTTAGTTCTGCTGCATTAGCGAGCTGTACACTGTCTGAAGTGTGTGTGTGGGAACACGTTCCTTTGGGTGCCACTTACACAAGTGCCTTCTGAAACCGCAAGCGCCCCTCAGTCCCAGACTACCCCGTTGCTATGGAGATGCACAACCTCGTATTTTTCCACCTCGACTCAGAACACAAACGCATCGCAAACAGATGCTCGCGTTTCGTTAGACATGCCGACATCAGAACATCAAACACTTTTAATTGCAGATTCACATCACTGTGCAGAAGGCTTACGTCCCAGATTAACTGAAGGATTCATGAATTCTGAACACACTGAAACTGAAAATAAATCATTAAAGCTACTTTTACCAACAGCAACAGGAAGGAAGTTCACGTGCATGTAAACTGTGACCAAACTCTACATAAAAACTCCTAAAATGCCATAAAACTCCCAATATGAAAAAAAGGCTACTTAAACATCTTGATCAAATTCTTGATCAGAACATCCCAACCAAATACAAACCACCACACCAGCCAGGACTGGCCAATCAAAGGCAAACACTCCCAAAACAAAGCTATGAATGTAATAAATATATAACATTTTAGAGCTGATGTGTGACAGAAGGAGAGCAGCAAGAGTGAAAGGGAAGGTTTACAAGACAGTAGTGAGACCTGCTATGATGTTTGGTTTGGAGACTGTGGCTCTTTCTAAAAGACAGGAAGCTGAGCTAGAGGCGGCGGAGATGAAGATGTTGAGATTTTCTTTGGGAGGGACAAAGATGGACAAGATTAGAAATGAGCAGATCAGAGGGACAGTGAAGGTGGAGCAGTTTGGAGGTAAAACTAGAGAGGCCAGGTTGAGATGGTTTGGACATGTGTTGAGGAGGAATAGTGGATATACTGGACAAAGAATGTTGGAGATGGAGCTGCCGGGCAGAAGGAGAAGAGGAAGACCTCAGAGAAGGTTTATAGATGTAGATGTAGTAGAGGAGGCAGGGGATAGGGCAAGATGCAGGCAGATGATCCGCTGTGGCGACCCCTAAAGGGAGCAGCCGAAAGAAGAAGTAGTAGAAGAAGAAGAAGAAGAGCTGAAATCATTTAATGCAAAACATTCTAATTAAGGAAAAATTATATTTTGGATATTTTGCAAAGTGCCCCCATTAGTATCTAACAAGTCACAGAATTTGAGTCAGAGATTGCTTTTAAAAAAGAAAACTAATTATCTTCTTCCCTGGTCAGATATATGTATGCAAAATAGCTGGGAGGTGTTAATCAGCTGTGAAATCGGCTCACTGTGTCAGGGCATGTGCGAATATTACAGGCCCATCAGCCAGATGGAGATGTTTTCCAAAGGCCTTTTCTGACTCGTCATTATCAACATCAACAAGTGCTGAAGTATCAGAGTGAGAGTTCCTGCTCTTCAGCGCAGCAATTTTATTCCCCGTCTTTAACCTCAGAGGGCCGAGAAGAGGATGGAGATGTTAATTAGCGGAGCTTAAATATGCGACTGTATTTAAGGGTTGGCGTTTTCTCAGAGGCGTGCAAACGAGGCGGAGAGTGAAAGATGAAAGCAGACTGGGACTAGCACTGCACCAAAAAAAAAAAAAAAAAAAAAAAAAAAAGGGGGGAGCGACTGGGGACTCACCTCACGGGAAAGATGATCCTTATCGCAGTCGTCCTCAATTAGCTCCACTTTACGACAACGTTTCAGCGGTACGCAATTACATCATCACATCAGACAGTCTTTTTATTTTAATGCTGAGTTCATTCACAAACTGACACGTGTCATGAATTTATGAGCCTCAGCATGATGTAGCTTGTTGCTCAAGCTTCGCAAACACAGAATATGTTACGTATAGCTAGCCAACATCGGTTATTATTGGACTTTACATTACAGTCCGGTTTGTCATTTTTAAATATCAGAAAATAAAGTCCAACTATTTTAACACAGCCTAGAACCACAGTTACACAAGACATGCATGTGCCCTGCTTTGTTAGCAAGCCACGTAACTGAGGGAGCATTAACAATAATTATATGCTCGCAATATAGCACTGCACATGCAGCAGCAACGGCAGATAAATGCCAGAGTTGGCAGCTGGGGTTGAAAATATGCTGGTTTTAGGTAGAACATGGTATGAAAATGGATTGCTATCATACAATGTGCATTTAGTGCTACATTTACTGTACAAACCTATTGAAAAACGATTTGACTTTTGCAAGAACAGATAAAGTCCCTCAAAGAAGAATTGAAAGCTGTGATTCTTGCCAAAGAGGGTGATCCTAAGCACTGATTACGGGGTCAGTCTCTTTTCCTTTTTTGTGATATTAAAACTGTATAAGATGGAAATAAAAAGCATTCTGACTTAAAACATTAAATAAAGCTTCAACTTAATGCCTCTTAAAATCAGATGATCTTTTACTTGCTTCTAGGTGAGTAACAGATCAGATTACTGAGTGCATGTAAACACACACAGTGAGGTTCAGTACTTGCATTGAGTGATTAGTTCTGGATCACAAACACCTCCCATTGCAAGTACTGGTACTGATCAATCTGATTATTGAAGTGGTCGTGTAAACATCGTACTCTGATTCATCGGATCAGCCTTATAGAAGGTCTACATGTACATTCATGGCATTTGGCTGATGCTCTTATCCAGAGCGACTTACAAGGTTATTGACATTACGGAGGTGTGTTGGGACTCTTGCCCAAGGACTCTATTGGTGTAGCACAGCATAGTTACCCAGACTGGGACTCGAACCCCAGACTCCCACATGGTGTGATGGCTCACTGGTGGTGTTATCTGTTGCGCCACACCAACCAAAATCTGATTAAGAAATCCAATATAGAGATCAGGATTTTAGCTCAGTAATTAGGTTTTTAGCGCAGGGACACTGTATACTGGAGTTCCCTGGGATTTCTCACTCTGCGTGTGCACAAGACCAAGAGACGTGCACAAACCAGTGAGGCAAACCAGAAGCCTTCCTCCCACTACATTCACACTCTTCTGTGAGATTACTGGCTGGTTGCAAAGTAGAAATCAGTTATTGCTTGACTGGTGTAAATCAGCTGCATGTAAACATGTTGATCAGATCACTGACAAAATCTGATTTTCTTCCGCTACAGTTCTGTTGATTGCATGCTGTCAAATGCCATCAAAGCTTAATTGATAATATGCATATGTTGCTCAGCCCTAATTGCTATTTATTCAAAACTATTTTATACAAAATTAAAAAAAAAAAGGTTAATATCGGACCTGTTACCCAGGTTACAATCTGTGTTTAGGGATGGGCAATATATCGATATTGGTATTGGGATATATTAGAGCATGATGAGGGTTGAGGTGTTATATGTTTATATGAGTTTTAAAGCTTTTAAAAAAACTTCTGTTTTAATCTTGCGGAAACCTTTTTTCTGCTCAATCGCTCTACTCTGCACCCGACTCTCCTCTCCTCCTCTACTCCGCCCCCATTCATGCTCTCATGTACACACTATGGAGAGGCCATATGACTTCATATAAAGAAGAAATGGTCAAATTTCAACAAATATCATAAATATATAGAACGATTTCATGAGGTGTCAATTATTTCACACCATATATGGTATATGTGTATGTATCATATATCACCATGGAACTAAAATATAATAGGGATATAATTTTTTCTGTAGGCGTGGAAATGATGTGGTCTGCAGTCTTGTGCCAAATAGGTTATAAAAACATCACAATAAAGGAGCAACATGACTGCTTTATTTCAGCATTTCAGACATAATTCAGTGCAGTTTGCAGAGTCAGTGTGCAACTGTCTTGTAGTTACTATTAAAATGTAAATTACTTATTATTAAAATTCTAGTGCAACTAAAAAATAAGAATATCATGGACTTAAATAAATTAAATTAAAATTAAATTAAATGAAAAAATAACTGTCACATGTCAAGCCGTTTAAATTTTGATACTGATTTGTAAGTCAAACCTGAATTTGAATATTATAATAATGTGAGATTCTGGATTTCTGATTTTCATGAGCTATAAAGCCACCCTGATCAACAGTGAAATAAAAATCACTTTACATGTAATGAATATAAAATCTGACTGCCTGAAATTATGAACACAAACTTTTTCCACAATATTCAATTTTTATAAAGCATGATTTGTTAACACGGTCATATCATAAGGTAATTAAACATTACTTATAAGGCTTATTGATAAACATAGCAGCCGGCTCTCATAGCAACATTCCAACAAGTTGGAACAACATGTTACACAGTTACTCATGATTTCAGAAGAAATACTGAATGAGCAGGCATGTACAGACCTTTGAATATAGTTTTATTATTAAAGTTTAATTTATTCAATTAATACAATTAATTATTTTAAATGATCAGATACGAAGAAGTGCTGTTGTTTTTAGTACCAGACACAAGAATCTGTACATCTAGAGAAACAAAATAAAACATGCCTGAGAAAGTCCTGTTGTCTCTGCTTTACTCATCTGACCTGCCCTGCAAGCACATAGCAACATTCCCTTAATCTGTCTCTCGTCCTGCCCCGCCCCCTTGTTAAACCAGCTTCCCTCGCACACTACAGTATTCCACAGTAACCTCCAACCATGTTAACTATGCATTAGACACCTCACAATAAATGAAACTGCATTTCATGACGAGAACACCTTGCCAACTGTGAAGCATGGGAGTGAAGGTCTTAAAGAATGCATCTTATCAACAGTATGTTGCCATCATGTTCTTAAGCAAAAGGGTTCTATATTTGGTTCTATATAGCACTGTGAAAAGGTTATTTGACTGAAACAGATGAAGCATCCCAGGTTCAGGTTTCCAACTCTTTGTATGTATGGGAGTCCTGCAAATATTATTCTACAATGTGAACTTACACAGAAATAGGAGACGAGCATGTTCACTGGATGTACAATTCAATGCCGAGTACTATATCCAGACTGTAATCCAGAAGTTTTCCCAAATATGAGGCTAATTATTTTCAGGAATATCCTTTAGAGATGGACAAAGTATGCAAGCTTTTAAAAACCTGTCGGAAAATTGGAAGTAACTCAAGTTACTGAATACAGCTGACTAAAGCTAGATGTTAACAAGTGGCTAACAGTTAAATTCACGATTAATGAAGCTGGCTAATATTTGTGAGCAACATGTTAAGCAGTGTTTAATTCATCAGTTACAAATATGTATAGAGTACTTCAATAAAAAGAGTGACTTACTGTGTATGAATTTATATCAAATGCTGTTAAACATGGTGGTGGTTAAATACAGGGGTTGGACAATGAAACTGAAACAGCTGTCATTTTAGTGTGGGAGGTTTCATGGCTAAATTGGAGCAGCCTGGTGGCCAATCTTCATTAATTGCTCATTGAACCAGTAAGAGCAGATTGTGAAGGTTCAATTAGCAGGTAAGAGCACAGTTTTGCTCAAAATATTGCATGTATGGGGGACATACCAGAGTTCAAAAGAGGACAAATTGTTGGTGCACGTCTTGCTGGCGCATCTGTGACCAAGACAGCAAGTCTTTGTGATGTATCAAGACCCACGGTATCCAGGGTAATGTCAGTACCACCAAGAAGGACCAACCACATCCAACAGGATTAACTGTGGACGCTAGAGGAAGCTGTCTGAAAGGGTATTGTATCCAAAATAATGTCATTCCCAAGACTAATTGGCGCTGTATTGGCCGGAAAAGGAGGCCCTAGCTCACCATACTAATAAATTATTGTGGTCTAAAACCAGGTGTTTCAGTTTCATTGTCCAACCCCTGTATATTCACATAATAATAAAGCATTACAAACTTCAATAAAGCACAAGTAGCTAAAATATGCAATCTCAGTGACTGAATACCTCAACTTTTCCAGGATCTCATGATGAGTTTCCATGACATAAATACTAGAAAAACACACTCTAAATTTCCAGGTTTTCCGGATATTCCAGGACACATGGGAACCCAGAGGCTATGTTCTCACAGCAGGTAAAGTGGCCCATGTATATTCATTTATAATGAGTGTTGAGATGGACTGACATACAATATGCATGAATTCCGATCTCTGTACTGCCATATATTGGATTTTAATACCACATATGAAAAGTGTCCTAAATCGGAACTGAAAATGTCTAAAACAGACATGAAAAAAAAACGTTTTGGGGCACTTTTACTGACTGTATGAATGCAGCAACAAAGGTTCCTGAGTTCTCATGGTTTAATATAGTCTTATGGAAAGAATCCTCAACATTACAACACAAACATCAGAACTAGTTTCGGACTCCCCAGTCTAAATGGCATCCGAGGCATGTAGCTGGCAGGTGGTTTGGCAGGTGTTAACCGACAAACAACTTCATTTAACAGTTCAGCATATCTTGGTCTGAGTCTGTGGATCTTCTGGCTTCATGATAAGAGTGTTCATGCTCACGTGTGAGAGTTCCATGTGTGCACAAGTCAGCAGTATGGATGCTCATGGGCAGAAAAAAAAAAAATCAACAAAGCTCTCTCAGCTTGCACCGTGCTATTTAGTTCACGTGTGTGTTTGTGTGTGTGTGTGTGTGCACGCATGTGTACCTTATGTTGGTGAGATCAGAAACTAGGAAAAGCTGTAACATGGCATGACATCAATAAAATACACAAACACACAACAAAAATACAATCAAAAAGAGATCAAACGGAGCCTGCTGTGAGCCCGTTTTAGAGTTTAACAGTAGGATAAAAATATCCTGTTTCCATTTAAGTCCACAGGTGAGCGCGTGTTCCATCAAATACACAAAAGTTAAAAATAGAACACTGATTGGAGGAGGCGGGATTTCCACACACCCTACAGCAAAAGAAAATGGCTGGCCAACTGTGGGGTTCTGTAGTGATGCGTGTGCATGTGCATGCACACTTAGGATGTGATTATACTTGTAGTTTGGTTCTCTTGTTCTGGATCAAACAGGAAAATGATACACTGTTATTTCAGTCCTGCTTTGCTTTGAGTTCATACTTGTATAAGTGCAACTGAAGCAAATTAAGGAAAGCATTTTCCACATATGACAGCAGGCATTGAACACACCCTTATAAGGGCCCTAGAATACAGAACTGTATTTATCTTGGCATAGCTGAATGATTCAATTTCAGTGCACGGAAATGACAAAAAAATAGATCAGTAAAAAAGGATCCATTCTAAAATTTTTATATCTCCAATATTTACATAAACCCCGCCCACTAGAGAAAGCTTGCGAAGCTGTAAAACTCTACGATGACTTCAGGAAAATATGGTGTTGATATTGGAGAGCAGCTCACTACATCTAACCTCTGCTAGTCATGGGAATACAGGTTGCTATGGGAACCGGCTATCATGACTGTACCTGGCAAGGGAGTGGGAGCAAGGCTAAAAGCTAACAAGCTACAATGGCACATCATGCAGAGAGGACACAGCAGCCAACCAATCCAAAGTCACATATTTGGAATTTATTAATAGTCAATGTTAAAGCATGAATATAAGAATAATCTGGAAATTTGAACACAATTCTTTTTATGTGATCATGTTGGGCTCCATCAAAACAGGCTCCAAAAATGCACCTTTCTTCTCTTCTTTAATTCCATTTTGTTCATCTTACAAGGAAATTTCAATGTTAAATGAATGAATCAATTATTAAAACCTTCCGTCTTAAGAGTGAAATATAGTCATGATTGTGTTTGCAAAATGTGTAATTAGTTCCTTCGTTTTTGAAAAAGACTTAGACATACTATTTATGCACCAAGAAACAACAATTCTCATTCGTTTGCACCTTTAAGACCAAATAATGTTAAGGGAAAATGAGCTTGGCTTGCTTTGATTGGTACAAATAATCTGTAACGTCTATTATGATGTCAATAAATGAAATCGCCTCGTTCACTTCAAAACAAAGGGCCTCTAACATTCCCGCAATCCATACATCAATTCAGGCGATACAGATTATATATTTTTTATTTTAAAAGTTGTCACAGTAGTTCACAAACCAGTCCCCCTGATAGGGACCCCCAGACAGACCTTTGCCTACAGGGCCAGTATTAACTAGAAGACGACATGTGGTTTCAGTTGATCTGTTGGCGGCTGAGCTGAGAGATGTTTTATGAACTGACTGAAGAACAGCGTGATCCTAGAAGTTCATTACAGATGCAAATCTAGATACTACACTGCAGCTCTCTTCATACACATTACTTTTGACATTCAAACTGGTGTGTGTGTGTGTGTGTGTGTGTGTGTGTGTGTGTGTGTGTGTGTGTGTGTGAGAGAGAGATAGAGAGTTGCTGCACTTGAAAATGAAAGAGAAAATATAAGAAGAGAGAAAGAGAGACAGAGATAATATTGAATAAATTAATAAAATTACTAACCAAACTGTGAATCTTCCTATTGGTCCTGTCCAGCAGATATATTTGAAGTTAAAAACAGAAAACACCTCTTCACAAATAATATAACAAGAGAGCAAGACATTAAACCAGAGCAGCAAGAAGGACAGGAGGTAAAAGAGATAAAGAGCAAGGAAGATGGGTAAGTGAGGAATGAGAGAGAGAGAGAGAGAGAGAGAGAGAGAGAGAGAGAGAGAGAGAGAGAGAGAGAGAGAGTGAGAGTGTTTAAGGTGGGGAAAGTTCAGGTCCTGCTGCCAAAAACCAGACTGTACGCACTGCATACAGGAAACCAAAGTGTGTTCTCATTCTTTCACACTCCCTCCCTCCATTTGCCTGTGTCTACGGCCAGACAGACAGACACAGACACACACACACACACACACACACACACACACACACACACACACACACACACACACACACACACACACACAGCATGTCCAATACCAATACCTACAGTATCTATAGTGTACACAGTGCATCTCAGAAAAGTAGTATCATTAAAAAGCTCTGTCTTGTCATCAAAAGCTCATCAATTTATCAATTTTAATGTAATGAATATAATATATATGGCAGTTTATTTATTTTAATATTTAATTATATGATCAAAAATCCCTTTTTTGAGACGCACTTGTGTGTTCTGTTGATCAGGGATGGCTTATAGCTCATGAAAATCCAGAATCTCACATTTTATAATATTTAAATTCAGGTTTGACAAAATAAACCAAAATTAAAACAAAATCTTTAAAAGATCACTTTAAATGTAATGAAATTAAATACATATGTGTGTATTTATATATATTTTTATGTTACAGGCTGTTATTGCAGCCTAGCTGTGTGTGTGTAGGGGAGAGAAAAGGACAGCCTTACACTGCAGCCTTCCTTTCAGGGTGCTGCTTCCACATGGACCCTGCTCTCCTGCACCACACACACACACACACACACACACACACACACTCACACACTCACACACACACACACACACACACACACACACACACACACACACACACACTCACACACACACTCACACACACACACTCCACACACACACTCACACTACACCACACACTCACACACTCACACACACTCACACACACTCACACACACACACTCACACACACTCACACACACCTCACACACACTCACACACACACTCACACACACTCACACACACTCACACACACTCACACACACTACACACACTCACACACACACACACACACACACACACACCTAGAATAGTCTATACCTCCTGGCCCAAATCTAATTTCTATATAAACTGAATATTAAAAGACAGAGAGAGAAAGAAAGAAAAGAAAGAAGAATAAAAAGGAGGAGAGAAAGAAAAAAGCGAGGGAGAAAGAAAGAAAAGCACAAAAGCAAGGGAGGGAGATACGAAGGTTGGATTGTGAGAGGAAAACTGACGGTTCCTCAGATGTATCTCCTCAGATCTCCTGTCTGACTGGCTCTGGGAATTCTCGGCACGGACTCAGACAGTGACGGACAGAAAGATAGAAGAAAGAAAGGACCTAGTTTACGGAGCTGTAATTTGTCAAGTGCAGGGGTTTATAAGACACACATGCCAACGTCATTATCGCAGAACCACACACACACACACACACACACACACACACACACACACACACACACACACACACACACACACACACACACACACACACACACACACAGCGGTGTGTAAAGACCAGTGTCACAGATTTCCAGCTTTAGCACACTGTGTAATGAGATTGATGAGCATCTTCCTCTCACTCACACGTCGTCCATCTGGCTGTGGACATTTATCTCCACTGGACCCCTCACCCAGCCCTTACTTAAACACTTATCTTTTAGCTTAAGGGAGACCTGGAAGCTGCATTTACCTTCAGTACACACAACTGATAAATCATTTAGCACAGACACTGCTGTGTCCTTACACAAGCAAAGCGAAATTCCAACCCACCCCACTAGCAACAGCTTTCAGTAGGTTCCAATGAAATGCTCCACCCCCCCCCCCTCTCCCATATTCCATTTATATTTTCTCATTTTTGTTTTCTTTCAGATTTATTTTCCCCCGTTCAGTTTTGTTCTTTGTTTTCTTTATGTTTCTTGCTTTCAATATTTACACCCACAACTCAGTACTCCGTCGGTACTACAGACGTCAGGACCATTTTAACTACATTAAATATCCATATTAGTCTCCACAGCTTTCAGCTCATTATCAAAATAATCCAGAAAGCCTTTCTAATACAAACGTACCAAATCACCTGCCACATGTCATCGTTAATGACTATTTATCTACTGATGAAATCATCCACTTGCAATGTCTACTACACTGATGGAAGTGAAAATTCCAGACGTTGCCTAAGCCTATTACTCACAGTGGCTTGTGACTAAGTAAGGTAGCTGTAAGTAAGCTTATAAGGTAGTGAAAAGGCAAGAGGCATAAAGGAGAACGCAGAGAGAATGCTGAACAAATCTTAGGGTGTCCAATAAGAGGGTACGAAACAGGTAACTTCCTGTTTTTCTGGAGAAAAAAAAAAAAAAAAAAAAGAGACACCGGTTCTGATTCATGCTCTTAATGAAATCTTGTAACATTTACTCTGAACTTGAGATTTATATAGTGAAAGAGTGAAGACCGCAGTACAGGGTCAAAAACTCACCTTTGGTTTTCTGTTCAGCAGCCTGGAAAGAAAGATTAGAAGCAGATCAGGAGGCTGCACACCAATCGCAAATCACCTATTTGCTGTTACAACACATGTACTTAATATATACACACACATATATATACACCTATACTAACCTTTTTCTGAGCAGCTTCTTTCTTTTTCTTTTCTTCTTGCTTTTTCTTTTTCTTTTCTTCCATCAAATGGTTCTCTTCTTGTATTTCTTGCTTCGTCTCGCAGCTGCAAACAAGCACAAGACAGAAATATTACTTTCATTGCAGAATATTTTAACTCTTTAAAGTGGCAGTTATTAACCTTCCTTTTTTACACTGAAAATAACAGTATTCCTGCATACTTATGTAGCATGCACTCCTGATGAAACAAAGGATCAGGCAATCTTCTGCAGAAGAGCTATCAAACAGCACTGAGAACCGCAAGAGCTACAGCAATTCATCAGAACAGCAAAATCAGTCTCCATCTGCTCATTCTCCCACTGTCAACCCAAGACAGCTCGGTCACCTCAACAACTTTAATTAGCATTTTTTGAATAAGCAACAGAATTCTTTATTTTTATCATCGATTCACAAACTGACAGCGATCACAAGCTAAATACACTGCAGACAGGCTGGAGACATGAACTGGGTGGGCTGTTTTGGGGGATTTATCTAGAGCTGGATAAATAATCAAAAATGAATCAGAACCGACATTCAGAACCTCTAATCGACTGAGATTGACCCTGCCGATGACACGTTGATGCCTTTTGCAAGAGTAAGCTTGCATAGCAACATATTCTTGAGTGGACACCTGCATAGCACATGATCTGGTTAGCTCGCTCAATGCTGTTTTACCTAATTTATGCCAAGCAGTCTGCAGTTGTTCAGCAGGCCTGATAGCCTGATAATTCTTAAAACTTGTAACTGACTTTAAGGGACCATGACAAATTGACAGTATATATTTTATATATATTTTACAGGAACACACCTTTATTACATCCAAGTCTCATGCATGTGTCCTACAGGGGTTGGACAATAAAGCTGAAACACCTGTCATTTTAGTGTGGGAGGTTTCATGGCTAAATTGGAGCAGCCTGGTGGTCCATCTTCATTAATTGCTCATTGCACCAGTAAGAGCAGAGTGTGAAGGTTCAAGGTAAGAGCACAGTTTTGCTCAAAATATTGCAATGAACACAACATTATGGGTGACAGACCAGAGTTCAAAAGAGGACAAATTGTTGTTGCACGTCTTGCTGGCGCATCTGTGACCAAGACAGCAAGTCTTTGTGGTGAATCAAGAGCCACGGTATCCAGGGTAATATCAGCACCACCAAGAAGGACCAACCACATCCAACAGGATTAACTGTGGACGCAAGAGGAAGCTGTCTTAAAGGGATGTTCGGGTGCTAACCCAGCTTGTATCCAAAAAATGTCATTCCCAAGACGAACTGACGCTGTATTGGCCGGAAAAGGAGGCCCTAGTACACCATGCTAATCAATTACTCTGGTCTAAAACCAGGTGTTTCAGTTTCATTGTCTAACCCCTGTATATAACAATTTGGTACATTAGATTAGATTTGGTAGATTAGCCTTTCACAGTTTTCCGAATAAGGCAAGGCATAATCCCGTGACGCAAAATCAGTAAATTCAGAAATAAAACTCTTGAGTGTTAAACTTAGTTTTTACATTCTCACCAGAGGAGCTAAAACCTCCAGACGATCACTTTAATCTGCAAGTTTTGAAGTTCTGAAAATCCACTGCAGACTCATACCAATTTGGAAACAAAACACAGAAAACTGCTTGTAAAGGTGTCTGCAGCAGCATTTCTACAGTCATTAGGCATTAAAAGACTTCAGTGCCTATTTGCAAGCAATTAGCGAATGTGTAATTAACGAGAAATGTAATTAACAGACCGTTCAGAATTATCTTTACATCACACTAAAGACTTATAAATGAATCCAGCATCATTCCAGCTCAGCCTTGCTCTGAATGAACATCAGAGCAACTACAGCGTCATCTCAGGAAAACACAGAAGACTCAATAGCACAAGCTGCCATACTTTAACAACAAAGACAGTATTTTAAATTGTTATGAAAATATTAAATTGTGATTTTTTTTTTGGGTGAAGCTAGCATGAAAGCTAATGTGTTCCTGACAACTGGATTTATTCAATAGAGATGATATTTAGGACACTCCATGAAACTGATTTTCGCTGACACTGCCAAAATCAGTGCCAAAAACCTCTGGTGCTCAAGCCCTAATAATAAACATTCTATAAACAATAGAGCTTTGCACCACTGGTGCACTGGAGTACAGGCTTGGGAGTGGTTCAGGAGCTCCACAGCGCCCCCAAACACAGACCATGACCAGGAAAGGTGTTCGAATGTGCACCAACTTTGGTGTTTTCTTAGAGCTTGTGATAAACTTTTACACTGACCATTACTCTGCCCAAAAGGAAGTCGGCCATTGTGTGATCACTTTGGTGTACTGCACAATCCCAGTCTTCTTTAGCCAAATCAGTTGAGGATATTCCCGTTTCCAGCAAAAGCGAGGTAAGCAAACTCTGAGCTTTTCGTTCTGAAGCCTGTGGGGACGCTGGGAATGGGGGGAAATGCTACGGTTTGTCTGTGTAACTAGTTTATAACTTAAAGGTAAATCCAAGCTCTTTTGCATCAAAAAGAAAGCTGATAAGATTTTGTGGAAACAGAAATCAGAAAACAGCTCTGATTTAATAACTTTTTAAGCTCTGTACAGAGACCCTGCTAAAGTTTATTCTCTCCATTCTCATTTCATCAGTGCATAGTGCTGCTAATTATTTGAGGGTTTTCTGTTTGTTTGATTGTTTTTACCAAAATAGCACATGTTCATAAAATATTACATTTTCATACTGCTTTATCTCTACAACACAATCTGGATTGCAAGTTTTGTTTAAAAATGTATTCCCAAAAAACAAAAAATCAAATACAATACAGAATGACCTAATATACGAACAACTCTGGTCACTCACTGGTCATCATAGTGTTTGGAAGTAGTCTGACCTGATAAAGACCTGCTTGTGCTTTTAATTTTTTAATTTACGACTTGAAGTTCAGAAGTTGGGAAAAAATTGAATTGGCTTGTTCATCTTGAGTAAAGGGTTGATAATAAATCTTCCAAATGACTAATGATATTACCAGGTCAAATTAAATCAAACATAATTTATTTTAACAGCACTTTTATAACTGAAACTGCTACAAAGCTTTACTACTTTACTAAACAAGTCTACTATATAATAATTTTAGAACAAGCAAAACAAAACATGAATGATTGTACATACAATGGAACAGAGACTTTAGTAGATTACTCATAAAGCTATTATGTAATGTGTAATTGTAACTTCCATACAATCATACAGTTACAGGCACATGCAAAATTTCAGGCAATTTGTAGTCATCTAGTATTAGACCGAAATGCATTTTAACAACAAAACAAAACTGCCTGAAATGTAGCTCATGAGCAAACATTCTTACTAACAAACAAACAAAGGAAGCTTAAACCTCTCTGATAGACACGGGGTAACTTCTTGTCTACATTATCTCACACACCTTAAACTCTGCCAAATAGTTCAGTCATCTCTAATAATCTTGCTTAAGTAGTTTCTGACAGGGTATGATTATACTGTTATTTATAAAAATGAACAAAATTAGGGACAAATTTGGGATTCAAGCAGCACATCTGTATGGAAATCTGTACCGGCCAACTCAGATATCTAGTATTTTTTACATACATATCTGACAATGTACAGAAAACTTAAAACTGCACTCTTAAAAGTAAAATCACTACAAAAGGGTTCTTTGAGTCATAAAATAAAAAACAAAATAAGGTAATTGTGAGGAACCTTTCAATTCTTTATGCTTTCTGCTGACAAATATGGTTTCTTACTCACTTAATGGTGTTTTTCCACTGCATGGTACCTACACTACTCAACTGTACTCGCTTTTTGGTACCTGCCCCATCCCCCCCAACTGAACTGAAATTTTTGTTTTGCATCATAGCTTCTGCGTTAAATTTTGTCTAAGGCTCAACGATTCCCAAGTGCAAATGATCTGCAATTGACCAGACCTGTGGCCAGCAGGCAGTTCCATCACAATAACCCATCCGTCCATTCGTTTCCTGGCCAAATACACACCTGTGCTTTGTCAGGCTCTCTAATCTCCCAACATGGTTCCGTGTGACTTCTGGCTTTTCCCTAATCTGAAAATGCCCCGAGACCAGATTTCAGTCCAAAGAAGACATCACATAGAACCTGATGGACCAGTGGCAGGCTCTCCCAAAAGAGGCAAATCCATTGGGAGAAGTGTGTGGCAGCCCAAGCGGACTACTTTGAAGAAGACTAGTGCATGATTGTAGTATCTGAAAGCGACTATTTATGAAAAAAGGTCAGATTTTTTTTAACACAGCTCATATACTCGATTCCCATTACCTGTTTCTTTATATCCTAATCTGTCTGTTTTGCTTAATATGAAGCTTTGCCTTTAATTCATCCAGCCCGCATTATTTCACTGTTTGCTATTTTCATGTTTGACCTATTTTTCCCTTTTTCATTTGCTATCTTTTTTTTTTTTTTCTTTTCGTTTTCATACTGGTATCCATCACTGGCTTCACTGCTTCATCTCTTGTTTTGACCCTAATCAAGCTAATAGATTAATATTAAAGCCTCATACTTTTCGCTCTCAAAGTTTACATGTCATGTTGAGTCTTTACATGGCTTGTTTGTAACCCCTATGAGCAGATACTTAAAAAGTTTGGAAGCAGGTACCAAATTTGTCAGAATGGAACAGCAAAAAAGCTGAGTAGAGTTGAATAGTGCAGGTTTTATCCAATGGAAAATCAACACAACCCATCATTCAAAGAACCCTCCATAGAGCCTTTCTTTATAGGAGTGTTTTCAATATTCAATATGAAACATGATATTTTAACAAGCAAACCAAAAACACAAACAGTGGCAGGTTTTTAAAAAAAATAAATAAATAAAATGTCAAGCAATCAGACAGAAGAGGGAACAGAGGGGAAAGTACTGTCTGCCTCTGGGATCTGCCATGGCTGATCCCTGGACACTGGTCACTCCATGGGTGGGAGGGTTGCTTCTAATCTTATCAATGCATACAGAGCATCCCTTAAACTAGGGCTGCACGATATCGAGAAAAACCGATAGACTGAGACCTTTCCCACGACATACTGTATATATTACTATAATAATTACATATATCGTTTTATTACATTTCACCAGAAGCCCATGATCCAGCATGATATTATGTACTTTGTGTTTCCAGAATTATATGATTATATTATTATTACAATAAATGATATTAGGCAAATATAATAACATAACTGGTAGATGTGTCATGAAAAATGAGAATAGTGCAAATCTTCATTGTGTATTAAACAGCAAAATAGTTGATATCATTTGATTTTGCACGTCCTGTGATTTGACACTTGTCATTAAAAAAAATCCAGCATCACCAAAAAACAGAGCTACAAACAGGCAAATTCCAAAACCCCCAAACTGTGATGTAACAGTCTTGACTCATTATATTTATACGCCTTTCAGCATCTAAAACTGTGATGCAACAAGAATCACATGGTTCCACTTCAGAAGCACATGTTTTTGGTATTTCTAGTTATTTTTCTGATACTGAAGTCTCTGTTAGTTATGGGAATATGGGTTGCTACGTAATCCAGGTCTTGTGATCGTGGCTTTCCTGTACCAGAGGCCGCAGAAGAGGAGCTCAAGTTCCATGGCCAAGAAAGCTCAATGGAAGCAAAGAGGTTTACATGCTAGGCCAAATCCCTTGCAGACTGGCTCTGTTCCAGTGCAGGACATATACACTTAAAAATTCCTTTGTCCCTCACGCCATCAGGCTGTACAACTCCTCTCTGGGAGGAGGAGGGGTAACAGAAGGACAGAGGATGAGAAGGAGCAGTAAGCAGAAACCAGTAATGACCACCACATCACAATATTATGTGCAATAATAGTTAAATAAGTGCAAAAAAAGGTGCAAAACCTCTCCTGCTGGACTTTTCATGTATTCTCTATATTAAATATTCTCTATTTTTTCTTATTATTATTATTACGACCTTCTTCTCTGTCTGTACTGCACTGATGCTGCTTAAAGGGATCAGTAAAGTTCATTCTGTCCGTCTTCACTTCTTTCCAGTGTCCACTATCTTGAAAACAAACTGGACTGCCTCAGAGCCAACGCCACATCAGCAACACTATCCCAAGAAGAACAATTACCAAAAATAGTTGTTCCAGGAGCAAAGACAAAGAAACAATATGTGACACCTGTCAACAGCTATACCAAGGTAAACAAGCCAATCAGAGGAGAGCTCTCCATTGTTGGGCCACTATAGAAGGCAAATCATTTTGCTTTATTTTGAGGCAAAATGACAAACAGGTGTGTGAATTTACATATGAGGATTTTTAACCAATCAAAGACAAACACGCTCTGCAACAAGCAAAGCAACTTAGAATACAGAATAAATGGATTTGATGGCACCGTTGACACGTTTGCTAAAAAACACTACAGAGTTATTCGCTTGGCCTGCCATGCTGCTATCTCAACCATCAGGTTATGTAATCTCAGTGTAACATTTCTGCCATGAAATCCAGGATGCAGTGATTCACGACACTGTAAACAAACCCCGCTGCAGTTTGCTTCTTTCTGGAATTTCCCGTTCCACCTTAAATGACCAGTTAAGAAAATCTGCTGCCTGCACATTTAAGGTGACAAAAGAAGATTCAAATAAAGCAAACATCTGCTTTTTTTTTTACATTCTTTATCCTTTTTCTTTTTAAATCAAAGTCATACCTGTTTATACTGCATTTTTTTTTAATTTGCATATATACTGTATATGCATATGTATTTATTTTAAAACGCTTCATAGGAGTCAGTTTCAGTGATTACATCAATCATGAAGGGTCACCACTTTATTGAAACTGTTAATAAAAAAAAAAAAAAAAAAAGACCAAACAATTCATGTTCAGTTACTGTCTAGATATAACCTGTTGACCCCTAACTCACACTGTTGTGCAGATGATGTAAAGACAAAGCTCTACATTCTATATTCCCAATCTAGAACGTCTGCCACAGCACACGCCGGTCGAGTGGCTCCGTAGAGAAGCACTCTGAAGAGAGGATTCTGTCTGAAGTAGCGGCGCTTCTCCAGCTGTTTAATTCCAGCAGAGCACTGTGGAGGAGGGGAACCATGCAAACACGCGATGGAGAGTGGGTGGAATAGGGGGGTGGGAAGGCTGGGTGGACGTAAGGGGGGGTGTGTGGAGAACTAGACGCTCACTCTTGGCACAAAGCCAAAAATGCCAGCGCTGCAACACAAACAAGAGCAGAGCGAACCCTCGGGAAGTGCTGACTAGCAACACAGGCGAGGAAGAAATCTGCAGCCTCTCCGTCTGACTGGACGGCGCATTAGGAAGCCATCGCTTCCGAGCCATTTGAGAGGAATAAAGCTGGCACATGGGCGAACCCCAGGCAACCCGGAATCCTCTCTACCCACTGAGCCGCCCACTGAAAACAAACTGAGGCAAAGGGCAGGCAAAGAAATGCAAAACAGCTGCATGAAAACAGAAAATCCCTGATTGTTTATTTGGTGTGAAGCTTGGAATTCCCAGTTTAAAAGCCAATAGAATAAGACTCCGCAGCAGATATTAAAAACATTTACCTACTGGCACCATGCCAGTATAAAGCCCCTCAGCACTGAGGCTGTGGAGCA
Source organism: Acestrorhynchus altus (assembly GCA_034509495.1). NCBI lineage: Eukaryota > Metazoa > Chordata > Actinopteri > Characiformes > Acestrorhynchidae > Acestrorhynchus > Acestrorhynchus altus. The sequence continues at coordinate 6,622,668 of CM067520.1, forward strand.
GTGAAACTGTGCTCTCTGGAATGATGGTGCTTCATCCAGTACCTTTGATCATTCATCACATTAACCTCACTAATATAGTCTCTCAATGCCTTCAAATCCTCACACTAATGCTCCAAACTTTAGTAGAAAGCCCTGCCAGGACAGTAGTGGCAGTTACTCCAACAAAAGGACAAGCTCTTTTAAATGCTCTAAAACAATGAGTGAGCAGTTGTCCCAATACTTTGGCCCATATAGTGTATTGTAGGTGCTTTACTAGGTCTGGAAGATATTATGGATTCTAAATTTTTATTTTTCTAATTTAGGGACATTTAAATAAAGTATAAAGCATTTTTAACATCACAGATTGTATCATATATTCATATATCGGCTAAACGATATCAGGATTTTTTTGTCCACATTGCCCAGCCCTGCGCTGTACTGTTCCACCAATGTAAGGAACCCATTAAACCATACTGAGAACCAAGTTCTCCAAGGTGTCAAGATTCCCTTCAGAAAAGAATCCCTTTTTCCACACGAGGCTAAATCATGAATATACTGTCAGGAAATGTGGGTGTGGTTTTGTGACATCATGAACAGTAATCTTAAAATAAACCGTATTTACACTTTAGACACTCTATAGACGACATGAATCGCAGCCTTTCAAAACACAGCGCATCAAACTTTCAATTCAAAGGCATGAGATGTGTTTGTACACAACACTCCCCCTTTAAATATCTAGCACGTGGAAGCATTCCTTCCCAAACTCATATAACGAATGCTCGGAGCGGACCACTGCAACGGGGGAGCTGAAGCCCATTTTCATGTGACAAACTGCTAAATATAGCACATAATGATTGATTCACCAGCACAGCAGCTCCAATGACTTTAATCTTCCAGGAGCCACTAATGAAAGCACTTTCACGAGCTTCGCCTGTAATTTACTGCCTTAAAAGATCACACGAGCATCCGGCAACAAAAGGCTCCTGTCGTTATAGTCGCATCACAGCAGCTGGACATTTGTCTTAATAAAGCGCACAACGTTCAGCAGCTGAGCTGAATTATGGATTCTGCGTAAAACTAAACCCAGGTGGGAGCTTGAACCATCTCTGATTAGTCTTGACCTTACTGGGACCGAAAGGACTGCATGATGTACAGGTAAAGGGCAAGCAAGTGATCTTACCTCTCATTATTCACTACTGAGCCTAACAGAGATGCATTCACCCAAATACCTCTCTCTCGCTCTCTCTATGTCTCTCTCATACTGTATATATGTCTCTCTGTCTCTCTCTATGTCTCTCTCTCATACTGTATACATGTCTTATTTTGGCCACATTCTGATGACACAATCCAATTACATTCCTGATGAGATGCTCTGGTATCTGGTATACAGAGAAGACGTATTATATTCTTTCCGTTATTACTCAGTTATAAACCAGTCTGGGGGCAAATAAACATACTTAGTTAGACTCCTGTATTTCTTAAGTAAGAGAGTCATATTCTATTTTTATTTGGGGAGCAAATACAAATATTCTGCTTTAATGATTCATTTCTTTTTAGTCATAGTGACTAAATATATTTTTTTATATATTTAACGTAACTGACATACTAACAAAACACAATGAGGCTTGAATAAAACCAGCCAAAAACATAGTTCTGTAATAGTTTTGGCAAAAAGAAAGACAGAAATAAATGTAGGTGTTGGTGAAAAAAAGAATTGATGCAATTTTAGGCACATTAAATGTAAAGTAAAATGAACAGTAACAGTTTACATACTCAGATTCTGGATTAATTTATTGTTTATTTTCAAAAAGCATACTGTATATCACCGTTCTGCTAAAAATCATTTTTACCCTGCAGTAGATATGCAGAGCTGGGTGATATGACCTCAAATCAGTATCACAATGAATTGAACACCATTATGATTAATGAATGATTATCTCAATTTGTTTTAAATATAAAATAAATATCTTCTTGCAAACAAAACACTGAAATGTCATCATGTTAAAAGTAGAAAATTACTTTCATTTTTCCCAAACAAATATTGTATATGAGGTCGCTTCAAAAGAACGCACATACTGAGACAATGAAACAACTCCAGCTAATACCAAAGAAAAATGCTGTCCATCACTTGGCTTCAGTGAGGACGCCAAACATAAATGAGTGAAATATAAACATCCATTTTTATAAAGTAAAATTCAGCTCAAACGTCGCTATTGTAGTCAGAATCCTCTGAACATTATACTTTCTGATTCTTCTTCAGTTGTTTGTAAAATGTTGGATGTAATCTTGTTCGTAGTCAGACAGCTTTAATAACATTTTCCAGTCCACCTGAAGGGAGGCATCAGTTACCTTGTTGAGGTGCAGGGCCAGTTAAGGTGGAACAGAACATTGAATGAGAGGATGTAGAAAAACTCTGCTTTGTCCTCTTGACGCCCCTTGAAGAACATTGTTTATAGGTTTCATTCTTTGTGCCATTTCTAAAAATTGATTGCTGTGATCCAAATCCTGAAGAGAATGAAGATCTGATCTGTAGGACGTACTGAAAGCGTTTCTATGAGCAGAGTTTGGGCTCTAACTGGATTTAAAACTGCTAAATAAAGTTGCTCCTCAGATGCAGACTTTCCTGCTGCTTTATGAAGGAGCTGCTTGTTCAGAGATATGATTGTGAAGTGCTGAAGCAGGCCAGTGGTGTTTCGATTGGTCGCTGTATTTTTCCGCTCTTTTTACTTTTCACTTCTTTTTGTTTGGTCCCGCCATCCCTAAATCCGAAGGCTTCTCCATGCAGACTAGATGCAGCAGTGTCACGTGACAATGCTCACGTGACTAGTACATGAATGCATGCAACGTTGGTAAATATTAACGGCATTTTAAACACAAAATACCCGATCTGGGCAAAATTACATCGCTTAGAGGTTCTGAATGTTGGTTCTAGATTAATTGTTCCAGACCTATATATTTGATTTTTGACATAATCTTTGATTTAGATCTTCTATTGTTTAAAAAGGTATCAAAAGCCTGCATCAAATTCAAAATCCAAACCATTCAACCAAGTGTTTTCACACTGTAAAGGAAGCGGATCACGGTTCAGTTTGATCTGGGCTGAGACCACCTCTTTAGGTATGAACAAATTCTGATCCTTTGGCCTGGGTCATCTTTCACACTTACTGTTTTAGTCTGGACCAAACTGAAAAGTCCAAAGATCCAAACTTCACCTTCACCTTCAAATCAGATTAACTAATATCCAGCAGACAGACGTAAAACATCTGCTAAATGGCAGAAACATGCTAAACGCTATGAAGGCTGCTGATCCATTTACAGACATTTCAAAAAGTCACTGTTACAAACTCTTGAAGACGATGGCACTTGACCATCACAGGGGAACTTCAGCACTTTATGGATGTGGGGTTAAGAATGTGCTCATGTTCACTTGAAATTTCTGAAGGTGAATCCAGCTAAAAGGCCGAAGGACAGTAAGGATGAGTACAGCTTGCTTTTGAAAGGGAATATACCCTGCACATATAATCACGAGTGTTCGAATGTGAACTAAATGGACAATATAAAGGCTAAAGCATTTGGTTCTGAAAAGGTTAATGGATTCAGAGCTTTGCTTTAGTGTGCGATTGCAGCGGAGAATGAGAAGATGGAAACAAGATGTTCAGGGCTGGATGACATACAGTACATGTCCAAATATCTGTGGACCCTCCTTCTAATGAAAGCATTCACCTACTTTCACTTTCACACTGCTGACACAGATGTGCAAATGCACACACAGTTCTAGTCCTTGCAGAGAAGTACTGTCAATACAATAAGACTCTCTAGGGCAGATAAGTACTGGACGAATCATATATTTAGACTTTTTGGCGTGTGTGTGTGTGTGTGTGTGTGTATATATGTATATATATATATATATATATATATATATATATATATATATATATATATATACATACACACACTGTACATATATATACAGGGGTTGGACAATGAAACTGAAACACCTGTCATTTTAGTGTGGGAGGTTTCATGGCTAAATTGGAGCAGCCTGGTAGCCAATCTTCATTAATTGCACCAGTAAGAGCAGAGTGTGAAGGTTCAATTAGCAGGTAAGAGCACAGTTTTGCTCAAAATATTGCAATGAACACAACATTATGGGTGACATACCAGAGTTCAAAAGAGGATAAATTGTTGGTGCATGTCTTGCTGGCGCATCTGTGACCAAGACAGCAAGTCTTTGTGATGTATCAAGAGCCACGGTATCCATGGTAATGTCAGCACCACCAAGAAGGACCAACCACATCCAACAGGATTAACTGTGGACGCAAGAGGAAGCTGTCTGAAAGGGATGTTGGGTTGCTAACCCGGCTTGTATCCAAAAAATGCCATTCCCAAGACAAATCGACGCTGTATTGGCCACAAAAGGAGGCCCTAGTACACCATACTAATCAATTACTGTGGTCTAAAACCAGGTGTTTCAGTTTCATTGTCCAACCCCTGTATATATATAAGAAACAGTATGGTGTATGTATGTATATATATATATATATATAGTGGTATATATATATATATATATATATATATATATATATATATATATATACACACATACACACATACATACATACATACATACATACATACACTGTAGGTGTCTTAAAACCTAGATTAGTATTTACAAGTCATTTTCAAACTAACTACAGTGCTGTGGTACAATAAATGAAAGACCCCATTACAGCACTGGGATGGCATTGAAGAAAAGTACATAAACTTATTAAATTATTGAATAATTAACCACGAAACAAAGCTCTTCTAAGAACTGCACATGTTTAATGACAAGCTAGATTGTTTATCAACCTTCACTTTGAAATAGCACCACATGTGGTTCTGGATGATATTTAATTGGTTTAATAAAGCTGGTATCAGTGCTGTTAAACAGTAAACAAGAAAGTAATATTTTAACACTATCACCGTAAAACAACAGTTCATATTATACCATTTAAAGAGGACTGTTACAATAAATTCATAAATTCGATAAATGTATACATTAGTAAGTAATAAATACATTTTAAAGGTAACTATATTAATGATATTTTTGTACTTAAAATTTGAATGGTTATAGTCGAATTTTTAAGATTACTTAGTTAATATGATTATTTATTCTAAACTTATTAACATTGTATTTTGTTTTTTATTCAGTGCAGTGTTTCTTTAATGATTTTTGTTTTTAAAGATCATTTTATTGTGCACTTTGCTGAAGACTGCCAATAGTACTTTTTAAAATATTATAATAATATTATTTATATAATATTATATATATTATAAAATATAATATAATGAATATAATATGAAAATAAAGTGAGGGTTATATGACATTCAGTTGAAATGACTTTAAAGTGATTGAAAAATTATTGAATGATTGTCAGAATCTATGTTTTAAACTGATACAATTATAGTACATTTGTAAAGAATCCTGTCATTATAAAGTGACAGATTTACACTGCATTCATTTAAAGATTATATTAATCTGAAGGTAAAAGCCTTTGTAACTGGTAAATATGTGCAATACTAATAAGAGATAATATAAACAAATAAGAGACTTTTCTAACAATGCTCTTTGGTCAGTGCAGCATCTGTCTCTATAATGAATCAGTGTAAAGGGCTAGCCACTGCATATATCAGAATAGTGCTGATATGGCTGTATAAGAGCAAGCAATAAGAAAGAAATTCGTACGGTAATCTGAGCATTATGTGGCCTCTTTTTGTCTTCTCCCACAACTGCTTTCACTTGCAGAGAACACGCAGTTTCTTTCACAAACTCTGGGACACAGAGGGGGCCCCTAAACCAGCACACAGAGGACAAAAAAAAAAAACACTCTCCCAAAATCACCATCTGAACCACATATCTCACTCAACACATGGCCAAAAGACCAGCACTGCCACTGCTGTGTGTTATAAATGCCAACACATCTTACAATATATTAAGAACACATCTTTAAATCAGTAACGGTACAGGAAAAGGCTGACCTGCTGACCTTTCATTACGTTTGACCAATATAAATTGTTGGGAGTCCAAAATGCCTCAAACAACCAACGAACCCACTGAAACTGGAAGGACATTGTAAACTGTAATAAAGACTCAAGTGTAGATAAACAAGCAGTACTTTAACATTCTGTCATTTGATCAACTTTATCAAAGGCAAACTGAAAATGTTGAAAGAAAATGTTAGTGGTTGAAAGATTAATGACCAATGTCCTAACAATGGAACAGCATAGATCCACTAATCGGAAAATAGAACAGCTCAACATCAACTGACAGGACAATAGCACAACGAAATATGACATAATAACATCCTCTAACTGGAAGACAGCAAAGCTCAACCTCTCCAATGGGAGAACGGCACAGCTCAACGTCCTCCAATGGGAGAACGGCACAGCTCAACGTCCTCCAATGGGAGAACGGCACAGCTCAACGTCCTCCAATGGGAGAACGGCACAGCTCAACGTCCTCCAATGGGAGAACGGCACAGCTCAACGTCCTCCAATGGGAGAACGGCACAGCTCAACGTCCTCCAATGGGAGAACGGCACAGCTCAACGTCCTCCAATGGGAGAACGGCACAGCTCAACGTCCTCCAATGGGAGAACGGCACAGCTCAACAAACTCCAATGGGAGAACGGCACAGCTCAACATCCTCCTATGGGAGAACGGCACAGCTCAACGTCCTCCTATGGGAGAACGGCACAGCTCAACGTCCTCCTATGGGAGAACGGCACAGCTGAACACCCTCTAATAGGAGAACGGCACAGCTGAACACCCTCTAATAGGAGAACAGCACAGCTCAACATCCTCTAATAGGAGAACGGCACAGCTGAACACCCTCTAATAGGAGAACGGCACAGCTCAACATCCTCTAATACGAGAACGGCACAGCTCAACATCCTCTAATAGGAGAACAGCACAGCTCAACATCCTCTAATAGGAGAACAGCACAGCTCAACATCCTCAAATAGGAGAACAGCACAGCTCAACATCCTCTGATAGGAGAAGAGCACAGCTCAACATCCACTAATAGGGGAACAGCTTGGCTCCAGCTTGGCTCCATCCAACCTCCATCAATAGGGGGAGAAGCACAGCTCAAAATCCACTAATAGGGTAACGACACGGCTCAACATCCACTAATAGGGGAAAAGCATGGCTTAACATCTTTTAATAGGAGAACAGCGTGGCTATAGGGGAACAGCACAGCTCAACGTCCACTACTAGAGGGACAGCAAGGCTCAACATGCACTCATGGGGGAATATCATGGCTTATCATCATCCAATAAGGGAACAGTACAGCTCAACATCAATTAACAGGAGAACAGCACAGATGAACAACTACCATTCTAAGCTTCTTTCAGAGTAAGCTGTGGTGAGTGTGGTGGAATCAGTTGTTTGACTCTGTAGTACAGCAGCAGCAGAAGCAGCTCCAGTCACAGAAGACCCAACAACAAACGTGCAAGAAATGATGAAGTGTCTGAGGCAGGCAAAGGAAATTACCTGGCAACCGAGACAGCACGAATATACACATCTCCAGCTTGCACATCGCTAATAATTATACCGATAAGGTTAATAGTTAAGGGTAGGCATTATGGCAATATTTTATAGTAATAATAAATTACACTATAATCTCTTTTCTATACCTGTTGAAGATATTGTCAGTATATTAGTCCTGTTTATGTGAATGTCATTACGTAATCTACGTAAAAAATATTGAACAAAAATACCCAGTATAAAACACCATCACATGGTCTGATGTTTTTACATGGCATTTATCAACTCTATGAAATTTATCAGGCCCTATTAAATCCATTTTATTTGTGTCCCAAATTCTGTTTTTGGTGAAAATTTTGTATCCGACAAGAAAATGTAACCAAGTATCAGCGACAGACTGTGGATATAACTTTGGATATCTAAATAAACATGATTCATTGTGCGTTTTATAATGAATTGTTCTGATGGTCCATGCACCAACAACATCCAAGATAGTTGGACAGTATAAAAAATGCATTGCATCAAGATAAAGAAATTTATCAAAATATGAAAAAATATTGTCATAGTTCCCATCTCTCGTCCACAAGGTTAATACATGTCAATTCAGAGCTACGTTTTACATTTTAGATTGCAATTTTCTCCCCTTTTCTTTTTCCCCAATTCATATTTAAGGTGTTTTATCTTTTTCTTTTATTAGCCACCCCTAATTAGGAGTCCAATCTTGTATACACGTATTCAGCATGGACAGATACTGCATATCCACATTTGCCCAGTGTCCATTATTTTTCCATTTCTTATGCACTACATTACATTTAAGCCACTTGTCTGAGGCTCTTATTCAGTGTGACATTTGAATCAAGTTACTCAGATATGAGAATGTAGTGCTGGAAGAGCTCTTACTGGTCTATGTTAGCATGGTGGACTTGCCCGGCTGTGGAAGTGAACCCTAGTCTGCCATAGAAAATATGGTGTGGTTACACTAACAATTTCTGTTTGCAGGATACAAAAATAAAATATATTGTGATAAATGAAATTATCGTCCATATTTTAAGACCATATTATGGCACTGAAATTATAACAACATCAAACTAATGAAAACACACCCCTTTCAAGAGCAATGCACTTTGAATTATTAAGAATATTTAAACACTGGAAAATATTTTTCTATATTTTAGCTAAAAAAGCATCAACATCAACCCTCACGCTGCAGGCAGTTACATGCCGTTTTCTAGGCTTCACTCCTCAGGATCAGAGCAACCTAAAGACTGGACACATATATCATATCAAGACTTTGTACACCACCCTATCTAACCACTGTCTCATTACTGTGATGAATTATCAGCGAGTAATGCAGCAAAACTCATTCATTTCACACAGAATTAAATCCCAATTTAATGCATAAGGAGCTTCCAGTGCATGTTTACTGCTCTGTCCATGTGTTCATGCTCAACCTGCACAAAGACTCTGGCTGATCACCGAGGGGGCGTGGCTAATGACGTCTCAGAGCCAAACATTGGAAGCTGTTTGCTTTCTGTTTTGCTCACTGTTCAAATTTCATAATAAGTGAGACGAGAGAATAATGATGCATGTATAAATAACCAAAAAAATAAAGAATATTCTGGTTGTTTTTTTATTTGATTTATTTTATTTGGAGCACTATAAAGTGATGTAAAGTAAACTTATTGTTATAAATATCTTTGTCAATCTAATCACTAGAAATAAAATTTTAATTCTTGCATTTTGATCTCAAAAACACCACCTTTAAGAGTATGTATGTGTATGTGTGTGTGTGTGTTTGTATGGTGAGTAAACGCTGCAGAAGGCTGGTGTAGCTGCGCAGGACTCACCTCTATCCCGCAGTGGAGGACAGCTGAGCTTCAGTCAGCCGAGCACGGCAGAGGAAAACCGACGAGCGCAGTGCAAACGAGAGGACAGCTGAGTGTCCAGTCTTCAGTCTTCAGTAAAGTGCCGCAGAGACAGGAGCCGCGCTGTGTGAAGGCTGTGATCAGAGTAATCCGCTCCGCGCGCAGCGCGCCGCTCCAGCAGCCATTTTGTTGCAACTGACAACAAGCAGCAGCGCTCCGACAAAACAGGAAGTGGCGCGCGCTCACCACCGCCCCGCCCATCCCCCCACATCTCCGCCCATCAGTGGAGAGCCACGTGACCCCTACTGAAACACAACACCAGCGCAAACGTTCGCTCCGCCCCTTTTGTCGTTGCTATGGTAACGGGGTCCCCCTCCCCAGCAACGGCGGCTTCGCCTCAGTGCTTTTTAACCACCCCCCCCTCTCTCTCTCTCTCTCTCACACACACGCTCTCACTCTTCTCTCCCCCCTCTCTCTCTCTCTCTCTCTCTCTCTCTCTCTCTCACTCACACATACACACACACACTCACTCACATACACACTCTCACTCTCTCACACACTCATTCTGTCTCACACTCTCACTCTTTCATTCTCACTCTTTCGCTCTGTTTCTCTCAATTCAGTTCAATTTAATTCAGTTAAATTGAACTGAATCCATATTGAACTGAATATATATATATATATATATGCCTTTCCCAATGACCAAGGCTCTGTCTCTACTTCATATGCTGGACAGTAATTCCAGTATGTGTGTGTGTGTGTGTGTGTGTGTGTGTGTGTGTGTGTGTGTGTAATGCTGTCTTTTTGTCCAGTGTTCCAGGTTTATTTGTGTGAGGTTTAATCATTTGATTGATACTGAGTTCATCTGTTAGGATTGGAGAAGTTGAGGTCTTGTGAGCTCACCAGCTCACCTGATTTAATATCATTAAGTACTGATTTACCAAAGCATGTGTTGGATAAGAACTATGAACAACACTGGACTCACCGAGCTTCAGAGTTTTGGCGATTGCTCAGTGAACACAGTGATGGAAAATCACGACTTTTTGTAATAATGTTATTTGTATCTATTTGAATATTAGTGTTTTACACTTTTCATTCCTTTCATTCTAACATGAACACCAGTGAGTAACTGATAGAGTGATTCTACCTTAAGCTGATGTGTTGGAAGCTGAGTATCAAAGTTACCAGTTACCAAACTGTAATGTTCTAGATAACTGGGTCAGAACATCTCCAAAACATCAGGCAGGCCTTATGGGGTGTTCCCAGTATGCAATACTGGGCACCTACCAAATGTGCTCCAAGGAAGGACAACAGGTCCCAATGGCTCACTAATCCTCATGAAGGTCCCACTTCACAGCTTACAGAACTTCTCAGATCTGCTGTAACGTTAGTGTGAGAGACCATAGGACCCCTTCAGAGGTCTTGTGAGGTCCATTGCTTGATCAGAGTTTTTCTGGTGGAACTGTTAGAACTGTTGTTTATTAATGTGGTTTATATTTGTATTTTGAAACACTGGAAACTACAGTTTAGATTCTTAATAATCAATAAAGGAAAGGTGAGCTGTATCAAAAGTGATATCAGATATGCTGTAATATTTCTCTTTCTCTGTGTTTTATATATGCTGTCTCAGGCATTTCATTTCATTTCAGTCAAACCAGCATTTTCCCTTCAAATGTTCCCAGCTTCTATTTAAACACACTTAGTCTCTGTTATGTGTTCACATACCTGTTCACCAACAGGGGGCACAATTTCAACAAATGAATAGCTTTATATTCAGACCTAAATGACTGCTTTCCTCTCTATGGATTATATCAGGGACACAATATAAAAATGTAAATGATACAATAAAGATCATATTGATTATAGCAGCTTTATGATATTTACATACTTGAATTTAACATCTGCACCCAAATACCTGCCACTGTCACTGTGTCTGGTAAGATCAGAGACCTTCTCACAATCAGCAGATTATATTTTGCACCGTTTCAGATTCTTGCTAGATTTTCTTCTCCAGTTCACCATCTGTGGTTTTCACAGCCCTCAGAAACCCTTTGAGAATTAAGCACAGGAAATGGGTCAGGCTTATGGGGAGCCCAAAGCATCAGGCTAATGATCCAGGCCCACACAAAGACCAGCATCCAACCACATTATGGTGCAGTTTTGTTCTCCTCTAAGAAGGCTTTCACTGCATGTCCAAAAGCATCTACATATTATCTAATTAATACATTCACCATCTTCATCTGTTCAGATGAATGACACTCACACTGGAGCAGCCACTGAAGAAGCCAAAGACCACCACCCCCAATGCCAGACACTGGCTAGAGGGGTATAATTCCCCTGATATTGAACTCTGGAGTACTGTAAGTGTGTTCTCTGGAATGATGGAGCTCCATCCAATACCAGTTTGGGATGTGTTGGAGTGGCAAATCTAATCTACCAACATCAGTACCTGACCTCATTGATGTTCTTGTGTCTGAATGCTTTGATGTTGAAGCAACTGATGTTGCTCTACAACTGAAATTGAAGCTATAATAGGTAGTGTGTTGTAGAGAAATCATGATGTCAGCCAAAATTCAATGTCAGCACATTATCAGCTGAGTTTTAAATGCTGCATGTCAACGCCATATTTACATTAAATACCAGTATGTAGTGATGTATGCAGACCAAAACTGCTCAACGTTATCATGCACACAACCTGAAATTCTAATGCTGCTAGATATTGATTCGTTGCATTCATGGTGTTAAGTAACCAAAATGTAACATCTGTTTAACATTGGAGCTTGATTTGGTTTGACATCTTTATTTTCAATAAAAACTGAACGTTTGTACTCATTAGAGTCCATCATCTTTATGATAATGTTAAAATGGACATTTTAAAGTCAAAGCTGTCTGATTTAGGCCTCAGGAAGAGATTGACCCAACCCATATAGGACAAAACAGCTTCAGAAACACTGTTGCAAAATCTGCGGCAAGAGTCAAAGATGATAAGCAGTGAAGAGGTTCCTCCTGATTTGGTCAATTTAGATTATGTTGGTCTTCAGGATTATTTACGATTAATTAAGATTGCAAACCCCTCTACTTTCTATATTTTTGACCAAAACATTCATCACACAAATGAGACAAAATATTTCTCTTCATTTATTTGTTGAAATGATCTGATAAAATGATCTGATATCTCCAGCTAAATGTGTTCAGTAACTGTTGATTACACCCAGAAAACATTGTTCAGGTAGCCTTTGGGCTTTCTGGCTGTGTGTTCTCCTGATGGCCTTTGGTTGCTTAGAAGTAATCAATTGTCTTACTGTGGCTTGTGTGTGTGTTTATATATATATATATATATATATATATATATATATATATAT
>CM067520.1:6635903-6815903 GCA_034509495.1 Acestrorhynchus altus
ACACACATACACACACACACACACACACACACACACACACACACACAAATAAAAACAGACACATATGCACACACATACATATGTACACACACACACACACACACACACACACACACACACACACACACACACACACACACACACACAGTTTGGAAAACTGCTGATGGAATTACATACTGTCGCTACCCGATCTGCATCCCCTGCGTGATTTGCATCACATGCATACGCATCTATGTCAGGCATTTGTACACATATTGCATTTTCCGAGGCTGCCTGATTTTTTGTATTGTATTCAGGGTCGGGAGCGTTTCTTTAAAAATGGATTCTGTTACAAAGCCACAACAAAATTCAAATTCAAAACAAAAATATAGTCACATCAAACAGTCCTGTGTTTCTACACCAAACCATAAAGAACCTCTTTGAGATATGTCTGAAGAACCTACGAACCTTTTAAAGGTTTGGGAACAATTGTATTAATATTAGTTCATGACTTGCAGTCAAAGCAATTACTGGGTTGATGAGATGGAGCAGTTCCAGTCCAGGTCTTTCCCCTCCCTGAAATGAAGATTCTGATTTTATCCGTCCATCCTCTATACCGCTTATTCCTGAATAGGAATAACTATGAATATCTCTGAGCGCAAGGGCGGGAAACAACCCTAGACAGGGCACTAGTCCATCGTAGGGCACACACACACATTCACACACTAAGGGCCACTTTAGAGTCACCAATTTGCCTACCATGCATGTCTTTGGACTGTGGGGAGAATTCCGATTTCAGTTGCACTGAATTAGGTTCAGTACTATTTGTACTGAGACTTGTCTTGTATTCGTCTTTAACAAATCTGTTGCACCCTAAAAAGTATTTGTACTCAGATTTGTCTTGGATTCGACACAGTTTGTATCAATAGTAATTGTACTTGTACTTGTCGAACTTTTTAGCTCTCATGCCTGGACTCAGACTCGATAGTAAATTTAATTCACATTTATCTAGAACCTCATGACATTTGACTTTTCTTCAGTATGACTGTATTTATGCTTGTATACTCATTAGATTTTATACCCATGTACTCAATACTGTTTGTAATCTGTAATAGGTTGTTGGACTTGAACTTGATAGCATCTATTTTTAAATTTCGTGCTACTTGCATATGTATTCCAAATATTCCCAAATTGTACGGAGGTATGTGAACTATGATGTTTAAGTTGTGAATATTTAAATACTGTAGTGTTTTCCCATCCCTGGTCATTTGCCAGCGAAACACAAATCTGTCCTTCAGTAAACCAGCACAGCAGACTACTGTGTGGATTGAGAATGACTAATACATTTGTTATCTGTAGCTGCCAGGGAAACATTTCTCCTGCGTTGGCTGTAGTCATGAATAAAAAGAAGCAGTGTAATAAGTCTCAATACTGCTTCATTTTTCACCCATCAAGTGTAGAATTAAAGACCCATCAGCAACATCTCTCTCTATTCACACACACACACACACACACACACACACACACACACACACACACACACACACACACACACACACACACACACACATTATTTGAGTAAGAATTAGACCACTGTGGGGCTCACTGTGTTTGGGGAGCAGTACAGAAAGCTTAATCAGATTTTCGACGCACAAACATAATTGGTTGTCTTTATAGATTCAAATGAGCAATTAACTCTAACAGCCTGTGTTTGGCGCTCATCTGAAATGTTGCAAGCGAGCTGGTGTGTAATGGTGGAGATAAGAAACTCCACAAAGCAAACAGGCACTGCCTCCGAGACCACTCAGGTTTGTATACCAGAGGTGCACAACTCCAGTCCTGGTAGCCGGGTGTACTAGAGTGTACTAGAGTGTACTAGAGTGCTGTGCTCACCACTCCTGTCCACATAAGCTGCTGTCAACACCACTTGCTATATGTGTAGTGCTTGCCAGTTGGGCGCAAAAGTGGGAGGCATTGTGTCGCTCTATGTAACTCTCTGTACCACGTTCTCCTAGTGGCCACATGGTCACATGGGCCATTGTGTAGCGTGCAAAAGTTGAAAAGATTTGAACTGTGAATTCCCGCGATGGTCTCCATGATTAAAAATAACGTGTTTGAAATCACTGCAGTCAATTTTCCATGTTCAATGTGAAAGCAGCTTATTACTGAAAGACTGGTGATCCCAAATACCCCAAACACAGCCGCAAGCTTTGTCACATGAGGTGAGCTTATGTGTTTCAGTAGTAGAGTACAGTTTGAGTAGTTAGCAGGTACAGTAGTTGACTTATTTCATGCAACATCATTTCAGTAAGCAGGGGATCCCAATTACAGGTTTTGGTTAGTAGAGTGTTATATGAACATCCTTAATGTTACAGTTTGAGTTTAATCTGTCACTTTTATGGAAGTTCCTAAAGCATGTTCCCGACACTAGGAGGATGAAGACAAGCACATGCCTCCTCTGATACTTGTGAAATCATCAAGTGTCGCTTTTTGAAATGCTGCCTTTGCTGGGCAGCCAACACACTCAGAGGAAAGCAGCGGGTACCCAGCTCCAATACAGCAGCTCTCAGATGCCTGTGCTGACCAGCATCGCACTCTGTGTGATGTGAGGAGAGAGTGCCATCTACACCTACAGAGAGTGCATAGCCAATTTTGCTCTCTCAGACTCCAGCTGCTGATGGCAAGCAGCATCACCTGGGATTTAAACCTGTGCTCAGGTCATAGTGCCCTGTTCTGTAAGTTTTTCATTCAAATATGAGCTTTTCATATACAGTAAGCATTATTTCAAAAAGTAAAGACAGTAATCTATTTAATTTTACTGCATGTTTATTATTAGGGAAGTTACTTCCATGATTTATTTCCATGATGTTCATGATGTTCATGTTCCTGAAACATTCTTTGCTCGCTTGAGTGTTAGCCTGCCTGTAGTATGTGTGTGTAAATATTCAACATGTTGCTGACCTTGAAAGTTTGAAGATCCAGTGGTGTTTGGGAGAAAAGCCACAATACAAATGAGTTTGGAATAGTTTTCTTTACCACGGGCCACAATTCAGTCACAATTCTTTCATTTCTTCTATTCAGAAATCCACTTTAGGCCCAGAGTTCCAAATAAAGGCAGCTTCATAAGTCTATAAGGATGTGGGGAGACCATTCTTCAACCAATCAGGGGGTGTGGGAGGGGCTAAATGTCTATTCTGTCCTTTATTTTAATGCTTTAAAGGCTTTCACTAGTGGGTTGGGTGTATTTAATGTACAGGGGGGTAAATATAATGCGTTAAGCCTGTTACACGACATGGGCAAAAGTACTGGGACACCTTCATTCATTGTTTCTTATGCAACCATGGATATTAAAAAGAGTTTACCCAGCTTTGTTAGAGTGATTGAATCTACTGTCCAGAGAAGACTGTCTACAAGATTCTAGACCATTGCTGTGTGGGTTTATTTGCTTGCAGAGATAAGAGCATAAGTGAGGTCAGGATGTTAGATGATCACCACCCTGACTCATCCCCCACCACCTAAATCATCCCAAAAGTTCCATCCCAAAAGCACCAGAATTCCCAAAACACAGTCCCACTGCTCTACAGCTCAATGCTGGGGGTCTTTTTACTCCTTTGGCCCACACCTGGCATTAAGCAGGTGCCAATACGTTTGTTTATCTGCTTCAGAGAGCCCAATATTATTGGCAGTACAGACAGGCAGTAGACAAGCTGTCTGTGTGCATCTGTGTCAGCAATGCGTGAAACTTAAAGTTGCTGAATGCATAGATGCATTCAATAGATGGGGCGTTCATATACATTCAGACACATAGTGTATGTGAGAGTTTGGGGATTTTAGATTAATTTATGCTGGATTTTCTTTTCATGGTTTGTTCACTGTTTGTTATGTTCATGAACTTATGATGTATTATTATATATTATTATACTATTATTATATATTATTATACTATTATTATATATTATTAACAACTATGTTAAGGAAAAGTTTTCCATTTTACAGATCCTTCAGGACATTGAAATAAATGCATTCTTTGACCAATTTAAACTTCAATTTTTTCATGGAAATTCAAGATATGAGACAGGCTGCAAGGTGAGCCGGCACGGAATAACCTGACCTTTCTTTTAGGGAAGAAAATGAACACAAAGTATGAAAAGGAATGGGGCAGTGTCTGTAAGTGTGTGTGTGTGTGTGTGTGTGTGTGTGTGTGTGTGTGTGTGTGTGTGTGTGTGTGTGTGTGTGTGTATTGTGTTTGCTTGGATACATTTACTCAGATCACATCCTCACCTTCCAGACTTGTCCATCAATTTTGCTGTTGCTGCTCGTGCACCCGGCCAGAGATGTGATTGAATTCTTTGAAGAGCGAGTGGCAGTATCCTGTGTGAGGACCGGCCTGTTAGAAAGAAAGAAAGAGAGAGAGAGGCTGAGAAACAGAGGGAGACAGAGAGAGAGAGAAAGAGAGACAGAGACTAAGTTTGACCTCAAAGAAGAGAACATGACCTTCATTCCCCTAATCAATAGTCTCATATGCTGCCAATGGGCATCCATCTAGCAACCCTTGACCTCCATCTCTTGTTCATTAGGCTGTATTGATGAGACAGGTCAAGAGCGTGGTGGTCATGAGGGTGGGAGATAGATGGGGGAGGGGTGTGGTCTCCATGGGTGGTGTTATGTAGAAAGGAAAAGTAAAATGACAATCAGTGACACCCCCTGCTTGCCCACCCAGAGAGGGGGTAGGTGATGTGGGAAGTCAGCTACACATTGTGCTCATATATTGTATGTCCTTGTGCAGTAGCTGATTGGCTACCACCGGGGCTAAGGGCATGCTTAAAGAGAAAGGTCTGATTGGCTGTGTTAATCAAAAATTAGCGTTAGATCTGATGATGCTGAAGTTGGTCAGCTGTCTAGTTACTGCTTGTTCAGTCCCTTCCTCTTTATCCAGGCTGTTCTGGGTAATAAAGAGAGCAGAATATAGGGACGGGAATGGGGAAGAAGAAGGCAATAAGGATAGGGATGGGGATGGGGAGGAGAATGGGAAAGGTAGCAAGTAGTAGTTCAGGTTTCACATTCACAACACCACTGCAAACGAAGACAGTGGCTTGGACAGAATGGTCTAGATGGTGGGCAATTAATCAAAAACCATCCTGTTTTCTGAGTCCAATGATTCCCCCACTCTGAAAGTCCGTGTCAACTGGGCAAAATGTATTTGAGTGTTTTGTAGAGGAATATCTAGCACTCAGTGATCTCCTAACAAGAGGTACACTACCCAAACCTGTGGATTCTTAGAGGATTCAGAGTGCAAGCACATTAGACCACTGATCCTTTTTTTAATTTATGTTTTTAATTTTATTTCTTTGGTATTTAGTTAAACATGATACGTGTATTAATAAATCTCCCTGCAGGTTTATGAGAGTCTGTAAAGAACAGAATGAAATTAAAGGGTGAAAACACTGATTAATTCGATATTTGAGCTAATATTTATTTGCTGAAGCTTCTGTACACAGATGTGCATTTTATGCAAAAGTCTGAACATCCCTGGTTTCATTTCAGTGAACATGGAATTTGACCATGTCGACCAAATATTGTATTTTTAAGTTTAGTGTGAATTCAGTAATAGTATATTGCTTTATCTCACATGGAACACATTTTAAGTTGAACGGGTGTTTCAATTCTTACAGTATAGAGAAGAATCCGTTTGTGGGCGGAGCATGGACACATTCTTAATGATGTCATTATTTACTGGGGAATACAGTGCTGAAGATTTCAGGGAGATTACTTTTGTGAACACCCAAGTTTCTCTTCCCCACGGCGTTCACAGAGTGATGAATGCATCCTTCCTCTCGGTGACCCCCAAGGTCACCGGTGCAGAGGAGAATGAGGCCTCGGCCAGCCGGAGAAGGTAACAGCAGCATAATTCACTCTCTGCAACCTGCAGCCACACACACACACACACACACACACACACACACACACACACACACACACTGCAATCTCAAATGTAATCAAAATGGCTCCTAATGCAATCGGCTCTGGGCACGAGTGAGGCGGGAAAGGAGAGGACACTAGAGTACAGGAGGTGGGGGTCATACACACATACACACACACACACACACACACACACACACACACACACACACACACACACACACACACACACACACACACACACACACACACTCAAAAACATACAGCTCTGATCTTGTGTGCCATAAAATGCATTAAGACATAAAGCTCAATGTAAGGTGAAATAATGGGCCAGTAAATATCTTAGAAGTGAGTTTCTGGCCATATAACATGGGTTGTCCCACATTAAGGGAAATTTCTGTTGGAGAAGTTCTGTTTTTAAAGTTCATTTAAGAGTTCTTTAGAAATCTGTGTTTAGGATGTAAATAAATGTCTGCAGACATGGTAAGAATCTCTTATAATCACTATGGTTATGGTTAGGTTTCGGGTTACAGTAAGGGTATGATTACGTATAGATTAAGTTTAGGTTAGGGTTATGGTTAGGGTTATGGTTAGAGTAAGGTTTAATTATGGTTTAGGCTGAGGTTCAAACCTTTGTTTTTACTGTTGATCAGTATGTCTTATTGCTCATGAAATCAGAAAACCATATTTACAAATTATTACTTTATTTTACTTCATGTTTAAGTAAATTAGTATTCAAACAGTATCAAAATGTAAACAAAAAGTCTGAAAAACATGTAATAATTATAAACAGTCACTGGAAAAACATTGTAATCTGCGACTGAAATATACAATAATGCGCAATACTTCCACAAGCATGACTAACAGCAGCAAGTTGAAATGTCTTCTGAATGCAGACGACATCAGTGTCCAGGACGACTGATCAGACTCTGGAGAGGTGGTGCACTGTTCTACTAACAGTGATAATTAGACCTTCAGTGTACAGTAAAACCTCCACTCCACAAATTACACATAAATCACATAAGTCCTGGAATAATTAGAGATGTAAGGCAAGGTCACATATATTACATAGAAAACTCAAGTGTAGGTTCCCTTATAGTTTTTGAATAATAAATAAAGTGGCTATATTTGTGTTATAGTCATTGTGACCTCTAGTTCTTATCACCACCACAGCAAAGTCAACAATCTTCTCTTCAATTATCATTTCACCTCAAGTCTTTCTGAATGACTGTTTATATCTTGCACTCTGAATTATGCAAACGATGGAGTCACACCTGCCAGATATAGTTTTCAGGAAATCTTACGCTACTCAATGTTGTCTTCATTTGAGATGTAAAAATTAAGAGAATTTAAATATTTGTATGAATTTGACCATGCTTTTTATTTAAAAAATGAACGGTGGACCAAATAAAATAAAAACAACACAAACATCCTATTCTTATTTTTGCTATTTATGTATGTATCAGAATTATCCAATCTCAGGACATTTATTCTGAAATTTGAACAGTGTGACCAAATAAATAAATAAATAAATAAATAAAAACAAAAAATGAGCAAACAGCCCCTTTCTTCTCATTTTCCTTATATCTGGGACAGTGAAATCAATAAAGTTCTATTCTATTCTATTCTATTCTATTCTATTCTATTCTATTCTATTCTATTCTATTCTATTCTATTCTATTCTATCACTAGCCCCACCCTCCTCACTGATCTCCCACTGACCATGTACAGTAAACAGGCAATGATAGGCTTCTTTGGCATATTTTGTTCCATATTTTTTTGGAAATGACTGAATTTCAGCTGTTTTACAAACTGGATTACTTGCTGAAAATTGATTGTGCAATAATGAAGTCTTGTAGTTTGTTATGATGTATCATGTCTACAGGTTACTTTGACCCTGAGTTAAGAAGCTTAGAATACTGACACGTACTTGCCTGCAAAAGATCTGAGGTTGTAGGAGTTGATTAAACCTCACTACTTGGTAGAATGCATGCACTCCCCCACCCCAACACACCCACATCCACAGTGCTTTTTGCGGCACCAGGGCAGGGTTTGGTGTGAAGGGGGATGGGCTGCTACGAATACGTTTTCAAATGTGAAACCGACCTGACCTTGGCCGACTAGAGGGATTCTGGAAAAGACAGCTGAACAGAGAGAGAGAGAGAGAGAGATAGAGTGTGGAATGAAAAGAGAAGGAAAAGGATGGGGGTGAGAAGCAGAGATGATGGGCGTTGAGACTGGCATGGAGGATGAGTGTTTATTAATGAACTGACAGTATGAGTACAGCAGACTGACTGACTGATACACTGAAGCTGTGGCCCTCCTAGACAGCTACACCATCATCATGTAGCTCAATCAACGTCTGGAGATTACCAGCCAAGAATGATATATATATATATATATATATATATATATATATATATATATATAACCTGGATCAGGTGTGTAAGCTTAAGAATTCAGGTTAATTTATGTGTACATCTGACTATACTTACCATGACGTTACTCTACAGATGCTCAAATCCTATGTGACTATCTGCCTCTTGAGTGGGGATACCCTTTTCTACTGTACCCTTTTCTAATTTGACCTTCATGGAAGTATCATCAATAGAGAACCTTTTCTATATCCTCACCACAAAATTCAGCACCAGCAGTTTTCAAAGGAATGCTTCGACAAGCCTGATGCATTTTTGGAACAAGTCCTGTAGGCTGAAGAGGTTTAAATAGAACTTGTGGGCAGAACAGAGTAAAGCTATTTTGGGAGAATAAAGAGTTCAGCATTTCATGAAAATGAAACTTAAGCATGGGGGTGGATGGATCATGCTTTGGGCCTGTGTTGCTGCCTGTAGCACAGGGCACATTTCACTAGTAGAAGAATGGCTTCAAGTGTCATTCAACATACCAGTCACATATCATAAATAAGAGTATATTCTGGAAGCAAGCTCACTGTCTCTGGAAAAGATAGAAGTGAAAAGAGGATGGTGTTTACAAAAGGATAATGAACCTAAACACACCTCAAAATCCACAATGGACTGTTATGAATTAACCATCTGAAATTTATAGCAAAAACATGTATCAACACTGTGCTGAGCTCTGCTGCTCTTGTAGCTGATCTAATACATTAGAAACAGGAGCTGAGGGTAAATTCAGTATTGCATTCTGTTCCTTCTGTTCATTGTGCTTATCTCTTGGGACTGAGCAGTGTAGTTTGGTACTTTCCAGCCTGCAAACAGAGCTCATCTCAACCATGACATTCTATTAATGCAGTTATTAAAGGAGCTGGGTATCAGAGAGCATTATGATGGTTTACCTTAATGCCAATTGTAGTCCACCAGCCAAGACAGATTACTGAAGGTGTCTGAAGTGCTTCTTTGCTTCTACAATAGAGCTACAATGAAAGCTTAAACCCCTAGACAAAAAAGTAATTTAAATTTTGCAAAGTAATAAAATGACCATTTAGGAAATGTATCATGCTTTGTTTATTCGTATTATCCAATATTTCCTTTTTGAAAATGTGTGTTCTCATGTTAGAGTCATTAATATATATACCTAGTTGCAGCATTGTCTGTTGTTCTCTATCTGATGCAATGTGTCTACGCATCTGCTATTTTGGAAAAGAGAAGAGCTGCCATAACTTCCTTTCTACCAAACTGATGTTCACCATATTTTTTTTTTGTTTTAATATTCAGTATCAGCATACGTTTATTAATATTTAATAACTGTGATGGTGCTGGTTAGATTTCTTGAGCAGCAGGAATGTGCAGAGGGGCAAAAAAGTACTAAGTCAGCCACTGATTGTGCAAGTTCTCCTACTTATAAAGATGAGAGAGGTAATTTGTAATTTTCGTCATAGGTACACTTCAACTATGAGAGACAAAACGAGAAAATAAAATCAAATAAAATTTTTAAAGAATTTATTTGTAAACTTAGTATAAGTATTTGGTCACCCACAAACAAGCAAGATTTCTGGCTCTCACAGACCCGTAACAACTTCTTTAAGAAGCTCTTCCATCCTCCACTCATTACCTGTATTAATGGCACCAGTTTGACCTTGTTATCTTTATAAAAGACACCTGTCCACAACCTCAAAATGTCAAACTCCAATCTCAACCATGGTCAAAACCAAAGAGCTGTTGAAGGACACCAGGAAGAAAATTGTAGACCTGCACCAGACTGGGAAGAGTGACTCAACAAAAGGCAAGCAGGTTGGTGTTAAAAAAAATAACTGTGGGAGCAACTGTAAGAAAATGGAAGAGATACAAGACCACTGATAATCTCCCTCTATCTGGGGCCTCATGTAAGATATCATCCTGTGGGGTCGAAATGATCATTAGAGTGGTGAGCAAAAATCCCATAACTACACGGAGGTACCTGATGAATGACCTGCAGAGAGCTGGGACCAAAGTAACAAAGGCTACCATCAGTAGCACACTATGCAGAGAGGGACTCAAATCCTGCAGTGCCAGCCGCGTCCCCCTGCTTAAGCCAGTACATGTCCGGGCCCCTCTGAAGTTTTCCAGAGAGCATATGGTTGATCCCTCTTTCCATCATTGGGTCTACTATTATGTTACTAAAAACATGCTTCTTTATGTACAGCCCTGAAAACGTCTTTGATTCCTGGGATGTGTAAAAAATAAATAAATTCATAAATTCATACAAATATCTAAAAGGCAAGTTTAAGAAAATAACAGCATCTGGCACATAATACATGAATATATATATATATATATATATATATAATAAATTAATATAAGTACTACCCCAAGTTATAATTCCATATATAGTTTTTTAAATGAGACAGGCTTAGTATAAAGTCAGTGGGAAAAAAATCAAGCACATCATTGAGTTCTCTGTACCACTTAGTTATATGTAAACAGAAACATCACACAAAGTTCAATCAGTGTGTTCTATGCATTACATAATCCTATCCCCAATATTCTTGAAGCCCTATAATTTTGGATGGTACCTTTCTTAATGCCCTGGCTCTGTAATGGTACTGAATGCAGTTGGGCAGACATATTGACTCAGCTAAAATGACGGCACTTTTGACATTCCTGGTAGAACCCAACACTGCATCTAGGTATGCATTATCTACAGTTAGAGTGTTGTTTTTTTGCTTTACTCTCTACACATTGTGACTTCCGTCCTAATAGTACCATTCTAAATAAATACTAGGTCTAATTCTAACATCTAATCTTAATTAGATTAATGTCATTAATGCAGAGCACCAGCAGCAAAAAGCACTCCCATGAAGAACCCTCCTTGAGGAATACTTGCTAAATTTGAGTGACTGGGTGACTGAGTGAGTCAGTCAGAGAAAGTGAGTTGGGTCCTACATAGTTATATATCCTTGTTCTGTCATTTTATATAGAACTCTGGAATTTAGCAGTAGCTATTTGTGGAAAACCAAACCACCAGGACAGAATTCAAAATGAGTCATTACTAATTGCACATTATGTGTGCCTCAGAGAGCACATTTCTTCTTTGATTCAGAGCCCCCTTGTGGAATATTTTTAGCCCATTAAACATGAGTGAGTAAGTGATTAAAAATACTTTTTTCCCCATATTATATCAGAAACACTGCTGCCTGTGAAACCGTTTCTGTTAGTCATCTCAACCATCAGGACACCTATGCTGAGAAATGACCCCTTACCCTATTAAATTCACTGTACCATATTTTAATGGCTTATTACCTCAGTGAAAATGGAACTGATTGAAACACATAAAAAGATCAAAATATCATATGAACATATTAAATGTATATTTATAATTTTCTTAACACAACCTACCATCACTGTCTTTGAAGGCTCACAATTAGGTATCTATGATATGTAATTGCTAGTGATGTCAATGGGTCCATCAAGCAAATTTCAATGGATCGGTATTAGAGTCATGGTGTTCAGAGTGCCAACAGGTGGCCTCAAGATGACATTAATGGGCATTTCCAGCAGAAAACCTTGAAGAAGTTCCATGGAGGTAAGAGTTTAGATTCACAATAAGCTGCCTTTTTCCAGTGGAACTTGGAAACATAACATAAAAATCTGAAACAATATAGATCTTTTGTGGAAACAGAGCTGTTACTGGTGGGAGAACCACATGCCATTTTGTTTTAAACCAGCTGAATAGTGGAAAGCGAAACAGCTTGATCTGGACATCCCTAATAATTACAACAACCAACCCAACAACCCAACTTATTGAATGTTGGGACCCTCCTTTTCTAAAGTCCAGGGCAGGCACAGGTAGCACTTTTCTTCCTTTGAACATATTATTTTATTGACAGAGGTGAGGAGAACTGAAGTAACAGTTTCTAACAGCACTTTTACAGCTAAAAGAGGAGCTGCAAGAGCACCGCTGTGAGAGCATGTGTTACTTCATGAAGCCCTGTTTCAGCATGTGGGGGATCGCTGCAGAAGCACTGATTGTGAGGCTGAGGAGGGACCAGTTGTCTAGCAACGAGGTGAGAGAGGTGAAACAGGTGAAAGAGGGAGCAAGAAGAGAGAAAGAGAAAGAATGAGAGACAGTGATTTTACTATCATTATGCTCCAGACTTGTGGAGGTTTGAACTGGCAGCATTCTGCACACACTGCCCTAAATCTTCATTTGTATCGGAGAGTTCAGAGAGTGAAGGGCGCTTAATCTCAGAACTCCCTTTAGGCCTTCGTTTTACCTAATAATGCAACAGAGGGATTAGTGACTTTATCAGCCGTCCACACCATTTCTTTCTCTAGCCAGGTTTCCTTTCAGACATTTGGAAATGTTATGTTATTCATGTTATGAATTTTCAGCAGAAATGAGAATTAAGTTGTTTCCTTCCAGTATAGTTTTATGGAAGAACTTTAGATGAAGTACACTACTAGGAGTATTATATATATATATATATATATATATATATATATATATATATATATATATATATATATATATATATATATATATATGGTAACGCCAAATCCCTGGCTACAGCAGTTTTCCCTGGGCCCCCTTTTCTTTCATCAGCTAGGTGGGGGTGGGGGCTTTTCCCCCAATAATCTAGCCGTTGTTCAATTGGTGGGTGGGCCCTCGCAATCTTTTCGTTCTTTTGACCCGGCCCCTGGGAGCACGGGGGGAAGCCACAGGGCCCTGGGTATAGCAGTTCACCACCCCCACCTGATGCCCCTGGTTGAGGTTGGTGAGGTGGTGATCATCAAATCCTTATCTCACTGTAGCGCATTTACCACATGGAATCAAATCTTGACATTGTGTCCAAATATTGTAGTATGCCCTCCTTGAGCCGTGGACGGATTCCTGCAGATACTAGATAGAACATCTATTTAATGCCTTTGCATGAATTTACTTTAATTCCTGATTATGATTATGTCACTGATCCAGATATTGGGTTATAGAGAAAATTTCAGAATAAAATTCCAGAGAAGGGATAATAGTGATCGTTAAAATAACAAAATAATAAGGATGTTTGGGTTATTAATTTTAGCTGTTTGATAGTATGTTATTTTCATGTTCAGCTCTAAAACACTCTAAGATTGTAATTTTATTGAGTTTTCTATTATATAAAGTATATCATATATATGTGTGTGTGTGTATTTATATATATATATATAAGAATTATAATAAATAAATAAATATATATATATATATATATATATATATATATATATATATATATATATATATATATATATATATATATATATATATAAATAAATACACACACACACACATATATATGTATATATGTATAGATATTCAATGTTTAAAATAATATTTAAAATATCACATAAATTAGCCTAGGGTTCTAAAGGTGAACAAAACCAGATGAACCCATTTCTGCTGCTCTGCATGGGTTTCTAGCATGGATAACACTAAACATAAACTGCACTTCCATATTATGCCATCTGTCAATGAGTGACTGAACACATTTTACACAACACCAGCAAGGTGCAGCTACAAGATAGGAGCCAGTGAGTAGTGGGTCCATTTTAATATTAATAACACCCATAAAATCCAGCCTGTAAATTGAACAACACTTTCAAAATGTGAATCCTGTAATGCTGGATTCTTCAGCAAAGAACTCCAGTGACTGTGACCCACTCATAAAAGAAAAGACCAAGAGCGTGACGTCCTCTCATAATGAAGACACACAACTCGAGCAGCTGAAAGAAAAGCCCTCTGACAAAGCAATTAGACTTCAATATACATAATTATGAGGCTAGAAAAATCCCGCCACCATCCCCCCAACACACATGCAACTGCCACCAGAACACTCCTGCCCACTCTCCACAGGTGGCTTGTGTGTCTTTGTTGTTCTTTTCTTTGCCTCAGTTGGTATTGGCACAGCAGAGGGCAGTGTGCTGAAGAAAAAAACGATGTAATCACAGCCTCGCCAGATAGAAATCAATTAACTCGGGCACTCACGCCTCTTTTGATTCCAGTGTGTGTCTAATTAGCACAGCAGCGAGAGGTGGAGGCTTTCCCACCAGTAGTACTGGATCTGTTGTTTTGCCTCCTCCATCACACCCTCAGAAAGAATGTGAAAACCCCTTTCAGATCACCCTAATTCCAGTGCCAAGCCAAGGAGAGAGTAAAAAGAAAGCCAGAGATAACAGTGAGGATATTGAATTATGGTCATCATCATGTTTGTTCCTGGAGGTCTTTTCTACTTCAGAAGGGCTGTAATGGTTCCAGCCCTGAAAGAGTGGCCAATAGAACAAGATGATTGGCATGTAGTCCTGCATTGTGCAGCCATCTACCATCTACCATCCTAACAGGATGACTCGTGGAAGGTATCACTACTTGCTGAAAGTCAGAAATCAGGGCTGTTGGGTCAATGCATTGGTTCTACCTCTCCATGGTTCATGTAGGTCTCCCTATGCCTTCATGTCTATGGTGCGTGCCTTCTATTATCCACTGCTGCCAACAGAGTGCTTCAGTAACATCCACACGACCAGTATGGTGTACGAACTATTAATAACATCAAGCTTTTACCCCCAGAAAGAGTGTGAAAACACCTTTCAGATGATCCTAATAACGGTGCCAAGCCAAATACAAAGCCAGTTATGTAACAGTTCCTTGCCCTAAAGAAATGCCCAAAATGAAAGAGCTTTGCCATTCAAGTCAACCTGAAATCAACATGGCCATTATTCACCTTATTATGTTCTTGGTCATGGGACCATGTCAGTCAGAAAACACAATTCTTGTTGCTCTTAAAACTTTGGCCAAAATGTCACAGCCTGTAAATGCTATTTTTTTGCAAAGCCCATGCTCCCAGTGTCTGAGACAAGGGAGGTGATCTGGAGAAAATTGCTCAAGAGTTCTGGGCAGCTTTGGCTGGTAATGCTTAAAGCCCCCTCACCATGTAAAGATGTAAATGGATTTGGAAGAGATGGAGGAGCTGTAGTGGTGGTGGGGTCTGGGAATTGTAATCATGAGAAGCTGAGGGGAGAGGAGCAGGTTTTATTAGGTGCACAGTTGAGGAGAGGTTGGTCGTGTTCCTCCTCACAAACTTTTGATATTTCAAAACACCACTGACATTATGTCACTATGTATGTGTGCACAAAAAATAATTATACTGGGTAGTAATATCACAACATCTTTTCAGACATCACACCTTTGCAGACTTGCATTACAGTTGATTGATTCTTTGTGCAACTATTTTCATTCACTGCAAAAATATATATATGAGCAATATATTTTGAATATATATATTTTTCCATTCATGAAAGTAGGCTCAAATAAACATGGTTTAGTGGACACTGGAATATGAACAGCAGAACAGCATGACTGTTCTAGATCTCCAGCATAAACCAGTTTAGATCAGCATGGGAAATGGTGAAGTCAACTTGTGGAAAGCAAGTCAAACAGGCTCTGGGGTAAGAGACGTACTGTGTGGATTTTCCTTTTCACAAATCTATTCCTCTGTAAGAGTTGAGACTCCCACACTGGTGCTCACAGACTGCTGGTCTAGATGCTTTGGTGCTGATGACCCTGATTCAGAGACCCTGTTTCACTGAAATGCATTTTACCTCTTAATGCTCACCCAGACAACACGTTCTTCTTCACCTCCGTCTCTACTCTCTCTATACACAACTCCATATGAGTGTGTTTTTCCAATCTCTGTCTCTGGGTTTTGCTGTCTCCACTGGGGAGGTCATGTAAAGAGAAGTGTATATTAAGGAGCGTAGCCTGACGGAGGGCGGCCTGGCGGAGAGCGAGCGGTACTGTTCTCTGTGAGCCTGATGAGCAGTCCAGTCTGTAATTACGCACAGCCGCAGCCAAGCCCCAGGGACGGAGCCAGCTCACACTGAGTTTAATGGAGAGAGGAAAAGAGTGAGAGAGAGAGAGTGAGAGAGAGAGAGAGAGAGAGAGTCTTTGATGATGATGATGTGTGTGTGTGTGTGTGTTTTACACAAGGGGGCTGCGCTTAACAACTACAAGGAAACTGGTAGCTAAAAGTCTGTCACTGAAGTTTAGCAAAGTTATAATATATCATAAGAATCATAGAATGGGTCTGTTTTCGGACCCCTGACAACATGTGAACGAGGGCCCTACAAATGTATTATACCAATGCTTAAATAGACTGTGATGGAATTCCCAGTTTTGGCCAAGGCACATCCATGCCTTGCCTTGTATTGGCTCCACCTTTCTCTGTTATGATAATTCTATAGTTCTATAATGGTCCACATGCAGTCAGGTGAAAAAGTTAGGACACCCCATGTGACTTTCTTAAAACAATTTGTGAAGCATGGAGGTGGAAATGCCATGGTTTGGGGATCCTTTGTTGTCGCTATATCAAATCAGAAGTCAGCAGACTCTTAATTCTGCATCTTAAATTTGGCTCGTATCACCACCCAGTACATTCTGTCACCTGTCCCATTAACACAGGCGACCATGTGCACAATATTGCACTGCTTCTGAGGAATGTGGTTGAGATGACAACCTAACCGGGAGCTGGAATTTTGGTGATGTAATATTTTTTCCAACTTTCAAGTTGGGGATGATTGTTTGGATGAACAATGGGAACACTCAACCTGAGTTTAAAATAAACTCCTATGTTACGGAGTCCGTTGGGCTATAGACTAAGCTTAAGACAGAAAGTTTCTGGTCTATAGAGAGGAGTTGCAGCAGTAAATTGATAAGTTATGAAGTCTAGTTAATGGGCTATGAAATGGGGTTGGGGTGGTCAATTTAATGGAGCGTGGTTGAGGCAGAAAGTTGTGAGGGGTTGAGGCAGTAAATCGTTACAGTGTGGAATCAGAATGAAGCAGGAAGTTGTTCGGCTACAGAGTAAGTTTTTCAACATTTCAACATTGCAACTAAAGCAACTAATGACAGCTGAACATGTTTGCAGAAGAAGCTTACAGGCCCCTGCAAAGGCTAATATCACACTGTGATGCAGAAAGAAAGTGCTGACTAACTTACCCAGAACACGGGGACCAGTATGCTCACTCAGACTGGGTTCAAACAGAACTGTGATTGGTACAATCGCGTTTCAGTTTGAAACAAAGTCCCGTGAGTTGAGAAGTGCCATAGACAGAGAGTTCTTCCATCCCACAAAGGTCATAAAATGCTCTTTCATAGTCCACACTGTCCTGGTCCTGCCCCATGCATTCTGCATCCCATTAGTTCTCACACCCATGCTGTGGACCTTGATTATATTTCTAGGAACTTTCTAGGAACCCTTTGCACATGGGCGACTCGCGCTACATCATACCATCTTCAGCTGTCTTTTGTGATAAGAACCTGAGCCGGCCCCTGGCTAATGAGGAACACTCTTTATCCTTAAATTCAGACTGGCACAACTATGCTTAGTCCACCCACCCCCATACCCCTCGCAACCATTCACCCACCCACTCTGTCTCTGTCTCTCTACTCCACACTTCATGCCTCAGCAATCACCCACTGTGTTATCCAATTACCAACACCAGAGAGGCAGCAGAGGACATGGAATGGAGGGCAGGTGACAGACACCAAAGACACACACACACACACACACACACACACACACACACACACACACACACACACACACGACACGCCCCTGGCAAGGGCAAGCCAATCTGAAGTTAAAAGATCAGAGAGGCCTTCAGCGCTGTGTTAATTTGACACACACCTGTCTGGGTGCATTGGTGTAATGGGGGTTTATTTTTAACTCTGTCATTCCTGCATCATTACTGTAGACATCATAATAAACTCTAAATATTTTAAGTATCTTATACATTAGTGCTTAAAAGTTTGTGAACCCTTTAGAAATTTCCTCCCTTTAACTGCTTGCTTCAGGTCCTTCCACACCTTTTCTGTTAGATGAAGGTCAGGACTTTGACTAAGTTTATTCTTCTTTAACCATTTTCTGGAAGAACTTATGCGCTTAGGCTTGTTGTCTTGCTGCATGACCCACGCTCTCTGGAAACTCAGCTCACGGGCAGATGTCTTGAAGTTTTCCTTTAACATTAGCTGGTATAATTCAGAATTCATTGTTCCATCTATGATGGCAAGCTGTTCTAGCCCTGCTATGCACACGATTGTTACAGTCACTGTAAATTAATATTGTTTTTTGCTACATTTCCACAATTAAAAGTAATAACAGTAAATAATAATTACACTCATTTACCTTCAGGTTTATTTGCAAAATTTACAAACGTACAGTTATTCGGAAAAAGTCAATCAAACAAGAGTAATTTAAAGAGCTGAACACAACTAATATAACAAGTGTTTTCTCCCCATTCCAGCTTAATATTGTTGGGTTTGCTGCAACCACCGTGTTCAAATCCCACTAAAGATTTTCTATGTGGTTCATGTCAGGCAACTTTGACGGCCACTCTAGAATCTTCCAGGTCTTTTTCTAAAACCAAGCCTTGGTGGACTTGGAGGTATGCTTGGGATAAGTGTCCTTTTGGATGGTCCAATTGCACCCAAGCTCACAGACAGCATGACATTTTCTCCTAGATCTTCCTGATACTTGATGGAATTCATTTTGCCATTCAGGTGTTCAGTGCCAGAAGAAGCAAAGCACTTCTGAGTCAGACATGCTTTACAATAGGCAGGAAGTTTTTACAGCATGTTTCATTCTTCTTTCTCCAGACACACTGCTGATCCATAAAAAACATCCTTTCTTGCTCCACAGAACAGAATCTCAAAACCTCTGAGCAGATTGGAGCTGAATTTTCTTGTTCTTTGGGGTCAGTCGAGGTGTATGTCATGACGTTCCAGCATTTATTATGGGCCTTACTGTGCAAACTGAAACCTCAGCATTGTGGCTAATCTGCTTCAGTCCTGCAGAGACTGGCTCTTAAAACAAGCTAGTTTGGTTTTCACAATATGGACATCATGGCAGAGGCTGTGAGGAGACTGAAGATGTTATTGGGGGAAGAGAGAAGGAAAGACTGACTATGTGAAAGAGCACTCAAGAAATGCATTACATGTTGGAGCTACAAGAGATAAAAGGATGCAAGACCAAGCTAGGTTTCTTGTAGTGTGGGGGCTCAGAGAGTGATTTCATGACATTGATCAGTCTATCTTTTTCTTATCTGCTTTGTCCTGGTCAGGGTGATGATAGGAGCCAACTGGATGCATGGCAGGAACACGCCCTGGACAGGGTAGTGTGTTGCAGGGTACTGAGAAGAAATCAGAGTACTGGAGTACCTCTTGCATGAACTTGGGGAGAACATTCACTACTATGCTTCAGTGTTCAAATGGTTGACTCTGCAACTCTAGGGGGAGCCCAGAAGCAGAAATACCAATTCTTACGTAGTGTTGCCTTAATCTATCCTAAAATGAGGTAAAACAACACAGCCAACAAACATCTTACAGGAATGCATGATGCATCTAAAGAAGCCCTTAGGTTGAGTTGAGAGAACAGCTGATTTGCAAACAGGCTCTTATGAGCACCTCTTATTTATATATACATACATATATATATATATATATATATATATATATATATATATATATATATATATATATATATATATATATATATATGCTGTTTTCTAGGCTTTGTATCTCAGGATCAGAGTTACCTACAGACATGATACAATTTACCCTTTCTAAACATGGTTCATCATGGTTTCAATGAATTATAAGTAAATAATCCAGCTTAGAAAACAGCTGCAATTAACTTGTTTGTTTCCAACTGAACAAAATCTCAATTTAAATGCCAAAGCTTCCAGTGCATGTTTACTGCTCTGTCCACATGTACATGCTCAACCTGCACGCAGACTCTGACTGTTCAGCAAGAGGGGGTGGGGCTGACAATGTCACTGACCCCGATACTATTTGCTCTTTTTCTTTGCTCACACAGTGTTTTCAATAACATTTGCAGTGGAGGTTGAATAATGTTGATTGTACCTGCGTGTGTTCATGGATGGTTTCTGTAATATGGATCCTTTGTGTTTTTGCAAACTGAGAAAGAAACTCAGTGTCGCTGAATTCACACAGGCAGTGTGTGCAGGATAGCACACCATGTTTGACATTTTATCTCAGAGAGAGAGAGAGAAGAATAATAACTTCGTCCTTTATACATCAGCCTCTTAAAGCCACTCTACAGAGCAGACACACACCCACATTAGCCTAACACCACACTAATGCCTTTAGCCCCTGTGTGATCCCACCCTGCTCATCAGTGAGGGGCTGCTTAGAGGTAATTTGGCTATAATTAAGGGGAGGAGTAGAGAGAGGGAATGGGAGAGAGAGCACAGGAGAAATGGAGGGACACATAGAGAAAGAAGAGCCCAATTAACCCACCATAATAGGAAAATCAGCACATTTCATTTTGAGGTAAAAATATGTAGGATTTTTTTTTTTACTTCAACCAAATTCACAAACTTACCATACATCAAACAACAACTTTGCAGTATTTTACATTTAGAGCCTATGCATTGGGATCACCTACATTTGTACACCAAACCACACCTCCCTAGCTTCATTTGTTTATGCACAAAAAAACATTTTTGAACACACCTCCATAAATATGTTCATGGCCATGATGTCACAAACAGTTAGGACACCCTGTGCCCTAATAACTGGTATTTTCCCCTTTGACTGAAATTGTATTTGATTAATGCTCTCTGACATCAACTGGGAGAATGCGGAGAAGAGATCTTTCAGCTGTGTGATACTTCAACTTCAGGCTTTTGGACACATGGTCTCACATTTTCCTTCTCTGATACAATCAATAATTTATGGTGGATTTTATTATGGAGAGCTCTCCAGGCCTTGCTGCAGTAAAGCATCCCCTAACCATGACACTTCCACCCCCATGCTTCACAGTTGGTATTGGTTATTTTACTCAAATGCTGTGTTTGATTTTTTTTATCTTCTGTAAGTTTATCCAAATAATTCAACGGCCTTGGTCTAGATGTCCTCTGTTTTTTTTTTTTGACAGCAAGGGATTCGTCCTTGCATACCTTCCATGGAAATCAAACTCTTTCTGATGCTTGATGCAGGTAGAGCTACCTGTAGGTCCCATGATGACATTATAAGATTGTTGGAGACTTCTTCATACATCTTGTGGTCTGCTCTTTGCTAGGACAGTCTGACCTGGCCATGTTGGCAGTTTGATGATTTGAGGTTTGAAGGCCTCAGACAGGTCTTTGGATCTGGTCGTTGTGGTTGCGCTCACCGACAATCAAGGAAACGTTTGAAGTTTAAATAAGACAGGCATCTCCAAAATCCTCTCTAACGGTTAATCTGCTGCTGAAATGGTGCATTAAATTTTTTTAATGTTTTTTATGTTTTGTCCATATATGTAGGTTTTCATGGTGAATCCAAGTTCTCCATGATTGTAAATGAATGTGAGCTCTAATACAGCACCAGCTCCCTGTGCATTTTCCCAACCCTCTTTATATCCGGTGAGAATCATTAAAAGCATCATAACTGCACAGAGATATTCGTCGGGCAGTAATCAGATCCAGGCTCATAATTAAGGGCACCTTATTTAATACAGGCTGCTTTATTATTTGCCTTATTAAATAGCCCTTAAAAAGGTGGTTGCCAGGTTCACAGTCTATGAGGTAGATCTAACTCACCAGCTGAGACACGATTGTTACCATGGCAACGGAAGGGCTAGAGAACCTGCCGAATGGAAAATGTCAATTACACTGAGTATGTAGATATAGAGAACCGCAGCAGAAGCCAGCAGAGTACTGGCAAAGTGTCTGCGTGAGAGTGTGTGTGTGTGTGTGTGTGTGTGTGTGTGTGTGTGTGTGTGTGTGTGTGTGTGTGTGTGTGTGAGTGTATGTGCTGTTAATGTTCTGCGCAGTAGACAGAGGCAATGACAAAGAGAGCAAATGATGGACTGCCTCATAACGTCGTTCCTGTGAAAGCAGTCAGCCTCAAAGACCTTAAAGGGCACATAGCATGGAAAACAGAATTGAACTGTTTCATGTTTAAAAAAAAAACACATACCAGTCACTCTCCAGTCCACCAGGCTGCAAGAACAACCTTCTCTACATTCCATGTTTTTGTGTTTGTGGCATTTACATTCTGCCTATCCAACTATTGAGACCTGCCTGGTCTAAAGATGAATTCATACCGACTAAAATGTCATTTCAGAAACTGTACAATGTGTACTAAATATAGGTCGACCCTCAAGCACATGCATTAATAAGACAGACACACAGAAATCAAGCAATCTGAACAGAGAATGTTACAAAGCAATCAGTGTAATTGTATTACCCGAACCTCAACTTAAACCTAACCCTTACTCTAACCCTAAGCATAACCATAACTGAGCCTGGTTCCTCCCAAGGTATCTTCCTCCAACTCTGCAGTTTTTCCTTGCCACTGTCGCCCTTTGTCCTCACTGGGGGGTTTATGTCTTCATCCTTTGTTCATGTGTTGTTCACATTTTTATTTTTGACTTCTGTAAAGCTTCTCTGTGACAAAATCAGTGGTAAAAAGTGTGAATTGTAATACATGTGTGGAAAAAGAGTGTGCAATTCATGCAAAACTCATCATTTATGTGTGTATTTATGGAGATCTTGTTGCCTAACAGCAGTTTAGCTTCATTTGCTGTGTGCTTATCTATCTCTTTAAATGAGCTTCCCTTTGGAAGTGAAGAATGTCCTTGTCTTCACGAATAAACATAATATAATCAAATTATAAAAGAGATTAAAATGATGCAATGAAAATCTGTAAACATTGAGATAAACCACATTTATGTTTATTGTTTATTCTTTTATTTTTTATTGTCTTATGCTTGTTTTGATTTCTATATAAATGCATTTCATTCTGCAAGAATAGAGCTGTGAATACGACAACAAGAACAATAATCATCATCATCATAATCAAAGTAATCAATAATTCATTAATGGTCCATGTAGGCATTATAATATTTATGGCAACATTAAAATATTACAGGCAAAATAATATTATAGTTAATACACTGAATTGTTCTGGATAATAATTTGATAATAACTAATGTGAAATTATTATTATTATTTTTATTATTATTATTATTGCTGTTGTTGTTATTATTGTTGCTTTTTAGCATTGTTATTGCCACAGATATTAGGACTACTGCTAAGGTACGCGTGCGTGCGCACACACACACACACACACACACACACACACACACACACACACACACACACACACACACACACACACACATACACACACACTCCGTTGATCAGAATATTGATCTGGTCTGTGTGCAGAAGTTGGATCAATGGAGTGAAATACAAGCTGGAGTCTTGGAGGAGTTGAATTCAGGAGCACAGAGACTGAGGTGTTGGCTCTGAGCTGTGTCCTGGGAATAGAACCGGCTCAGAATCCATAATATTTATGTTCTGGACATTACCTGAGAAGAGGCCGACACACACCGACACACACACACAAACACACACACCGACACACACACACAGACACACACACACACACACACACACACACACACACACACACACACACACACACACACACACACACACACACACATTATACAGATACAAGCAAAATGATCCAATGGGACTGATTGCTATGAAAGCTTCAATGCTCTCTGCTCAAACTCAACTGGGTGGATACTAAACCGATCCACTGGTACACTGAGCTCTGCTGCAGCACTTTACACCCGTCAGTTTCAGTTTTGATCTGTTCTGTTACCAGATTAGGGCAGTTAGTTAGAAAGTCTGATAAAAGTCTGATAAAAATGATGTTTAATGTAGAATATTCACATCATATCCATCACCTGCATTGACTGAAACTAATCTGTTGCTTTGCCCTGCTTGCTGGCTTGCACACTAAGGGATAGAAAGGTGCACCAGAATTCTAAACCTGGAGCCTGGAACCTTATCATAGTTAGTGTTTATTGTGTTTTATAAAATTAGATGCTGTTTAGACAGCTAATTGTGACTAATCTACAGCTGGTAAGATCATAGCAGTGAGGGCCTCAGGTCCTTAGCCAATGAATTATTGTACTGTAGTAATAATGAGAGAGATGACCCACCTGAGCTGAACTTGAACTTTACTTGGTCATTACTAGGATACCCAGACGTCCTCTGCTGGACATCCTCTTTCTGAACTGGCAAAAACATTTCCAGCTGGAATTTCTAAATGGCAGGAAATGTCATCTTCTCACCACCAAGATTGGCCTCCATGTACCTACAGCTACAACAATCATTAGTCAAACTACTTTCCACTAAAGCTGATTGGCCGCTGCCTAAAAATGCCTAAACATAAAAGTAAATAAACTGCCATGGGTGCACGCTGCGCAGACGAAGATAAAGAGAGACTTACGGGATTTTCAAGAATTTAATAAGAAACTGACATGAATCCAAAACAAACACAGAGAAACACACACTGACGTAAAAGCAAACAGAGTCACCAAAAAAAGAACTAACTATGACTGACTGAAAACCAGGAACTTAAACACATGGGCAGAAATACACCTGGGATACAATGAAGAACTGACTTTTTATTATTTTAATCAGTATGGAAATTTGTTCACACACACACACACACACACACACACACACACACACACACACACACACACACACACACACACACACACACACACAGTCCTACTACTTTAAGCCCTCCAGCCACAACATGCTAACTCTAATGGATGCCTGCGTGGCTCCAGTGTCTTTTTAAAAGCCATAATATCATCACCTTATCTTTACTGCAGCTGCTTCAGATGCTGCTTGTTTTTGAGTCTTTTTGGATCAGTTTTGTCTTCAGTATGACACAAGTGTGAACAGTTGGGTTCAAGTCAGGTGAGGCAGATGCCAGTTAAGCAGATTTGTTTGCCTTGAAAAGCTCATGGGTTGCTTGGTTGTACTGTGGTGCGAAAAGTGATTATATTGGTTTTTGCAGCGTTGAACTGAATCTGATCTGAAAGTAGAGAAATACACCCTTCAGAATGTATTATTAATTATTAGAATGTGACTGCCACCATGTTTGACGGGCTCATGAGCCATTCCTTTATGCAAGTTAATCTTTCCTTTATCTGTCCCAAGATTCTTGTTCCAAAATTGATCAGACATTTTTATGTTCTCTACTAGTTTAATGTGACCATTCAGGTTTTGTTGGTTGCTAGTGGGCTACATCTTCAGGTAAACCCTTTTCATGATTGTTGGTTTTTTTTATAATGACCTTATAATAACCTCCTTGACAGTTTTTGATTAAGTAGAGGTTTTGAAGTGTTTTGCATCACCAAGGAAAGAATTCTGTGATGAGTCTACTTGAGTTGTTTAGTACATTTTGGCATTTCTGCTTACCATACATTAATACCACACATCATACATTTATAAGAATGTATAAATATATTGATTGGCCAATGTCTGACCATATCTCTGACCAATTTCTATTGTTTTTCAGACATTATTGTATTGCATATTGAGAGTTTCCATGAACAGCTACTTAATACCAATGCAATACTTGGAATCACCTTAACTTTCCTTAATTCCTCATTGAATGTACGACCCACTGAAATCAGCATCTTGATTTGCTTCATTTCAAACCCATTGGGTTGCTGTCTCAGTACTTGTGACCCTGACCATACATGACCAAACTAAGTGACCATTTTCCATCATGCTCGGAGCATACCTGATGTTCAGCTGTGAAAATCAGGACAGGCATCTGTTGTTTTCCAGCATAGCATTTACAGCACATTAACTTGAAACGAACACGCAAACATCCTTCCAAGAATGCGTCAGTCAAGCACTGGAGCTGTCATATTTGCCATCAAAGGATCCGCTGGCTTTGACCGAAATGTGATGACATTCTGAAAGGGGGATTTGGAAGAGGGGTGGGGGTGTTTAAATATATACGCCCTTCCCTT
Organism: Acestrorhynchus altus; assembly: GCA_034509495.1. Classification (NCBI taxonomy): domain Eukaryota; kingdom Metazoa; phylum Chordata; class Actinopteri; order Characiformes; family Acestrorhynchidae; genus Acestrorhynchus; species Acestrorhynchus altus. The sequence continues at coordinate 6,662,080 of CM067520.1, forward strand.
AGGCACTTGCTGAGCTTTCTGTCGCCAGGAGCAATGGCAGGAAACGTCTCTGCTCATTACATTCACCTATTCCACAAACATCAGTGTCACTGTCAGGCTCAAGATCGGCATTCTCCATGTCGTGTGTGTGTGTGTGTGTGTGTGTGTGTGTGTGTTTGTGTGTGTGTGTGACAGAGAAAGACAGGGGTACTAATCTGTATTCATGTAACAGTTTAACAGTGACAGACCACAAACAATCTTAAACCAAGAGCATTTTGGAATTATTCGCAAAATAAATCCTGAAAGTTTAAGTGAAAAATGATAGAATCCTTCCACAGAATTCTTCCACAGACATGATCCTACATAGCAGTTTGACAATGTAGAGTATTACACTATATGGACAAAAGTACTGGGAAATCGGATGATTGATTGTTTCCTCTACAATAAAGAGTCCGTCCTGATTTTGTTGGAGTAACTGTCTCTACTGTCCAGGAAAGACTTTCTAATAGATTTTGCTGTGAAAATTTGATTACATTCAGTGACAGGCCTGAAATATACTGAGGGCTGGATGTTGGATGATCACCATCCCACCTGATCCCCCCATCTCCCCAAGTCAATCCAAAAATTACATTGGTGGACACAGTTCCACTGCTCCACATCTTAATACTGAGGGGATTTATACTCTTCTAGCCCACGCCTGGCATTAGGCATGGCACAATTATGTTGTTTATCTGCTCCAGAGAGTCCTATTTTATTGGCCCTCTACTCGGACTCGACAAGCTATGTCGATAATAATGCAATAATAAAGTAATAAAGTAACTGAATTAATTTATTAGAAGGGTGTCCATATAGTATATGTTCATGAAGTCGTTAGTGGCCAGCTGCCTCCTGAAGAGTGTGAGAATTTTTCTTCATTATAGTGAGAATTTGTCTGTTGTCAGCATTTTTAAAACACATCTGAACTGTACCTGGGAGTGTTCTCAAGAACTACTTAAAGAAAAGTCTTAGGAATATGTTGGTTAATGAAACCTTCTTCTTCTTCTTCTTCTTCTTCTTCTTCTTCTTCTTCTTCTTCTTCTTCTTCTTCTTCTTCTTCTTCTGGCTGCTCCCTTTAGGGTCGCCACAGCGGATCATCTGCCTCCATCTTGCCCTATCCCCTGTCTCCTCTACTGTTACACCAACCATCTCCATGTCCACCTTCACTACATCCATAAACCTTCTCTGAGGTCTTCCTCTTCTCCTTCTGCCCGGCAGCTCCATCTCCAACATTCTTTGGCCAATATATCCGCTATTCCTCCTCAACACATGTCCAAACCATCTCAACCTGGCCTCTCTGGCTTTATCTCCAAACTGCTCCACCTTCACTGTCCCTCTGATCTGCTCATTTCTAATCTTGTCTATCCTTGTCACTCCCAATCAAAATCTCAGCATCTTCAGCTCACCTCCATCTCCAGCTCACAGCCAGTCTCTAAACCATACATCATAGCAGGTCTCACTACTGTCTTGTAAACCTTCCCTTTCACTCTTGCTGCTCTCCTTCTGTCACACATCATATTGGTGAATAAAACCCATGGTTGCAAAAAGCTGATTTTAGTCAGTCTGGGGATTTTGATTGCTTTGATTTTTATTTCTCACAGTGGCTTACTTGACCTTCCGGGGCACAACTCAACAAGGTTGACAAAGAAACAAAACCAGACACCAAAGATGACTAAAAGCCTAGAATCTAGACTAGATGTTAAAAACTGCTATTGTAACTGCACTAATGAAGCAGTTAAACACACCTGAGTATAACAAACACCTGTGAAGCCCTTTGTCCTGTGCCTTGAAATGGGGACTATAAGTGGTGGGCTTTTTGGTAAAAATATTATATCACAATATTTCAAGATATATTCATGATCGTATTTTGACAGACACAATGCATCTGTAGCAGCAGCTTCTTAAAAACTGCTATTTCAACACCATCACATTCATAGTAAACTAAGGGTTCTGTTACAACTGCTTGTTTGTATAAGGTGCAAAAGGTGTTTGGACAAAAGAACCAAACTGTGGTCCAACATGAAAATGTAGACTCTCTCCAGATGTACTGAGCCATGGTTCAGTTCAGACAGGCTACTGTCACAAATTAACCAATAGAAAGTGAAAAAACAACAGGTGATGTACCAAAATCAGACTCTCCCTTGTGCACATGTCATGTATGGGTTTAACAAACCACACTCACAATTCCTGTATCTACTGTAACTGTAGATTATTCCTTATTTATACACAGAAAACTCACAGAAAGAGTCATTTTCTAACTGACACTTAGAATCCTCATGGACTGACCAAGAAACAGGGCTAATTGCATTCATTTGACCAACACACAGAATATATCATTAGGTATATTATCATCTTTAATTATAATCAATTATGCATTATGCAATTATTAAGTGCATGCTTTTATCACCTCAAGGTTAGAATATTGCAATACACTCTTGCCAGGATGTTCAAGCAGGAATCTAAATAGACTTCAGTTAGTTCGAAATACTGCAGCCAGGGTCCTAACTAAAAGATTGACCATATCAGTACAATCTTATTGGCACTGCACTGGCTTCCAGTCAAATTCTGCACTGATTATAAAATTCTCTTGCTTGCATATGGAGCCCTACACAGGCTTGTTCCTGAGTACTTGCAAGATCTAATCTCCAATCAAGCAAGTATCAAGTAAAGTTTATGAGACCAACAAGCAGAAAAGTAATCAACTTTGGATGACAATGAATATGTTTGATATATTTTACATGAGATCTAAAAAATGCATTCATAATATTGGACTGGACCTGCTATGCAGGTTATCAAAAGAAAGTTTTTGATGCTTTGTTCTTTTCCTCTTTAGCTGTTTCTCTGCCATCTTTTGTGTGTACATACGTTTTCTTCCACACTCCTAATGTCCCTCCTTTTCCACCTGTGCACAAGCAGGAACCCATATTTTTCCTGAACAGCCAATAAGTAAATAGTTTTAAGAGGGGAAAATAATAGTGAATTCTATATATAAGAAAAAGAATAGCACAGAAAATGTATTAACATTGGAGCAAAAAATATTAAAGAAATAGGAATTATAATAGTAAACAACCCAACAGAAGAAATACACAAATACTTAAGAAACTACAAAATCCAGCTTAACAAACAAAAGAACTAAGCTCCTACTAAAAAGACTAAGAACATTTCATATAAAGTTATAAACCTAGCAAATTTCTAATTAAAATTCTAATTAATAAAACATTCAGATTATTTTTGTAAAACTATATTCATCAGACTGTGACCTGATACATCAACAGGTCCTGAGATATCAATACTTTTCTTTAAAAAAAATTAACTGCCAATACTAACTGAAGAACAAAACCAGGCACTAAAAGTTTCAGTATCAATAGAAGAAAATCACAAAGCAAATACAAAACAATAAAGCACCAGGTCCAGATGGCTTTCCTGCTGAGTTTGATAAACTTTTCTGGTCAATTCTAGCACCACTCTTCAGTAAATTAACTATGGAAATCAAATAAATCTTCCTACTGTGATGAATACAGCTACAATTTCCTTCCACCTCAAACCTAACAAAGACCCTATCACACCCTCAAGTTACCGACCTTAATCACTCATCAATACAGATGCAAAAATAATAAGCAAAGCATTAACTAACAGAATAGAAAGAGTAAATCTTAACCCTTGATGCAGAAAAAGCTTTTGACAGAGTAAATTAGAATTTCCTGTTTGCTATACTTCACAGATTGTGTTTTGGGGAATCATTTATACAATGGATTAAGATTCTATACACTTCACTTGTGGCCACTGCAACCACCAATGGAGTAATATCATAATGTTTCACTCTTCACAGTAGCACTATACAAGAATGACTTCTCTCCCCCCACTTATTTACCAAATTCATAGAACCAATAGCTGCAGTAATATGCCAAACCACAAAAATAAAAGGAATCCAGACATCAGACATCCAACAAAAAATTAGTTTATATGCAGTTGGCTTTTTGTGCAAAATCTCTCTTCCTCCATTAAAGAAAATTACTTAAAATCTCTGATTTCTGACTACTCCTTTAATTGCTCTGAATCCACCATTCTACCATTAATATATATATATATATATACACATACATACATACATACATACATACTCCAGGCCAGTCAAATGCGAACACCACTACAGCAACTGTAATATGCATGTGTGTGAAAACAACAGTCTACAGTAATGAGATACAGAGTCCATACAAACTGTACATACCACAAATATAGCAATGTGTGTTTGTGTGTGTTTGTTTTCTATGGTTTACATGGACCTAACCTTGCATGTGCACACACTTTCTTATGCATGCTCTCTGAGTCCAGCTAATGAAATACAAACAGCAGACACTCCTGAGAGAGAAGGGGGAGGGGCCTGGGTTTGTGTGTGTGTGTGTGTGTGTGTGTGTGTGTGTGTGTGTGTGTGTGTGTGTGTGTGTGTGTGTGTGTGTATGTGTGCATATGTGTGTACCCCCAGGGGAAGGAGTGAACTGTGTTGTGTGTTTGTGTGTGTGTGTGTGTGTGTGTGTGTGTGTGTGCTGGAGACAAAGCCTGGCTGGTGAATAAATCAAACTGCAGCAGTGTAGGAGATGAACAGCACAAAGGTCAAGGACAGCTGAGGAGGTCACAGCCAAGAAAAGGTCAACAACGGCCATCAAGCACAAACGGATGACACTGAGCTGGAGGGTCAGTTAATAGGTGACACTTTCAAAGAAAGAATGACTACTGAGTGTGATTACTAAGATTTAGGTTAGGGAAGGTTGGGATGGGCTTGTATCTCTTACATATGAGCAGATTGCATACACTCATCATAAAAGAAATGGACCCAGAAGGAATCAACCAATAGCAATGCAGGACTGCAGTGGTGTCAGAATGGCAGTGGGTCATCTACGGTGACAGAGTTCAGCTGTCTTGAAAAATCTCCATGATACTCAACTTTGGTCATTGTTATTGTGAACAGTTAAGCAAGTTGAAGATGAAATGCTCCATAAAACACACTTTTCAACATTTTAAGCAATACTAATGATTTACAAGGAGTACCTTGCAAAAGTCTGGTAAGCCTATGAGATTTGAGTGCTCAGATATCTTTGTCTCAGACCTTAGCTAGCCTATTAGGGTTATGGCTTGTTCACAATCAACATTAGGAGGTGATGTCCAGGTGGTGCAAATTTCAAACCATCGTAACCTTGTCCCAAAAAACAGCAACCATGGGTTCTTCTAAGCAGCAGCCTAGCACTAAAAAATGAAAATGGTTGAGTCCCAGGAGGAGAAGGCTATAAGTTCCAAAAAAGTAATTATGAAATAGCAGCTAACAGGAACAGTGGAGGTCTGCAATACCAAGAAAAACATTGACTGCAAAATATCATCAAGAAGACCCTGGAGTTGTGGTACTTGCACAAATATAGCCATCATGGATGAGTAATCAGAACTAAACCACTCCTGCGCCCTCACCAATCAAATCCAGCATCAGAAGTATGCGAAAGAATATTTAATCAAGCCTGATGCATTTTGGAAACAGGGTCTGAGGAACAATGAGGTTAAAATCTTTGGCCACAATGAGCTATGCCTGGAGGTATGCTCCAATTCTTGGAGAAAAGAGGCAGAGAATTTCATGAAAACAACACCTCTCCAGCTGTTAAGCATGGTGGTGGATGAATCGTGCTTTATGGTTGTGTTGCAGCCAGTGGCATGGAGAAAATTTCATAGGTGTAAGGAAGAATTTAATGAATGAATTTAATTTAATGAAATTCCAGCACATTCTGGAAACAAATAAAAAACATCTGTAAAAATGCTGACATTAAAAAAAAGGATGGCTTCTACAATTTGTTTATACAGGCAGATGTTCTCCTGCTCTGCTCTAGGCATGCAGAACCTGCAGAACCGGTGCCTGATTTACTAGCTGCTGGATCATCAGCTGGGGACCACCACTCATGGATGTTTCGCCCCTTAACTCAGAACACCTCCTGGTTGTGGGGCAGTGAACAGGGACATCTCCCTGATACCCCTTGCAGCTAGCACTCTCAGGAAGCGCATGTTGCACATGCCAAGTCCTGCCTTCTCATCCAGAGCCAAAAGCTAGCTTTCTCTGCCTCCTCTGATAGTTCTCTGGTGGCTCTCTGCAGTCTGGCTCCACATAGCCATAGATCTCTCAGCAGATGGCTTGTTGAGTATGCAATGAATCTTCTCACCCTTACCTCCACAGGGTATATCCTCATACCCCACCCTGCTTTTCTGCATTCTGCCAGCAGGTCTACATATTCTTCCCCCTTCCACTCATGCTGCCAACCCCTCTTCCCATGATACTGTCAGCTTGACCAGCAGCGTTTTCTGCTCAGCTGCGGTCCACAGAACCATGTCTGGCTGCAGGGTGGTGTTGCAGATCTCACAGGGGAAATGGAGATCAGTTTCACTGGCATTCTTCTGCTGGTGCTAGCTGGCAAGTGGATGTTGCATTGGCTCCCCACTGCCTCTCTTCTACAGCCTGTCTGCCCTGTCTGGACCATGCCCACCTCCTGGTGTTGAAGCCTGCTTGCTACCCTTTGCACCTCTTCCTCCACCCTCCATTTCCTTCCTGTTACCACCCAAGCACACTGGTCCTTCACTGCTGTCTCAAAGGACTCTCTTAGTTCAATGACCAGCCTTGCCTTCTCTTCTCTATATCCAAGGGTTATAGACTTCAGGAGCAGGGGGAGGGCATTCGATCCATACAGGCCTGCTGCTGAGAAGCACCTTGGAAGACCCAGCCATTTGCAGATGAAGGCATTAGCTCTTGCTTCTATCCAGGCCACAGCTGAGCTTTCGTGGCCTCATTACCCTTGGGTACAGGGTAAAGTTGTTACACAACAGCTTGTACTTTCCAGGGAGGTGGCTGATGTCTTCTGCAGGCCTGCTGACAGCTGTTGGAGGATGGTCTTCCACATCCCCTTATCTGAGAGACTGGATGTGAAGTGTCTTCCTAGACTGCAGAATGACTGGTCAGCTATGAGGGAGATGGTGAAGGTGACCCTGTCATTTTGTTCTCCTTTGTGCATGCAAAGGAACTTCATCCTTGCCCAGCTAATCAGCTCGTCCAGTCTCCTAAGCAGCCTGGACATGCATGGAGCTATTTGGAGCAGACATGATGTCATTCATGTAGATTCTTAGTGGGGGAAGCCTTTGGCCCAGTGGTAGCCTGGCTCCAATTAGGATGTTCTAAATGATACCACGAAGATGGGATGGGAACAATGGAGCATCATATGGCAGTTCCAACTTCCAGCTGCTGCCAACTGGTGGTGAAGGTTTACAGCCTGAAGCACATGTGCATATCCTGGAAGTAGCTTGCTATTTTGGCCTTGATGCTGGTTGAGATGTAGAAGAAGTCCATGCAAATGGAATTAGCTGGTGTGACACTGAACTATACGCATTGGCCAGATCTAGCCACACGACATGTAAGTCCTTCCTTTTTGGTGGTCTGGATTTGGAAATGGATAAAGATCCTAAACACACCTGAGAATCCACAGTAGACTACGTCAAAAGGTACAAAGTGGCTTCAGGCTGGAAGTGTGTGTGATGTTTAACTGCATATGTTCAGCAAAAACAAAGCATGATGGGCACATTTTGACAAAAACTACATGCATACCAAACATGTCTTGTGTGTGTGTGTGTTCTCCTCAGGCAGTGACTGGGTGAGTGTGTAATTAAATCTCTATCACACTGCATTGAGTGTGTGACTGAATTAGGGTGTGCTGTGTCTGCTGGCAGTCAGGCTGTACTGATACTGAATGGTGTGAAGAGTTCTCAAGGTTTTCTAATTCTAAAGTTGATAATATATGATCTCACTTTCTGTCTGTGCCCTGTGCTCCTGTTGACCCACCACCATGCTCTGCCTTCCCGGATCAGTTTGATTCAGTGTTCCTGTTCCATCTGTCTGGTTTAGTTACAGTTACCACTTGCTCTTTGGATGTGATGCCCACACGTTTGTTAAAAGATGTGCTGCACTTTGTGGCCCCCAACACCTTATCCAGAGTAAACGGCTCTCTTAAAATGGCATTGCCCCAGACAGTTTTAAACATGCAATAGTTCAACCTTTATTTAAGAAACCTAACTTGGATCTTTAATAAAGTCTGCCCTGTTCAACGTAGCCAATGATAATGTTAACTCTGGGAAATGTGTTTCAATTCTCTTAGATCTTAGTGCTGCATTTGATCAATTTGATCACCTTAGGTGTGTGGTTGGCATCCAGAGAACAGCCTTAAAGTGTTTTTTTTTTGTCCTGTAAAAACTTTTCTGTAAAGCTTGGCATTTTTTCCTCCTCTCTGACTGAAATCACCACAAGGCTCCATCCTGGGTCCTATTCTGTTTTCTTTGTACATGCTTCCCCTTCAGGCCATCTTTCACAAGCATTAGGTTTCCTACCACTGCTATCTGGATGATAACCATTTCTGTCTACCCACAGAACAAGGTAATAGCTGCTCTATACCTGCTATTACATAACACATACTGTCTTCAGGATAACAAACCTTGGCTGTCTAATCATTTTTAAAAACTGAATGATGATAAAACTGATTGCTTTTGGTCATCAAAAAACACTACATCTCCGGGGCCCACTATAATGAAGCACTTGCCCTCACTCTACACACTGCCCTCTCCCACCTGGACAAAAAGAACACATATGTTACAATGCTGTTTGTGGACAGTTCAGCTTTCAGCACCATTCTTCCCCCACAGCTCGACATGAAGCTCTGGGATCTCAGTCTGAACAGTTCTCTGCGCAGCTGGATTCTAAACTTCCTGGGGGCATCAGCAGGTGGTGAGGATGGGCAGAAACACATCCTTCGCACTGACCAACACCGGAGCCCACTCCTGTCGTCCCTGTAATTCCACGACTGCACAACCAGTCACAGCTCCAATGTCATTGTTGAATTTATTGATGATACAACAATCATAGGTCTGATCTCAAATGACAATGAGATGATGTCAGCCTCCTGACACACTGGTGCCAGGGAAACAACCTCTCTCTAACAATCAGTTACATCTCTGAGGAGCTTACATAGTCAGAACACACCACATGGGTGGTGAAGAAGGAACAACAGCACCTCTTCTACCTCCGGAGACTGAAGAGGTTTAGTCTGAATCCCTGCAGAGAGTGGAAGGATGAGGTAGGTGTTTCTAATAAAGTGGCCAGTGTGTAGAAGGATGAGGTAGGTGTTTTTAATAAAGTGGCCAGTGAGTGGAAGGATTAGGTAGGTGTTTCTAATAAAGTGGCCAGTGAGTGGAAGGATGAGGTAGGTGTTTCTAATAAAGTGGCCAGTGAGTAGAAGGATGAGGTAGGTGTTTCTAATAAAGTGGCCAGTGTGTAGAAGGATAAGGTAGGTGTTTCTAATAAAGTGGCCAGTGAGTGGAAGGATGAGGTAGGTGTTTCTAATAAAGTGGCCAGTGAGTGGAAGGATGAGGTAGGTGTTTCTAATAAAGTGGCCAGTGAGGGGAAGGATAAGGTAGGTGTTTCTAATAAAGTGGCCAGTGAGTGGAAGGATAAGGTAGGTGTTTCTAATAAAGTGGCCAGTGAGGGGAAGGATAAGGTAGGTGTTTCTAATAAAGTGGCCAGTGAGGGGAAGGATAAGTTGGGTGTTTCTAATAAAGTGGCCAGTGAGTGGAAGCACAAGGTTGGTTAGAGCACCTGTGCCTGGGGCAAGTGGGAAGCCCTATCCATGCTGCTGGGGGAGCAGTTGGGGAGTGAAGTGCCTTGCTCAAGGGCACTTCAGTCATGTCCTGCTAGTTCAAGGAATCGAACAGGCAACCTTCCAGGTTTTCTGCAGGTGTTTCTAATAAAGTGGCAATTTATTTTGTAAGATTTATTATGCACAGTACTTTTTCAGCCTCCTTGTTGATGTTTGCTATAGTGTATTTCACAGTTTGTCAATAATAAAAACACACTCTATTCTCTCACACTGTAGATGGTGGATGATACCACAGTTTTTATATCATAGGAAATTCCGGTGGGGCTGCGCTCACTTAATTCAACCGTAATCGCTTTTAATCTTCCAGTGCAAATGATATGGCTAATTCCAGAGCACATTTTATTAGCTCAGTTTGCCTAGCGTCTGGCAGCGCACTCCTGTGGCACATAATCCAATTAGTCCAATAAATCCACATGCCTCCAGGAGACACACCAAACAAAGCAGGACTATGCGAATGAAATGAAGAGACAGTGTGTACAGTGTTAAACCACTGGTACACACTATATACACACTTCTTGACCACACTCCAGCAACACCACTGTGTCTGATACTTATGTACCAGTGTTACCATATCGATACAAAGTCATTTTGTAAAAAAATAAAAAAGGGTAATTGCCATTAAAAAAATCCATAACATGAAAAATATGTTCATATTCTGAGGACAATATTTCCCATCTTGTTAACATTTGAATTTGGGAGCCATATTCATAATAAAATATGATGGGGTGGTAAATGTCATACTAACATGTGGACATGTCCCTAGCACAAATGCCAGCTGATGCATTAACTGTATATACATTTAAAAAAAAATTGCTATTGACTCATAATCTATGACATTGATGCTGGAAATACATTAGTGTCAATATTTTAATGAATCTTAATTTTTTTTTTATATCTAAAACACTTCAATTCAAACAATAAATGTATTCAGTGAATGTAAACAATGAAATACTGAGCATTACATGAAAAATGTAACAGCATCATATGGCAAACAGATTGTTGTTAACAAATTAAAGGAATAAAATAAAATGAAATGTTCCATTATAATTTTTTAAATTGTCATTTAGATTAGTGATAAAAAAAGGTCAACAGAAGAATCAGTACAGAAATAGTGGTTAGTGGCAGCCTGACAATTTTCCATATCAATTTTATGAGAGGAGCTGGTTGTCTTGAGGATTACAGACCCTGTCATGTTAAAGAAACATGAGCTGTTCTTCAACTGTTGTGATCTGGAATATCATAGCAACCACTTATCAACATATCAACCATCTAGCCACCACCTGGAATTCCACAGCAAATGCTTAACAAAACCATAAAACCCACCAGGGATCGTGTAGCAATCACATGTAAGCCATAACAGCATAGCAAACAGCCAGCAACACTTCAGGAAAAACCTAGATTAACACAGAAACCACACGGAAACCGCCTGGTAGTGTTCTGAGAAACCACAATTTTTAAGTTGCTATTTATCTCTCTGTTATTCATCTTTCCCAAGTTTCCCGTCTAGTAGTCATTTCATTTCTTTGGTTTCCGCTTTGTTGTTTTTGTGAATTCCCTGTTCTCACACACGCTGCTTGCATTTCTCCTTCTTGTCATTTTACAGAAGCAAAGCAGAAAATCAAATGTTCTTGTTTCTTTTAAACTCCACTGCAGTGTGTTCTGCATTGACTTTGGCCACCTGCAAAGGTACAACACGAAAGACAAAACCGAGGCAAGTAAGAATTCATAAACACAAAGAATAAAAGAATTCCTCCCTTTACACACTCCTCCACCTCATTTACTTCACACGCTATTCTGGGCAGGTAGCTGGAGGCCCATCAGAAGCACTTGAGCGGTGATTGAGCCAGCATCAGCAGCGCGGAGTGTTTCCTCATCAGCACGGTGTTTATGCAGATTCTGTGATTAGTGCCGCTCTGTGTGTAATCATGCTGAAACAGAGGGTTTGGTTCCCGTGTTCTTACCGTAGCTGCAGAAAAATAAACCAAAGACCTTTCATGCACAACAAAAGAGCAGCTCAGCTCTGCACACCTTTAAAGCTATGGTTAAAACAAAACGTGGGGTGTGAGGAGATCAGATGAGGTGAGAGAGGAAAAGGAAATAAAGGGAAAGAAGAAAATAGAAGAAATAAGGAGAGATGAGAAGAAAGACAAAGGGAAGAGAAGGAGAAGGGAGGATAAGTGACAGGGAGAGATGAGAGAAGAGCAGATCACAAGAATGGAGAACAGAAGACAAGAGAAGAGGAGGATGAGAAAACGAGCGGACTGAAGAGAACCAAAGAAAGGCGAAGAGAACAGAACAAGAGAGAAAAGAAGCAGACAGAAGAGAAGAGAACAAGACAGAAGAGAAGATGAGGAGAGGACAGAAGAGAAGAGGATAAAGAGGAAAGAAGAAGACTGAAGGGAATAGAAGACAAGAAGAGAGGAAAGAAGAAAAGGGAAGAGGACAGAAGAGAAGAATGGAGAAGAGAGAAGAAAAGAAGACAGAATAGAAGAGAAAACAAGAGAATGAAAGCAGAGAAAAGAGAAGAAAAGGGAAGACGAGGAGAGGAAAGAAAAGAAGAGAACAGAAGAGAAGAATGAAGAGAAGAAGTGAGAAGCAGACAGAAGAGAAGAGAAGAGAAGAGAAGAGAAGAGAAGAGAAGAGAAGAGGGGGAGAACTGGAGAGAAGAGCAGAGGAGAGATCAGAAGAGATGAGGATGGAAGTGGACTGAAGAGAAGAAAAGCAAAGAGAAGAGAAGAGAAGAGAAGCGAAGAGAAGAGAAGAGAAGAGAAGAGAAGAGAAGAGAAGAGAAGAGAAGAGAAGAGAAGAGAAGATTTTGATGGTCAAGGTGTTTAAAATCATCCAGACAAAAACATATTCTATACCAGCTGTTAAGGTTATTCAGTCTGCTTAGCTCCTGTTTACCTCTGGTGACCTATGAGCATCACCCACTTGACTAAACTTGTTTGTCAAACTGGTCATACTGGTGCAACGATATGATTGGAGTGCTTATGCTAATCAACCAGCATGGTCATGCTGAAAGTGCTGGTCAGCAAACTTGGCTGTGCTGAAGAATAAACAAGAAGAGAAGAAAACAAAGAAGAAAAGGAGAAGATCGGAGCTCCATCTGTTGGTGGCAGAGGAAAGTTTGTAAATCCTCGCTAAGCGGATTGAACGATTATGAGATTAGACGGTGGAGATTCAATGGCGGTCACTAAAGGGCTTTTCTTCAGGGCCGTCAGCAACACCTGTTTCTCAGGTACACTGCAGGCCAGTGCACAGGATCGAACTAATAGTACTGGTTTTCAGTTTTTCACGTGATTTTAAAATGGAAAAAAATAATAATCCAGTGTTCCACACATGCGTTGTACCAGGATGACTTCCACGGCACACCAAATTGTCACTGTTATGATTTTTGACTTTTTTAATTAGAAATTGCAGAAAGTACTTAGTTAGTGTCCTTTCATCCTGATCTTCAATGGTCACAACCTCACAGGACCACCAAAGAACTGGTATTGTGTGAGCAGTGGGTAGAGGTACTGCAGTGACGCTGACATTGTGGTGGTGGTGTGTGTTGCACTGGTACGAATGGATCAGATACAGCAGTGCTGCTGGAGTGTTTAAACAACATTTGTGTTGGTCCTCATCAGTGATCATTGGACACTGTCCATTGGCTGGCTATTTCTGGTAGGACTATTCTCAGGCCAGCAGTGACACTGATGGGTTTAAACACTCCAGCAACACTGCTGTGTCTGATCCACTCATACCAGCACAACACACACTAACACACCACCACCATGTCAGTGTCACTGAAGTGCTGAGAAGGACCCATCACCCAAATAATACCTACTTGGTGTTCATCCTGTGGGGTCCTGATCATTGAAGAACCGAGTGATAAGAGGATAACAATGTATGCAGAGAAACAGATGGAGTAGAGTCTGTAATTATAGAACTACTGAACCAATTATAGAACCAAGTGCTCCTGTATGGTATGAGGAGCTGGAAAAATGGACAGTGAATGTAGAAACAAGGAGGTGGACCGTGATTTTTTGAACTATGAAATGTGAAGAACCTTTCTGCTGGTAAAGAACCTTGACACAGTGTAACATATTCACTGGCACAGCATTGCACTCCTATTTTACATGGTCTAGAAGCACCACTGCTTTAATTGTGGAAGAAAATATATGGGCCAGTGTCCCAAAATATTTGTCCATATCGTGCACATTTCTGCTTGTTTTTGTGGAAATTTAAAATGGATATAAGACATTTTTGAAGAGCTCTCCAAGTTTTGCACACCACAGAACATTTACTATACACTTTATTTTGGAATTATTCAGATCATGTCTTCAGGACAGCCAATATGAGCTTTGGTGCACCAAAGCAAGACCAGAAACAAGACAAGACCTTAGGCTTTGGTAGGTATAAAAGCGATGTTTCACTTGTTGGAAGATGTTGATTTTTTGGCCTCCAGAACCAGGTTGGGCAACCACAGGTCTGGAACATACTGTATGCCATGTAGGTTCCACCACATTTTAGCAAACTTGTCAATCAGCTGTCAGCCACTCCAGGGAGCTCTTTAAATAGATAAAGCTGCTTGGAGACCTTCTCTCACCCTGCATGCCTTTTTCGAACTCTTCTGGAATATGACTCCAGGGGTCACCTCCAGAGCAGAATCCATGGCTTGCATCCACACAAAAAGACGATCAATTAGGCTGTTAGCGTCTAAGCAAATGTAGTGCAAACACATCAGGATGAGGTTCATCCTCACTTTGATTGCCAATCATGTCAGAAACACTTAGTCTCGCTTTGTGAAGACTTCGCTTTAATGTTGAAATCTGCAGCACGCAGTTTAGTAGAGCTTAATGCCAGCCGTCAGGATTAAGAGGAAGATGCAGTAGGGATTATGGACGCTGAGGCAGCTGACGAGAGCGTGATGAGCGCCTAATGATCTGCTCTACTCGTGGTGTGATCTGGCAGTGGCTGCTGTTCAATAAGAATAGACTGTGAAACATTTTAGAATTTATTATTATAGTCAGCGTCAAGGGTTTATAAAGTCACAGTCAATTATATCATTTACCTTATACTTATGTTACACTATCTACAGTTGTTGGTGTTTTATTACTGTACTTACAGAGGTTGGACAATGAAACTGAAACACCTGTCATTTTAATGTGGGAGGTTTCATGGCTAAATTTGAGCAGCCTGGAGGCCAATCTTCATTAATTGCACCAGTAAGAGCAGAGTGTGAAGGTTCAATCAGCAGGTAAGACCACAGTTGTACTCAAAATATTGCAATGAACACAACATTATGGGGCACACTCCAGAGTTCAAAAGAGGACAAACTGTTGGTGCACGTCTTGCTGGTGCATCTGTGACCAAGACAGCAAGTCTTTGTGATGAATCAAGAGCCACGGTATCCAGGGTGATGTCAGCACCACCAAGAAGGACCAACCACATCCAACAGGATTAACTGTGGACGCAAGAGGAAGCTGTCTGAAAGGGATGTTGGGGTGTTAACCCGGCTGGTATCCAAAAAATGTCCTTCCCAAGACGAATTGACGCTGTATTGGCCGCAAAAGGAGGCCCCAGTTCACCATACTAATAAATTATTGTGGTCTAAAACCAGGTGTTTCAGTTTCATTGTCCAACCCCTGTACATATAGAATTCTTTTGGTGCTTCAAATCAGGTTCTGTATGGTATTAACTATTGGTTCTTGCAACCAGAGCTCTAGATCTAGTCCCCTATGTGTCACCCTTTGCCCTGTTCCCTGCCTTTTCTGCTGAATCTGTTTTTTCCATTCTCTGCTTGTTTTGTTTGTTTCTGTCTGAGTCTCTGCCCTTGCCACGTCTTGACATTAGTCTTTCTACCTGTGCCTCCTTTGTAGTCCTGCACTCTTCTTTTCTTCCCCAGATGTTCCTTGTTAGTCTGTGTCAATATTTCTTTGTGTGTTGTTGTGTGTCAACTCGCCTTCACTTTCAGACCCCTTGTTTTTGTGTCTATGCAGGCGAATCGTATTTGTGTCTCAAAAATCAGATCTGTTGAAACGACTGCACTGTTCAGTGATCAGATCAGATTTGTGTCTGGATATTACAAACCTATCTGCATGAGTTACTGTGCTACCGATGCAGGCATCAGTAAGTGCATAGCCAAGCCACAGCACTCGTGGATTGCTGCATTTCCATCACTTTGGATTCGACAGGGTCATTTGTGACATTGCCACAGTTT
The DNA here is from genome assembly GCA_034509495.1 of Acestrorhynchus altus. Classification (NCBI taxonomy): domain Eukaryota; kingdom Metazoa; phylum Chordata; class Actinopteri; order Characiformes; family Acestrorhynchidae; genus Acestrorhynchus; species Acestrorhynchus altus. The sequence goes on from CM067520.1 coordinate 6,678,022, forward strand.
CCAGACTGAGATGGATCTGCACAGATCTGATTGTAATTGGATTTCAAACCACCTTGAAGTGTGGTTTTGATCCGATTCTCAAAAATTCAACATGGTTTTGTGTTTTCTAGACAAAATACTCAAACTGGACACAATGTAAAAACCCAAAAAGACCCAAATCTGCTTTTGACCTAAGTTTCTGAGTCGGTTAGGTTTTCAGGTAACACTTAGAACCTGAGAACCACACTTTGCAGGCAGTTACATGTCATTTTCTAGGTTTTATAACTCAGGATCACATTAACCTGCACACAGGATATACATATCATTACAAACTACAAGACAAATAAACAAACAAAAAGCATCAACAAGAAATTGTTTGATCAAAACATGGTCAAATTCATTCAAATATTTCAATTCCGTATCTCTTTTTCAAATGAAGACAAATGAGAAGCTTGAGGATCTCCTGACAATAACAGTATCTGGAATGTGTGACTGTCTCCTATAAACATGTTTTAAATTTTTGGCATCAAACTGAAAATATCCTGCAAAAATTAGTCAAGGGTTTTAATGGTTAATTATTTGTCTGTTTTTCCTGTGTTTGTTTTATCTGATGTGTATGTACTTTCTTTTGTGTTACACTATGAATTATATTACACTAAAGATTACTAGTAAAGAAGCAATTTAAAGTTAATTTTTACACAATAAAACTGTTTTGCATGTTATGTTTAAACGTTGAACTGCTAAAATTTAGTTGAAAACAAAAGGGATGAATTCTTGAAACAGCTTTTTATTTGGTATGATGGTTTCTACTGTCCGGAGAAGTTGTGAAGTCAGGTTGCTGGATGATCACCACCCCACCTCATCCTCAACTCCCAAACTCTTCCCAAAAGTATTAGATGGAGCTCCATCATTCCAGGGACCACAGTTATACTGCTCCACAGCTCAATGCTGGGGGGGAGCCCTCTAGCTCAGGACTGGCATTAAGTATGGTGCCAATAAGTTCATTTTTATCTGCTCCAGAGTCCACAGGGACTAGACAAGCTGTGTGTGCATTTGCACATCTGTGTCAGTAATGGGTTCAACATAAAGAAGCTGAATGCATACATTAGAAGGGGTTTTTAGGGGTGTTTATCTGCTGCATTAATAGGGACCCTTTGATTGGATTATTTCAGTACAGTTTTGAACTTTGGTAGTACAGATAATACAGACCAGAAACTACATTTCAAAGCAGTGCAACAGTCTAAGTCTTAGGAGCAGCCACGCTTCAGTTCCCCCATAGACATGCTTCCCTTTTATTAGCCTGTGACAGATCTGACTAAAGTCAGCAGAAATCATATCTGTCCAGCACATTGAGGAGCAGAAGGCTATGAGCTGTGTGTGTGTGTGTGTGTGTGTGTGTGTGTGTGTGTGTGTGTGTGTGTGTGTGTGTGTGTGTGTGTGTAAGGCTTGAGGCTGGAATGAAGCTTCAAATGCTCCTCTCCATGGGGGCCCAGCAGGATCTCTTTAACTTCTCCACCGGCTCATTAGGCCACCATGCGGGCTGTGAAGCCTGCTGTGTGTCGTTACTTCTCACCCCTGTCTCTGCAATTTCCTTCCTTTCAGAGCTCAGGTCAGCATTCATTAGAAAAAAAAACAAGCATCCACCACAGGAATAACCGAGGCTGCAAAATCACAGGAGCAGACTGGTGAATCATTACTCTGTACACTGGCCAAATGCATGTTTATAGGGGCTTTGTGGCCAAGTGAAACAACATATTACCACATTGGTACATCTATCCACCTGCTTGTGATGCCATAGTGGGCTCTTAAACCAGACTTTACAGTTAATGAGTCAGAAGCAGCTTACCTGGGTACCCTAACCCTAACCCTAACCCTAACCTTAACCATAACCTTAATCCAAACCCTTGAATTTCATTTGGAAACCAGATAAACACAGTGCTAGGGCCTGTGCACAGCTGTTGTTAATATGCGTCCTTGGTGAGCTGTTCACAAGTGCAAAAATACATATTCCTGCTTTGAAAGCACTCTCCTGTTCACTCGACAAGAATAATGTGGTGATATGTATCTCTGACCACCTCAGAATGTGGCTTGAGTGATCAGATTTCAGTGTGTCCTTGAGACTCATTTTACCCCATTTTTGTGTACTTTGTGTTCACCTCATGTGATCAGATCACCCAGGACACATGTTAATGCCAGGATTCTAGATTCTCCTGGAGAGGCACAGAATCCAAGGTGTTTGGAATCCACTGTGTGCGGCATTCGAGCCTGTAATCCTCAGATCATAGTGATGGCAAGTATTACATCTGAGCCACTCAGACCATCTGCTGAATTTTTTTTTTTTTTTTTTTTAAAGATCCTGATTTCCTTTTCCAGCAGGATTCAGTACCTACTCACAGTGCCAAAATGTCTTTTATAACTTTTTAAATATTTAAAAAATTCAAATATTTAATTTTCATGATAAAAAAATCCTTGAAATATTTCACTTTATGTGTTTATGTGTTTATGTAAAAGTTGTACTCATCAGATATTCCTGTGTTATTTATAGGTGTACTGTTACAGAATGAAGCCCACCTGTAACTCTCAAGTTGTCAGTCCCACATTAAAACGTTAGGTATCTGTCATATATATATATATATGTATATATATCCCAGACTGCACACATCACAGTTAATTTGAGAGTGGTGCTCTCTACAAAAATATCCAGCTAAGTGAAGTCTGTGGTCAGAAAATGACCACTTATGAGGGGCTTGAGGCAGGCCAGCAACAACAGATGGGTTATAGTCTCTAACTGCACACTACCACAAGGTTTCCAGTAAACTGGCCCACATTTTGAAAACATGAGTGCTCTGCTATTGACCGTCACTCAGTCAAGGGCGAGACATTGTATGACCTTGAGGACCTCTCAGTTCAGACACAACGATGGGGAGGAGTGTCTGAGTGTGTGTATGTGTGTGTGTATTTGTGTGTGTTTGTGTGTGTGTGGTTGTTTTTTTTTTTTTTTGGGGGGGGGGGGGGGGGAGAATTACGCCTATCCTCATCCCATTGTCCTGAGAGAGTTCTAGTAGGGCATGGGTCAGAAGTCAAGGTGTATGTCTGGCCCAGCTGACCTGACGCTGTCCATTTCACCAAATTCATTGTTACCCAGATTAAGACTGACCTCAGCTGCCAGCTCCACCGATTACACATACAGAGGAAATTCAATAGCCGTCTCATTACAATAAATCATTACCAGGCAAATGTGCTGTTAATTAAATGGGAAAAGGAGGATGTATGTGGCTTCATTCAGACTGGATGTTCCTATAGTCCATTTGAAATGGAAACCTTTTGAAATCTGCCTGCTTTTCACTTTATCTTTCAGGTTCTTCACCCACGACATTCTAAAAAGAATCTTTTAAATTATATGCATTTCATTTTTTTGTTCTCCTTTTCGGGACCATTTTTTGAAAAGGGAAAAGGCAGCATGACAGGTCCTTTCATAATCCTGCTCTGGCAAAAATACAGAAGATGAAAAAGAACACATTTAAAAATAGAAGAAAAAATGGAAAAATGTAGAAATGCTATTAAATACATACTCCACAATAAGTATCCTGTCCTTTTGTTACCGAGTTAATGACTACAAGGACAAACTCACGAGCTACATTTATTTATTTATTTAACAGGGACAGTGCACATTGATCAACATATCAGTCCCTACATTCATGTTAATGTGCCAGAGTTAGCTGAAGAGCTAATTTCCATCTATAGTCCCCAGGAAGGTTGTTGAGATATTTCATATACAGACATTAGAGTGTGTCACACAGCTCCAGGGCCTGCAGATCTCGTTTTGATTCTCGCTCAGGTCGCTGTCTGGATTGTCCTTTCTGGATACTTTGTTTTCCTCCCAGCTCCCAAAAATGCATGTGGTAAGTGAATTGGCCATCTAAATTGCCCCAAGGTGTGAATGTGTGTGGTATCCTTTGCTGGACTGAAGGCTTGTCCAGGGTGTATTTCTGTATTGCCTCTGATGTCTCCAGCCGTGCTCTGGATCAACCGTGACTCTATTCGGGAAGAAGTGGATAAAATAATGACTGACTGACATTAGAGATGTAGACAGATACTTAAGAACTAACCCTGCTGGGAAATAACAGCCTAGGCCAGCATGAATTCTATACTACATGCCCCCTTCTACATGCATTCAGCTTCTTTAAGTTGCAAGAGGACAATGCTTGTGCTCATCTTGAAGACACAGGTACTATGCATGGCCTGTTGTATCTCCTGACCTATCGCTGATTGAAGATGAATGAGATGTTATTTGACATGCTATCAACACCCCACCCCTACCACAAAATCTGCAGGAACTGAGAATACAATGAAATTATTTGTGCACCTATATATATATATATATATATATATATATATATATATATATATATAGAGAGAGAGAGTTCTAACAGAATGATAGTGTTGGGTTTATTAGTAAGTATCTGATCAATATCCATTTGGGTTTTAATTTAGCATGTGCTCCTGTGGGCCGCTGTGGGGGGGATGATTGCTCTGAGCTTGTTTTGACGAGCATTTCAGTCAGCATGGCTTAGGCTCCACTAATAACATCTTGTGTGTTAGACACGCACACACACACACACACACACACACACACACACACACACACACACACACACACACACACACACACACACACACACACACACAGAGGTATTACTGCCTCTATAATAAGCTTTCGGCTTCGCTCACATGTTCATGGACATCCACTCTTATATGGTCACGCACACACTGTTTATCTGTCTGAAAGCAGGATAAAAGGCGGGGAAATGACCATGGTCCAATTAAGAGTAAGAACTGTACACACTGCATTTCTGTATTTTACTGTTAATTCATCATTAGGATCATTAACATAGCATCAGGCACGACAGAATACAGTGCTGACATGTCACATTTTTTAGACCCACTATAATGTTAGAAGTAACATAGGTCAGCACAGGCGTCTGTTAGCTGTTGTATTGGAGCTGGGGACCTGGCACTTTCCATTTGCTCAGCAATAATGCAATGGCAGCAGTTTAAAAAGAGGTGGTGGCTTCACGTGTATTGGAGGAGGCAGGAGGCAGAAGGAAATTGGGATAATATATATATATATATATATATATATATATATATATATATATATATTTAAATATATATATATATATATATATATATATATGTGTGTGTGTTTTTGGTTTTGGTTTTGGTTTTTTGTTTTTTTTAATAATGACATTTAGGGTTTTTTTGGTTGTTGTTTTTTTTTGGACCACTGTAAATTACTTTGAAGAATTATTACAAGTTGCATTTTCAAATCAAAAACACTTGATGATCAATGTCCAACAGGATGTCTGGGATGTAAAGGGCAAGTTTTTATAAGCAAAATAATTATAGTTGTTGGGGTAAGTAAATGTTTGAAACATGGTCAAATTTATACAAATATCTAAATTCTGCTAATATCTCAAATGAAGAGGGATTTAATTAGCTTAGGATGACCTGAAAATAACAATATCTGGTATTTGTGATTGTCTCACAATTTCTGGTGAAAAAAAAGTATAACAAACTGTGAAAACCTCCCAAAAAATTGCCACAGGCTTCTAAAGGTTAATGTCTAGTCTCTGTCTTTTACATGTTTCTGCCCCAGCTACTTGTTTTTGCCATCAGGTTTCTGATTGTAAGTAGTGCCCTTGTTTCTTTTGTCCCTTGCCATATCTTGTATGTTGTGTGTATTAGTTAGGTTTACTTTCTGTTCTTCCTTTTGGGTTTTCTGATTAGGTCTTGTTTATTTGGGCCCCTGTTTGTCTAACCTGTGTTTGCTTTGATTCCTAGCTTTGAATTTTGCTTCATTTAAAAGACCTTTTTCATTTGCATCCAGCCTCCTTCCCCTGTGTACGTGACGCTGGTACTAATTTAGTGTTGAAAACAAAGCCAGCTGAGCAAAAAAATTGCAGAAATAAAATGAATATTGTTACAACAACAGAATGAAGAAAGTCACTGATTATAAGACACCCAGTAAACATAGGGTGAAGAATGGTGAAGAATGCAAGACTAATTTCTGCTCTTAATCATTAATAATGAAAGACACTGAATGGATCATGCTGCCTAGCTTGTTATCTCCTCACTGTGTAAATGTGTGATTATATATGTATAGGTATAATAACGGCCCATTAGACTCTCATGATCCTCTCTGCTCCACCTCAGCTCCTTTGGGTTCTAATTGAACGTCAGCTTTGGCCACCACTGAGCTAATTGTGCTCGAAACAAGCAGCAAGCGGAGTAACATCCCTAAAAAGCCTGTTTCCTTGGCAACTCCATCATTATTCATGCAGGCAGTGGGGAAACCGCTGAGTCTGAGAAATGACCGATGCAGACTCCGACTCCCAGCATGCCTTACTAAATGAAACTAACCAAAGAAATTGTATATAAAAGAATAGCTTTTTGGGCTCCTGAGTGGCACAATCATCCAAATGTTGGTTCTGTTGTTTGGTGTACCTCCCTCCCGCCCATTGCTCAGTGCAACACTAGCCATTGCTGGAATCCGTTATCTGATGTGTCAGTCACATGCGTTTACTGTGAATAATGTCACTGAAGCACCATCTTTGGTTTATTGTACCAGTGAGCTGTGCAGTGAAAGCAGTAGAAACAAATCTACAATTGTAATCTCTGGGAGTGTTTCAAGCATTAAAATGGAAAAGCATAATCAGGAGATATTATATTGAGACAAACGCAGCAAAGGATGCAAGCATAATTTCACTAGCTTTAACTGTCCTCCTATTAAAGTAAAATACAAATATATTGAATGATGAGGGTCCTAAACCGAATCATAGCCATTGTTCAGTCTATAGGTAAATGATAACATGTCTATCTGAACGTCCTGAAGTTCAGCAGAAAGGGCTGTCTAATGTAGAAGACAGAAACCAAGCACCGCATCTGAGACATGACTGTATCATTTTAATTGAAGAAATAAAAAGGTCATTCCGTCTGATTACAGAACAGCCTTGACAATGTTAAGTCAAACATGGTGATTTACCAAAAATGAACTTTGTGTCTATGTCATCAGTCAGTGCCTGAGTGGATAGTCATTGTTCTCCTCCAATCACATCCAGTTGTCCAATCACACTGCATGAGAAAACCCCAGATCCCGTTTTTACTGGCTGTAACGTTCCACCACAAACATATATGTCATTGAACTCCAGAGACATTCCTGAGATGTTTAAGTCTACGATTTTCATAATCAGTCCTGCTCTGAGCTGCTGACATAGAGCACAGAGAAGCTACCAGCTAAAGTCCATCATGATCTCCAACTGGAAGTCAAAGATAGATGACTGTCCAAGACACGACAACGTTTATAGTACATATGTTGTGTGGAACTGCAACACCGAAAATAAATGAAATACTCTTTTGACAACAGCAAAGTTGCTTGTTTAAGATGGAATTGTGTTTTATATATTCACAGGACACCCTTTTATTTCAGAAATGAATGTGGAAGTGACATATCTGAATAAAGCCACTGTTGTCTGCGTGACCTGTCAGCTGACCTTGACTACCTGCATTGTCTATGGTGAGTTCGCTCATTAGAGTTGGTTGTGGGGGGCAGCGGCTCTCTTGTAACTTTGGGTGTCCTGTGACTAACACTGCACTTTCATCACAGCTGAACTGCTTCCCTCATTAAACACTGACTGGTCTGAGGACGTTGTAGGTTAGTTCTTTGACACATTGTAGCATTTTTTTAAATTAAATTCATTTAACCTGCATTTTAATAAATTAGTTTATACACATATAATACACTATATATGTAATTGATCGGTCACTGCTCAGCTCATTTATTATATTCCTTGATTATGCCTGATGTTAATAATTAAAAAAGTGAAAAAATAAATACAAGAAAAAAAGACAAAGTATGATTACAAAAGAACAGGATAAATATAAAGGAAATAAATGACAAAAATTTAATTTAAAAACTAATTTTGCTTTTGCTAGAAACCACCCTGGATAAATCAGTGTTGCCACCCTCCTCAAATAGTGCATAGTTATCGTGTTCAGAAATTCCCAGGTCTCCTTTCTTTAGGATTCTTCCAAAGCTACTGTATCCTTCAGCTTCAAGGACGGCACTGATCCACCCACGCTGTTGCTGTGTTCCTGTGAGTGTGTGTGTGTGTGTGTGTGTGTGTGTGTGTGTGTGTGTACATAAATAAATCACACCTTTTTTTTTTGCCAAACAATTATAAGCTTACCAACATTAAACCATCTCATCCAGCCACACCCCCCAACCATCTCTATCTTTACCCACCAAGACGTGATAGTGTCTGGCTCCTTTGGCCTCTAATTTAGATTAGTTTCTCAAACTGATGTTCAAAACCAGGGAAAATATGGACATTCAATTTACTGCAAAATCCTTCCCCAGATAGAAGTTACAACTTGTTTCATAGTATAACTTACTGTTTATAGTAGTAATAATGGTAGAACTGCTAGAACCTATCTACAGATCTGTAATGACATCATTAGTCATGTTCCCAGGATGATATATAATGTAATTTTTACAAATCATATGTTAATATTGATTTATATGTACGTATTTGTAATCCATCCATCCATTCACCTCTTCTTAGATCCAGAACCTTATTGGAATCACTGGCTGCAAAGCAGGAATACCTCTTTGGCAAAGCAACAGTCCACCAGGGTAAACATTCCAAGCTCCTCTCAGACAGTGACTGGTGCATGGATTGAACCCATAGCCCCTGGTATCCTCCCAAATTTTGAATAAAGTCCAATTACAGAAATGAAAGCTTTTGCAAATATTCTACCAGGAGACTCTTTCCTCGACCTGCCTCCACCTGTCTTTAGAAGACCTTTACTTACACACCCCTTGCTGCTTTTCAGATGCTGACATTTCATTTCCCCCCTCTTTCTTTCCTGCTGCCACTAGTTTGGCCCCATAGGTTGTCCAGGGATTTGACTCCACCCCTGCCTTCCATACTCTGCAGGATCTATGAGGGCTCAGATGTTTCATGACCTGAAGTGATGAAATGATTTTTGGCCAATGCCAAAGATTTTAACTTAAGATTATTGTTATCTTTCAAGAATAAAAATGTTGTATGCTTCTCAGAGTCTTCTGGTAGAGACAGATATAAATAAAACATTTTAATTTATGAAAGTTTAATTTGTTTTCACGCTGATGCCAGAATTTCATCACTGAATCAATGGTGAGTCAACGTTTGACTTTATCAATTTTAAAAGTTTCTTAAGCTCCTTTTTTATCACGTGTTCACACATAGTACATACAGGCAAACCACAAACAGAAGCTGAGTTGATAAAAAAGCATTATGTGACTGCTCAGCTGTCTGCAGTTGGCCTGCTATCAGTGCAACGAGAAACTGGCAGATCCACCTCCGGTTCCACCATATTGTCTTAACACTTTTTGGTCTCGTTTTAATCTTTTGCTTGGTTCTTTTATTTCTACTATTACTTACTTGGCAGTGCCATTCAGCGGATTGACACAATGCTTCTCCACCAATCAGCATGCGTCTCTGAAATAAACTGTTGTATAAGATGGATTAATAAAGAACAGTTATTCTAAACAGAGTTGACTTATTTATCAGTCTGTTATTCAAAATCATATGTTATTGCGGGGAGCAGGAGGAGCAGTACAGTAATGTATACTGTATCAGTCACAGAGGTATTGTGTCAAAATCAGGCTGTTTCAAGGTTTGAAGGGAGGCTGAAACATGGTCATGTAAAAATGAATTTTGTTTTGGGTACATAAACCCACACAGGAGAAATATGAGCCCTCACTAAAACCTGAGGTTCACAGAGTGGCAACGGTGCTGTAAATGAGCCCCGCTGTGATGCACATGACCATTCCACTTCAGACCTGATGTCTGCAGATGGTCTGATAGGATTGGTGAGTGAAACAGGCCGTCTCTGTGGGTTTTTGTTAATGCAGCGCTCGTCTCTATCCAGCCGCCTTCAGAAAGGCCTTGACGTGAGGATGAAGTCATCACAGCTCAGCAGGGTTCTGCAGCACAGTGCCAGCTCCACTAATGAAGTGAAGGCTCCGGATGGGCACAGTGTGTTTTTGCATGTGTCTGTGTGTGTGTGTGTGTGTGTGTGTGTGTGTGTGTGTGTGTGTGTGTGTGTGAGAGTGAGAGTGAGAGAGAGAGAGAGAGAGAGAGAGAGAAGCAGGTAGGTGTTAGAACACTTTGGCTGACAGCGTATTTTGGCAGAACGCCTGTTTGTTTAGCCGTGATTACAATCCTATGCAAGTGTTAAAGGAAATTTGTGGTGAAAAACAAAATTTACACACACGTTCATGCACACGTTTGATTCAGCAGTTTTGCCCAGGAGGTAAAAGGCTAAGCAGCAAACAAGTAATGTAAGCTTATACCCCACCAAATTTCATGATGCAAATTGCGTGCCAGAATCATCCCACGCTTGCCTCAAACTGTGATGAAACAGGCTTATATGTAAAACGAGTCGCAGGATGAGCAGCATGCAAAAGTTTGGCCACCCTGCTCAGAATCTCTATACTTGTGAATAGATTAGAGTTTCTCAGACTTGGTCTTGGAGACTCTTTGCAGCTGCCCAGCATGCTCTGGTGAACTCCCTGTTTAAGACGCCCCCTTGCAACTCTGGAAATGCTTGTTAATGAACTGATTATTTAAATCAGGTGTATTGAGAGCAGGGAATCCATTAAATGTGCAGGGCACTAAAGCAGGTCTTAAAAAACACTGTTTTAGTGAGTAGAAGATGAACTGACCTCCAAATTTCTGACTTTACTGGAAAAAGTAAAATATTTTTGCATGGAAATTAAGGTAAAATTTAGAATGAGAAAAGGAGCACCATGCAAAAGTCTTGGGTAAAAAAATTGAGCTCTTCACAATTAGTTCAGGTGATGCAAATTTCAAAGATTATGTATAATTATTATATTATGAATAAATGAGACAAAGAAATGGTTTAGGTTTGAGTCCAGAAAATCTCATAAACGGCTCTTAAGCTCACCAGAAATGTTCTTCAAAATACTTGACAATAGTTTAATTAAATAAATTTAAAAAACAAGCCAAATTTTCTTTTTTATTATGTTTTTTTTAGGTATGAATCAGTATTATCCCTTCTCAAGACTTTGTAAATTTGTAACCCAATATCCCGTAGTAGCCCTGCCCCCACTCGCCGATCAGTCAGAGTCTGCATGCAGGTTGAGCATGTACACGTGGACAGAGCAGTAAACATGCACTGGAAAGCTGGCATTTAAAGTGGGATTTAATTCAGTTGGAAATGAGTACATTTCCGAGCTGTTGTGGACTCCTCCCTGATAATTCATCACACAATGATAAGACTCTCGTTTTCTCAGAAATAAGGATTTGTTGATCAGATTCTTTTTGAGTAAAAACCTTTCTCACTATATCATTGATGCATTTCTGCCTAATTAGCACTTTCGTTCCCTCATTCACACTTTTCCTCTCCTTGCTTTTTTCCCCAATGTCTCACACTCTCTCTCACTCTGTAAGTGGGTCACTGTCAGTTTTTTATGCTCTAACACCATAGGGGTCCTTGTCGCCCCTGCTTATTTTTAGACCAACTGTAAAACAGTAGGTACATGCACATACATATATGGACATACATTTAACAGCCATGCAAACTGACAGTTTGATTAAAGTTAATGTAACTTAATTTTTTGGTGACAAATGGTGAAGGTCCCTCTTGCATTAAAATTGGGATTTAAATCAGTTTGAAACAAGCGAATGTAGCTGTTTTCAGGGCTGGATTACTCGCTGATAATTCGTCACACACTGATGTTTAGATGGTTGGAAAGGCCAAGTCTTTTCATTTGTTTTGATATGTAATATCACGTCTGTAGTTTTCCCTGATCCTGCAAAGTGCACATCTCTGCTTCTAAGAGTTAATTGGATGTTTGACAGTAAACGGTTGAATAAAAATACATTTTCATTGGTGTAAATGACCTCTGTTCTACCTGTTGTCCAGCATTTAGAGTCTGATCTGAAATGTACATTGGAATTTTATCAATTTAAAAGTCTCCCACATCTTCCCCTCCAACAACCAAGGCTTAATGTTTGCCACAACTAGTGATGCTTTAAAGGCTGTGGGGTTTATTTTTCAGAGAATGCTTGATTCTTAAGAACCTGACTTTTCTTATTTTTGTGACCTTCACCGATAATGCCAGATGATCACTACTGTTCCAGGACCAACTTATACCTGTCCAAGGTCATTTCTTTGTTAATACTTCACAGGAATGGGTGGACATTTAGAAATGTGTATGTGATTGTGATGTCACAAAGTCAGAGCACCGTATTTTTTATGAATACAGACTTTTCAGCTTTGTTCTATATACAGACTATACGGACCATGGAGCGCAGAGCCTGTTCTGATTACCAACGTTTACATCTTCTTCTTTCGGCTGCTCCCTTTAGGGGTCGCCACAGCGGATCATCTGCCTCCATCTTGCCCTATCCCCTGCCTCCTCTACTGTTACACCAACCCTCTCCATGTCCACCTTCACTACATCCATAAACCTTCTCTGAGGTCTTCCTCTTCTCCTTCTGCCCGGCAGCTCCATCTCCAACATTCTTTGTCCAATATATCCACTATTCCTCCTCCAAACCATCTCAACCTGGCCTCTCTAGTTTCACCTCCAAACTGCTCCACCTTCACTGTCCCTCTGATCTGCTCATTTCTAATCTTGTCCATCCTTGTCACTCCCAACGAAAACCTCAATGTAAAAGGCAAATGTAAACTTTGTTGGCAGTGATATGGCTCCTTTAAAGAAATGTCAGAATACGAACAAAAACTCCAATTCTGAATGAAAATAATATAATAAGACACTCTGGATACCAGCATTTATATGCATTCTGATAGCCCAGTGCAGCATTGTGTACAGTACTCTGAATCCAAAATCAGGAGTATTCACTGTTTGGGTTCCACAGCCTGGCTAATTAATTTACTTTCATCTGAAAAGAGGAATTTTGAGCACTGTGCAACAGTCAATTTCTGTTTCTGCTTAGCCCAGTAAGATGCTTCTGATGCTGTCTCTGCTTGATATTAGGAATGCTGTAATTAGAGCCCCTTTCCTGGAGATGTATATTTGTGATGGTCCTTGATGCACTGATTTCCCAAGTTCTTGAAGCACTTTGTCTTGAAATTTCAAAGATTATGTATAATTATTATATTATATGTAAAAACCCAGATAAATGGTGAGGGTTGAAGAAGAAGAAGACTATATTATATATTAATCACACAAAAGAAATAGTGGATAGGACAATCCTATCAAGGCTTTGGTCATCCCTTTTGCTCATGCAACTTTTCCCACCACATTTTCCCCTTCCACTCAAACTTCCATATGCTTTGACACAGCACCGAGAGAACATCCAGTAATGACCTTCTGTGGCTTGCCTTGTTTGTGGAGAGGGTCAATGATCATCTTCTGGACAACTGCCAGGTTAGTAGTCTACTCTGTGATTGTTGTTGTGTGTGCTGAGCTAGATATGGTATTTACATTGTTTGAATAGTCATTTACTCAAATTCTAATAATTTGATCAATTGGATTTTTGATTTCCATGAGCTATGAGCCACACTGACACAATGATTCAACATACCATCAGTTCACACAGCTTAATATGGCCATAAACCTGGTTTATGGCCATAAACCAGGTCCATCCAAGCCCCAGGCCATCCTGGCATTCGGAACAAAATCCTGGGGTGGACTTTGACTTACTGGACTTGAAATTCTCACCTCTGTATCTTGATAAATATAAAATTAAAGACTGCATGAGATCACAGTATCAGTACAGTATTGAGTCTATGATGCACGCTCGGTAAGTAAACATACGAAATAACAGATCATGTATTTTATTATTTAATTCTACACTGTATTTATTTGAAGTACTATATTCCACACTAAAACACCACAGAACACTACACTACATTATTCAGTAATCAGGGCAGTTAATCTGCAAACACATTTTAATAGAACCCTGCCAGTGTTTCATACAGCCTCTAAAAACACTTAGGGGAGTCTATTTGAAATTCTGTAAATTTGATTTTCTGCTGAACTATTCCTTTAATAAAAGCCCTGTGGAGCTATTACTCCCATTTCATCATCCAGCCCCAGGTGTTTTATAAATGCTGCTCCTCCTGAGAAGCACTGGAATATTTTCTGCCTTCTCCCGAGCTGTTACCCAGAGATCCACAGGGTCATGGTCATCGGGAGGGTGAGAATATTTATGTGCTCTAGAGAGAGAGAGTGTGGGTGTGTGTCTGTGCTGTTGACCCACCTCCTCTAAACGGCCTCATTCATGAAGGACCAAGGGGCTTCAGCAATGTTAGCTCTATAAATACTGTTCATTTAAATAAACACACACACACACACACCTCAGGCCTGAAACCAGCTTCTATGCCCGAAGAGTCCAATCTGACACACATGTCCAGCAAGACAGCTGCAGAACGAGCTCTAAAACTGGACCTCTAATCATGCAAAGTCAACCTGAGCTAGTCCATAACCGTGTCTAGAATTCCAAGGGTTTATTGTGTAGATCTTTTTTTTTTAATCAGGTATTTTTTAGTACCTGCTCTCTTGTGGTTCCAAGCAAGTAAGTAGGTTCAAAAACTCAGGAAGGCATGTACAGGCCCTGAATTTTTTTTTTGATGAACCCCAAATTGTAATGAAATGTGTATCATGTCTGTAGGTTACTCTGATCATGAGATTTAACATAAGAGTTAACTTACCTCTGATGAAGTGTTTGCCACCGACGTACACGTTTTGTACAGGCCGGCTCCCACCAGAGGAGGGTATTTCAGGTTCAGCAAGTCATAACCCATCCAAGGATTTCGTTCCGATTGTCTGGTCAGCCCTGGGCAGCAGCGTTTTCCTCCTTCCTGTGGAGCCCTGAAGCCACAGATCTTCACTCTTTGGGAAAAGTATAAGCTAGGTTTGCTGGAAGAGTAGAATTCCACACAGGTTTAAAGCACAGTAACACTATGACTGGCTTTATTTTCACCCAAAAATGGGCTACGGTCGTTCGGACGACAGGAAAGTGACGTCTGGATGCTCTCATCTATGACAAGCTCCAGGTCATCACAGAGTTGTTTGAGCTCACTTTTGTTTATTATTACATTTTATCTGAAGTTCTGAAACCACCCACTTTAACAAATACACAACGATAGAGAAAGTCAGGAAGGGGGCAGATACTTTTTCATGGCACTGTACAAACAGGGCTCCTGAATAAAGTGTAGCTTTGGTGCCATAATTAAATGATTCAACGCATCAGGGGACAGTTACATCAGTTAACACATGCAAATCTCTGAGCTTCAATCAAAACACTGTTAACATGGGAGGTGGTTAATAGGTAATTATGCCAATGAGGTTTAGCTAATTAAGTCTGGGTTTGGTGGGGGTCTGTTGAAAGGGGCATTACACATGCAGGTACTGACAGTAAATCCCCCCAAAGGGCGGCCAGACATTAGAACCAGCATGTTTCATACCAACTGGTTTTCTCTGTGCAGTCTCATAAAAACCACTGGATTCCTACAGTAATTATGCAAAATTAATCAAACCTAACCTCCCCGCAATTAAGTCCTTTTCCATTCAAACGAATTCAACGTATTAAGACAACAGTAGCAGAAGATTACACTTTAAAGGAAAGGATCAAACAGGCCGGGTTTCATTTCAACTGCACCTGAAAAGCAGGGAAAACATCCCACAAACAGAACAGAGGAGGATGGGTTCCTCTCTTGAGCCTTGGTTCCTCTCAAGGTTTCTTCCTCCTAACTGAGGGAGTTTTTCCTTGCCACTGTTTGCCTGCTGGCTGCTCATTTGAGGCTTGGACCCGGATCCGTGTAAAGCTGCTTTGTGACAACGTTCTGTTGTAAAAAGCGCTATATAAATAAAATTTGATTGATTGATTGAGAACAGCTGATCATCTTTCAGATCCCAAATCAGGAAAAACAAAGAAAAGCTCCCACCAGGATGCCCCACAGGCAGCAAACCAAAGGCCAGTTAGCTTTGTACTGTGTGTTTGGCTGTCTCTCCCCCTTCTATCCCCCCTCCTGATTATCACATTCTATTCAATGATTCCAACACCAATGAAAACCCGGATGAGTGGGGGTTCATTACCTACCAAGCTGTATTGCTGATATGATTGAAGCCTGAATTTATAGAATTTATAGAATGCATTTTATTTTTTGATGTGTAAATAATTAAGAGCAACAGCAGTGAATTTACTGTAGTAGAAGCACAGTCTGGTAGCTGGTTGTGTGTCTTTTCATAGAGTAGAAATACACAAAAATAAAGTCTGCTTTCCCGAAAACCAGACTTTTAATCAGGTTTAATTCGCCTGACATTGTGGCACAAAAAGAGCACTAAGGAGGGCTGTAGCCGACATGACTAATGTCTGAGAGAGAGCACAAAAATAAGAACGGTATCATCTGTATTTATATATTTATATACACGCTTTGTTCTTGAAGATAAAACCAGCTGAGAGCCTGACAGTGAATACTTAATGAAAGTAGCCTTTCTTAGAGCAACTCAAGGTCAAGTGTTTCAGAAGCTAAGTCTGTAAAATGAGTTTAACACTGCTATCTTTCAGAGCTCCCACAATTGTGCTGCAGAGAGAAGATGATTCCCGCTTCACGAAGAGGCGTAGCAAAGCCTGCTTTCAAACTGTGGGGATACTGTTCCTTAAAGAATGTTGGGAATATAAGTATTACACTATTTATAATACATACTAAACTGAGAGCTGAATTGAGAGCTGAACTATTTTTCTATCAGCAGGAACACATAAACCTCTTAAAATATCTCAAAATATTAGAAAATCATTAAAATCATATTCTGACAGTAAAACAAACAAACAAAAATATTTTACTTTACATGTAATTAATATCAAACACAACAGTTTACCTTTCTGAATAAAATCACGATATTTTAATTTCCTAAGATGCACAAATGCAGTAAATTCCTGTTATTGTCACAAAGATATCATTCCTTATCACTAAATGCAGCAATAATCACATTTTTGACAGTCGCACTACCTTTCCCTTTATGGAGAATTTAAACCCCAGGTTTTTTATTAACAGCTGAAATGTTTTGCTCTGTAATAATTAGAACATTCCAGCCCTGTTTCAATTTGAACACATCTTCCCAAGCTGTGAAAAAAAAAAAAGATTAAATTGGTAATTTCCACCTGAACAGCAACCCTCAGGTTCACCTCTGCTATAGTCGTGGATGAGATTTCATCGAACAGTAGTATTATGACATTTTGCAAATCAGTCAACCATTGTTGCCACCTCCATTCTCTGGTACATAAGGTTAGCTATGAAAACATAGCAGCCTGGACCGTTCCCTAACTGCCCCACCTCTAAACCTGTACATCACTGCGGTGCCCCTCCCACAGTGCACCTCCCAGTAATGAGCATTTTTTAAAGTTGAACTAGTTGGCTGGGTTTAGCTGAAACTAGTGGGGTACAGTTACTCTGTAAGCTGCTTTACCACTTCGCAGAAAGGGTTTTACATTATAACAACATTTACATTTATTCTGTGAAAGCTGAAGGACGTCCTGTGTGAGTAAAGCCCTGACCGAGACATGTTTCAGTAAAGAGACCATAATAAAGGAAAACCAAACTGAAAAGAATTCATTGTTCAGAAAACAAGATATAGGTACTGAATTGTTCTTGTGCACCACCCCGACTAAGGCCCTTCTACCACAATCACTCAATTTGGCCAGATGACCAGCTCTATGAAGAGTCCTGGTGGTTCCAAACTTCTCCCTTTTATGGATGATGGAGGCCATTGTGTTCAGTGGGACCTTCAATGCGGCAGACTTTTTTTCTGTACCCTTCCCCAGATCTTTGTGTCGATAGAATCCGGTCTTGGTGGTCTACAGACCATTCCTTAGACTTCATGGCTTGGTTTGTGCTCCGACCTGCACTGTCTACTATGAGACCTTACATAATCGGATCATGTTCAATCAACTGAATTTACCACAGGTGTTCTCCAACCAATGTGAAGCATGATCAGTGGAAACAAGATGCACCTATGCTCATGGCAAAGGCTGTGAATATTTATGTACGTTATAATTTTGTGTTTTTATTTTTAATACATTTGCAAAACAATTCAAACAAACTTTTCTCTCTTTGTCATCGTGGGGTATTGTGTGCAGGGAAATTTTGAGGGAAAAATGAATTGAATCCATTTCAGAATAAGATAATAAGATAATAAGATAAATACTTTCTGGATGCACTGTATATATAACACATATATTAGACATAAATATGTTTACACTTGCATTATATTTACTAAAATAAATACATATATGACTAATTAATCACGTTATCTGAGGCCATTACTCAACTGAGTTATGCTACCTTGTCAAAGTCTGCCATAGTGTGTATTTACAGGTGCCTAAATGAAACAGAAGGTCTGGTATTTCCAGTGGCTAAAAGCATCATATCAGATCATCAGACAGGCAGGATGTTTGTAGAATAAACTGATCATAATTAACAGAATTATTCATTATGAAAATATTAAAAACGGTGACTCATCTTGAGCGCTGATAAGAAGCAGAAATCGATAGGTAGCACAAGTTCCTGGGGGCGGCAGGGAACACTTCATCATGCTTTTCCCATCGAAGTAGAGGAGCAACAGCAAGAAGGAGAAACGTTCTAAACACAATAGCACTCCGATCATACTGAAGCAGGTTATATCTCAGAGTGCGCACAGTTTTGAACAAGAGCAGGAGTACCAAAGCCAGTCTGAGCGAAAGCATGGTAAAATCTAGAGAGCACATTTATTTTGCACATGTGAACAAATGAAACCCATGTGTACAGCTTGAATTTGTCCCATTTTACAAAATCACTCCCAATTTTTGATAGTAAAATAACACCGCAGTGTCCAAACTACATTCGACGGCATAAACGCAGCACTTCTGTGGTTTAAATAAATGGCAGAATGTGGCTTAAAAGCTTAAAACTAAATTTTAAGAAACCAAAAAAAAAGAAGTGGGCATGGCTGAATTACATGGTTTTTTTAGAGTTAAATGCATTCTCACTGAAAAGCCCTGCTGTCAAACACTGGAGCTCTTGTGATGCTGGTGAAGATGAAAAATGAACCCTTTGGGAGCAGACGGCCCATTGTGCATACACATCAGTTGAGCAGTGTAAAGTGTTCAGATATAGACTATATTAAAATGAATGGTGTGAACAGCTTAAAAAACATTGGATTTGGTGAGAAAATTGGATTTGGACCACTTTACCTGCGGTGTGCACATAGCTTTCTTCTGCATATTTTAACGCATATCTTCTTATACAGACGTGCATGAAGAAAACCAACAGTGAGGAACAGAAACAATATTTTAGTGACTTGCATGTTTAACCAAATATGGCTGATCTGACTCCTTTTTTTGCATGACGGTACGGTTTGTGTATTGCTGATAGTGCAGGAACGGTAAGGCCACAAATCACCAAAGATAAAAGAAGCTGCTTGTAGGTAAGCAGTATTACTTTGATGCTATTCCCTGTTAACGTCAGTAAATCTGTCACTGCTTTTTATTAATGTGGTCCTAAATGCTCTGTATTGTTACCTCACTTATCTTAAAATAGGGCTCACATGATGGCTAATCACTAACATCTCCAGACTTGTAATGGTAAAATAATCTTCCCCAGACATTCTCCCAGAATCTCAATTTTTCAGAGCAATCTCGCTCCAGTCTCCTGCTCCATGCTCCATCCAGACTGATTGTTGTGTCCACAGTGAGCTCTATTCTCTGACACTGGCCTGATCTCACTCTCATCTGGGTTATATTGCCCTGTCACTCCACTGCTGGCTGAAGCGGGTCTGGTGGGGCATGCTCGGAATGGGATTTGGGGGGGAGGGGGAGAGGATGGGCAGGTAATTGAGGTTGGAGGGGCAGGGGGACTGAAAACACAACGATTTCTCTCTAGGGTTGTGCCCTACCTACACATCCTGCAGAGCCTGGCACGCTACCACTAACTACTCATCTCCCGGCAGACGGAAGCACACTCTCGGAGGCATTTCATTTTACATTACACTCTCACATTTAATGAAAGCACTGGCTTCACTATAATGGGGTGGCGTGGTCCATCCAGCAGTCCAGGTTTAGTAGCAACACAGCTGGTAAAGAGGACTGTGCATTAGCCACGCAGAAATGAAGGTCTTCTAGGACCACTACAATGTGACTAGAACGAGAGAATTAAATAGTGCACATAGACTGGAACTTCAACAGGTGCACAGTATTTATCCCTCCTAACATCTATAATCATCTTTTTCAGCCTTAATTCACTTTGATCTTTTGTTCAGTGTCTTTATTAGTGCTGTAACACTTTGGGTATTTGTACTGGAAAAGTCCCATACTTAAGTAAATTTCTGAAATAAAAGTATTTATTTAACTCTTAGAACCCTCCATCCACACTTTGCGTGCAATTACATGATGTTTTCTAGGCTTCATATCTCAGGATCAGAGTAACCTACAGACAAGATACACATATCATAACTTCAAGATTTAACCTTCCTAACCATGATGTCTTATCAATGATAAATTATTCATCTTGGAAAACAAATGAACTTCATGTTTACAACTCCTGTCCAAATGCCAAAGGAGACGTGTGTGTGTGTGTGTGTGTGTGTGTGTGTGTGTGTGTGTGTGTGTGTGTGTGTGTGTGTGTGTGTGTGTGTGTGTGTTCACTGCCAAAAACGGGTTAAATGCAGAGGTACTGCTGTGCAATTGTGAGGAAGGGTGCTTAATCTTAAAACATCTTAAAAAAAAAATAATAATAAATTAATTCATTTAAAAGTGTATTTTTCATTCTATTATGATTTTCTGGAGATTTTCTCACAATAGTGAGGAGATCTAAATGGCACAGCAGCCCTAATCTCTCTCCTTGCATAAAATGATGTAACACCTTTGTGCTAAAACACCCAAAAAGAACATTAATAGTTTTATCTCTGCTCGCAGTTCCAAAAAGGCAGAACACAGAGAACAAAATGCCCATCATTACTGCTGGATGCATTCCCGAGGAATACATTTTTCTGCTTTAAACAAATGTCTGGTTCCACTGGAAAAGTACAAGAGTTTCAGCACAAGCACATGTACATGTGAAGTGGCTTGGGAATGTGGGCTTAATATTTTGATTTGTCTCTTTTTCAGTTTATCTTGTGTAAAGGTACATGTATCCACACAGCAGCATGGACATCACAGTCCACAGAAAATACACAGCAAACACTAGGGGTCGAATCCTAGTACCCAAAATTTATGGTTTGGTTTCTGCTGGGGGTTTTTTGGGAGAGGTAAAGAAAAAAAAGATGAAACACGTGCAACAGTAAGAGAGAGAGATGATGTGAGGGGAGGAAGAGGAGGGACAGGGGGACAAACAAGACTACAGTTACCAACACATTATAATGTGCTTATGAAATGACTGTATTTGCATGTACTGGTACACCCCTAGTACAAACTATTGGGGTAAAGAGTGCTGTTCTTACTTACAAAACTGGCTTTGCATTATGGGCTTGTTGTTCATTTATGGGCTCTTTAGTGTGGCTTTCTCTTTCCTCATACTGAACTGGTCTGAAACTGTGAGGTCCAAACCGGTATGTGAACTGAGCCATGACTTTTATGTACTGTTACACTCTGAATATACAGACACTGAGTTGTGGGTGTGAGCAGCCTTTTGTTATTTCTTGCTCCTGGGCTCCCTTTCAGTTAAAGTACACTTTACACATGCATTTTTGGACAAGCTGAGAGCTACAGAACTGTCACTAAAAGTAAAATGTGGACTGAGGATGACGTTGGGTGGTCAAATGAATTTATTTTCACTGTTAAAATGACTGACAAGCTCAGGGATTTTGTTGTGAATATATCTGAGACAGGAGAGCCAAGGCTAAAATTGTGTTGTGGGCGCTGTGTAATATTACCCTGGGTCCCCAAGTTTGCCTCTTGTGGGTGTGAACAGCAGGAAAAAGATATAGAGTAAGATTTCTTCCATTTGTACAAAATGCAGCTACTTGGAATTTCTATAGTTGATACAAGCACTGGATAAACCACAGCACTCCAGGCAATCATTATCGACGTACGCGACACCCCAAACCTGAGTGAATTCAGTGTCTTCCACCACTTCAGTCATGTTCTCTGAGACTGCAGGCCCAAACCTGGAGCCAAATTGTATTAGATGGAAAGAATAATGACATTACACTAAGAGAGCTGTTTCTGATTGTATTTCGCAGTGAGATGAGGGAAGCCCTTGTCACAGCAGAATGAAAGCTTTCATCCATCAGACACTTTTGCACGCGTGGATGATAACTCCTAATCCACTTGTTTCTGCAGTAGACAGATTAGCAGCAGGTTAACGTGCTGTGTATGGGGCTGTACTGTCAGTACACTCGTTTGATTGGGTGTAGTCAGGTGTAGACAATACCAAATCCTCCAAAAACTAACTGAGCTCAAAAGTGATTATTTGGGTACATTTACAGATCTACCTGCAGATTGTCGGAGATGTTGAAGACTTTGAGAATAGTTTGGACCTTTCTCCTGCGGTAGAAGCCATTCTCGTTTCAGCTCTGGGTTCTTGACAAACTAGAGTGTGGGATGACATTTCACCACTCCTTTGTCAGATAAACTTAAAAGCATGTCTTTGCGAGTCATTTATGGATTTTGTTTTGCCCTTCTGGCATCATACCAGACAGACTACTCTGGCAATACCCATTTCCAGGATTCCAGCCTGAGTTGGCAATCTACATGTATGACCTTGGGTCAGGATGGGCAGTTTGTGTTTGGGAGCCATAGAGGGGGTCAGTGCAACAATCTGTATGTATGACCAGGGGGTCATACTCATTCTTTCTCTGTCTTTCACTCTTTCCGTTGGTTTGTTACATCTATGGAATGTTATATTATGTTCACAGCCTTTCTCAGTGGCCACCTGGACAGTCAGGATGGCCAAGCTGCAGAAGCGAACCTTACCAGACCCTACTACAATCTCTCCAGCTCGTTAACCACTCACCAAACCAGATGGACAAAGCAAGGCTACATAAGGAGAGGTTAGGATAGGCTAAAAGAAATCTGCACATTTCATTTTTTTTAACAATATTTTAGTTCATAGTATAAAACGTATGACTTTGTCACTATAAAAAGGCCAGGGACTGTTAAGTATACAAGGCGGTACATGGAGACACGCATACTTTACACAATGCATGCTTCATTTTGACACACAAAAAATAGACTTGTTAAACCACATCTGAATATTGTTCAATTACACACAAAATAGCCTTAAAAGAGTTCATCCACCCCAAATATCAAGAGGTCTCCCACCCACTCAAGAATGAGTGTGTGCAGGTGGGTCAGGACAGACAGCAGCCAGTCAGAGGCGCATCTGCTTCGTACACTGCCACATGCACCAGTGAGAACATTAATATTTGAAAGGCCACCAACCAACACTATGTAATAGAGGGGAACATCCCTATTTCATCATCAGTTGGGAGCAGCTGTGGTCTGGTGGTTAGGGTGCTGAGGATAGGGCTGCCCACCACTTCGGGCACGTGCGCTCACTGCCCCCTGGTGTGTGAAGTGCTGAATTTTTAACAACTTGGGGAATAGTACAAATATCATTTATCAGAGTTTTTGTTTTGTTGACAAATTGCTTGATTTTATAAAATGCTAGACATAGTGTGGATGTGACAATGGCTCTAGATAAAAAAAAATATATGCATATTTAGATTTTTTTAATATTTACTTTCACTTTAAGGCCTTACAAGTTAAGAGAGTTTATAACTGCAAAGACATCTAAAAGTTTGCACATGCCACAGTGACTAATTCATGGTTAATCAAATTAATTTTTGTATGTTTTGTGATTGCCAGGTGTCTGAACCACAGGGACTGAGGGGCTCAGATGCTCGAGACATTCCACTGCATAAATAAACATTAGAATGAACAACTACCAAACTAAATAAAGTTTAAATCACGAAATAAATGAAAGTACATTAGAAATGTTATCTGCTCATACCATGATCTATGCCCGTGCACAAGTTCAAGTTTGTGCACATTTGGCTTTTGGCTGAATGTTAAACAAGGAAAGATGATGGCCTGTCTGGTAATGTTCATAAAGATGGATTTGCCTAAGAGTGCAAATAATATCCCTCATAGTTCACCAGCTAATTCTAATAAAGAACAGAACCGTGCTCTTTGAAAATGCTCTTGTAGCTTTAAGGTTATCTTGGCAGTGCTATATCTACAGCAGGAGAGGAGTCAGCCTTATCCAGGAGGAGGCATTAGTAACAGGTAAAGATGGAGGATTGGGCCGTCGCAAATGAAAAATGGCATTGGTGTGTCTTGGGAGCAAGCGTGAGCCATAAAAACCAGGGACACGCAAAACAACACTGGGAGAATGAATATGCGGAGGCAGCCACTGCCATCCCCTGGGGATGTGGGGGAAGGGGGTTTTGGGGGTGGGTTTTCAGGCAAGAAATCAGTCCATCCAGCCAGCCGCATCATTTGCATGGTGCATAATCTCCAAGGCTGTGCCATGCAAATGCCTCCTAACGTAGAAACGAGGAGGAGACGTTAGAAGGAAAGGCTGTCAGATGTGAATTTATACACATACGGTCCAGCCAGGACCAAGCTCTAAATCACTCTCAATTAGCTGACACCTTCCATGTAGAGACTCCAATTTACAGATACAGAGAGTTCTAGGCCAGAGATGCTCCTCGCCCCACATCACTTTCAGTGCCACTTTTGTTTTCATCTGCTATTTTTCCCTCCTTCGCCTGGTAACCAACCAGCCCCCACCTTTATTAAAATCGTATTCAAATGTGATTTGTGTTGCGCTTGGATGGAAGTCAGGGAGCGAGATTGGATTGAAAGTGATTTCAATCATTTTTTTGTTTCACAGCAGCAACTGGCCCACAATATTCACTGACTAAAATTGACCCTTTTCTATTATATTAAATAATAGCATCATTTCTGAATTTGGAACGTAGTGAATTTGGAACTCTGAAGACTGAAGTTTGTTTTTGCACCAAAAAAAAATCACCATCTACATGAAAGAAAACTAGGTGACCTTCTTGCATTGCTCCAAGTTCCAGTTCCAACACTTGCTAGTCCATTGTAGGTGCTTCTGTTGGTGGACAGGGGTTAGAATGGGCACACTGACTGGTCTGCAATAAGTCTCATACACAGTAGAGTCTGATGCATTGTGTGTTGATACTTCTGTGACCACTATTTAAACTTTTAGAACAATATGGCACACTGTCAAAGTATGCGTTTACATGCATCAAATTATATGACATCTAAAGGAAATCTGATCAAACAATCTGATCAAAGCATTCATGTGCCCTGAGTAATCAGACAATGAGACAACATGAGTTTTGCAATAATCAGATTTCTATACTGCAACCATATAAAAATGAACAAATGAAAGACTATGAATATGCTGAGAAATGCTCTCTTTACCCGATTTCTTAAAGGGATTTCTGAATCTTAATCCAATCGAAGAAATCTGAGTATGATATTTCTGAACACTTGAATAATCAGATTACTGCAGAAAGCTGTTGAAGATCAGATGACTGAGTGTATATAAACACAGGGAGGTGACTGTGATAAAGGAAGTCGTAGCAAGTGGGAGAGAATTGGAAATGACTAAATTTCACTGACAGTTCCTTATTTTTATGATTAATCTGACCCACAAACTGTTCTGTTAATCTCCAACCATAATTTTGAAAAAACAAACAAATAAAAAAAACCACAATAATCTATAAAAATAAATCCTGAGCTTCTGTGAGAACCCTCAGAGTTTATGAAGGTTCCCCAAATGCATTATTTTCATGTTACATATAACAAATGACAAAACATCTGTTGTAAAATGAAGGTCAATTCCAGGAACCACAGTTAAGAATAAGACATACACTGAAAGTACATCCTTGACATTCCTCTCATACTGAACATCCTGGACATCACCTTCTTCCTCAATCACAGGGGTCACCACAGTGGTCATACGGCACCTTAACTGTACTTGAACTGTATCCCAGGACCTTTTCTGATCTCTGATCTCACTGGCTCTCACTACACTGCTCATTCGCCCTGTCTGTACCATTCTGTATATAATAGCTCTTACGTTATACTTCTACTATACATATGAACAGTAAAGCTATACCAGCTCTTTATGATTCTATTATTTTTATATTTATTGTATTTTATTATATTTTTTATCTTGGTGTAATACTTAAATGTAAATAGCATGTGAGCATGTTACATGTCATACCTACATGCTCTCACCAAGAAATAAAGAGATTCTGATTCTGATTGCTGCCACATGTAGGAAAAGGTGTGTGTAGGAGCGTGGTCACCCCTGTTCCTCCTCATACCTACTACTGCCCCTAATTTCATACACTGTGATAGGGATCTAAAGAGGAACACTTGTGTAATTGAGCTTCATTCAGGCGACGCCTTTCATTTCCTCTAATTGAACAGCCTTAGTCTAGACTGGCAGGTCAGGACCGATATTTCCACTCATCCATTCATCATCTTCCCTTCATTCACACGTCCACTCTGCTGATGCTGACGATCAGCTAGAGAGTAAAGTCAGAGATGCTATCATAGCTCAGGATAACAATCTAATTTGACACTCCACTTTGTCGGCACACGGTGCAGCAAAGCTGTGTTAAAATCACATTAGATTTAAGTCACTGTCTGCTGCTGGAGCTCACTCAGGAGTCAGTATAATTCCAGCCTAGAGCACTGTTCATCTAACACCTGCAGAACGAGCAGCTACAGCAATGCTGATATACATCTCTACACCTTTTGAGGAAAAACTGGAATGAAGTGTGAAGCAGATTTGAGATGTACTTATCCATGTTCCCCTCACAAACGGGGTCTATTGTAGCTTTCACTGCACGTCAGGCTAAGTTTTACAGGACAGTTACTGTAAGTATTTCAATATAATGGCGTATATAACGGTATGGTGCCGGTTAATGCTTCCTTCAAGTGCTCCTCAGGAGGTTATATATGCCAGACGTTTGGCTCATAAAAACAACTTCACACTGCTCAGGTGCTTTTTTGGAATATCCACCCACTTAGAATGGAGATCAGAAGAATAACTCAAAAACAAAGACATCAAGTCATCAACAAACATAAGGAAATATTAAATCTATTAATATTATCAACTTAGCGTTGCAGTGTAATAACAAAAAAAAGCTAATATACATCTTGTACGTGTCTAGGTAGGATAACCATGATTGTAAATGGGTAACAGCCAAGATATGCAGTGTTTCGATAGGATAAATGTGATGCTAACAGGCGGACAGCTATGCTCTATATCATGTGATGAATAAAAAACAACAAAATCTAAAAGAAATGTGGAAATGGAGTCTATATCTATTATCTATATATTAGCTCATACTGTCCGTAATGTGAAGAGTAGTGGTTTACAGTTTGGTTATGTGACATTCAACATAAAGCCTATTATACATATGTGACTAACACTGGGTTCTAAATATAGTTTCTCTTACTAATCCAAACCAGACAGGCAGAAATCAAATGATTTGACCAGAGAATATTACATGGCAACCAATGGAATTGTTTTACTTGAACCTACACCTCAGCCTAAACCTAACCCTTACTCTTACTATACCAAACCTTATACCAAACCGCAACTATAGCATGTTTCTGCAGGAATGTCCATCCATAAATTGCTTTGTTAGAAGCTACATAATAGGGAAAAAGCAGCAAGATGGGCACTTTTTGGGTTTGATTTGTTCTTTGTTGTGTAGTTGGTATGCTGGTTTAAAAAGTCCCACCAGTGAACGGGAGCCCCCTTGCGAATCGTGATGTATGTACAAAATAAGTGTGTGCGACTGTTAAGAAATTCTTGGAGTATGTTTAAGTCCATGTACATATATCTTGCAGATGTTCTTGGCTGTAAAGCTTTACTAATCTGATAATAGTAACTGAATACATCCCTGCTGAAAGCATGATCGACCTAAACCTCAACTAGACCAGCAAGATGGACCACCATTACCATGCTGGTTAACCATGACTAAGATGGTCAAACAGCAGGATCAGCATGAGCAAACTGGTCAACCAGCATTTACATTTGCATTTACAGTGGGGAAAATAAGTATTTAGTCAGTCACCAATTGTGCAAGTTCTCCCACTTAAAAAGATGAGAGAGGCCTGTAATTGACATCATAGGTAGACCTCACTAGAATTGTAGATCTGCACCAGGCTGGGAAGACTGAATCTGCAATAGGCAAGCAGCTTGGTGTGAAGAAATCTACTGTGGGAGCAATAATTAGAAAATGGAAGACCTACAAGACCACTACTAATCTCCCTCGATCTGGGGCTCCACGCAAGATCTCAGCCTGTGGGGTCAAAATGATCACAAGAACGGTGAGGAAAAATCCCAGAACCACAAGGGGGGGATCTAGTGAATGACCTGCAGAAAGCTGGGACCAATGTTACAAAGGCTACCATCAGCAACACACTACGACGCCAGGGACTCAGATCTTGCAGTACCAGACGTGTCCCCCTGCTTAAGCCAGTCCATGTCCAGGCACGTCTGAAGTTTGCTAGAGAGCATTTGGATGTTCCAGAAGAGTATTGGGAGAATGTCATATGGTCAGATGAAACCAAAGTAGAACTATTTGGTAAAAACACAACTCGTCGTGTTTGGAGGACAGTGAATGCGGAGTTGCATCCAAAGAACACCATACCAACTGTGAAGCATGGGGGTGGCAACATCATGCTTTGGGGCTGTTTCTCTGCAAAGGGACCAGGACGACTGGTCCGTGTACATGAAAGAATGAATGGGGCCATGTATTGTGAGATTTTGGGTGCAAACCTCCTTCCATCAGCAAGGGCAATGAAGATGAAACGTGGCTGGGTCTTTCAGCATGACAATGATCCCAAGCACACTGCCAGGGCAACAAAGGAGTGGCTTTGTAAGAAACATTTCAAAGTCCTGGAGTGGCCTAGCCAGTCTCCCGATCTCAAACCCATTGAAAACCTTTGGAGGGAGTTAAAAGTCCGTGTTGCCCGCCGACAGCCCCAAAACATCACTGCTCTAGAGGAGATCTGCATGGAGGAATGGGCCAACATACCAGCAACAGTGTGTGCCAACCTTGTGAAGACTTACAGAAAATGTTTGACCTCTGTCATTGCCAACAGAGGATATACAACAAAGTATTGAGATGAACTTTTGTTATTGACCAAATACTTATTTTCCACCATTATTTGCAAATAAATTCTTTAAAAGTCAGACAAAATGATTTTCTCAATTTTTTTTCACATTTTGTCTCTCATAGTTGAGGTCTACCTATGATGTCAATTAACGGCCTCTCTCATCTTTTTAAGTGGGAGAACTTGCACAATTGGTGACTGACTAAATACTTATTTTCCCCACTGTATGGCATTTAGCCGACGCCCTTATCCAGAGCGACTTACAAGAGTGCTTTGCTGTTCACTTAGAATATCCTTAGCTAGTAGACGAGGCTTGAATCTAGAGATTCCTCAGGCTTAGATCCCATTGACAACAAATGTCTTTATGGAGTTAAATACTCCTGAAACAGATGAGTCTTCAGTCTGTGTTTAAAGACAGTGACTCAGCTGTTCGGACCCCCAGGGGAAGTTCATTCCACCATTTTGGTGCCAGAACAGAAAAGAGTCTGGATGCATGTTTTCCTTGTGTTTTAAGGGACATGCCGAACTGTACTTGAAGCTTGAAGGGCTCTTGGTACATCTTGAGTTTTGACCATTGTCATCATGTATGGAGGGGCCGGTCCATTTTTGGCTTTGTAGGTCAGCTTCAAGGTTTTGAATCTGATGCGGGCAGTTAAGGGAGCCAGTGAAGGGAATGCAGTAGAGGAGGTACATGGCCACACTGGTGGAACAATATGACCAGCATTACCAAAATCATGATCAAATTCAACTGCAACACACATTACACTGGTCAAGAGCTGGTTAACCAGCTAACTTACCAGTACAGGGGATGTTTGCACCTGGATGACCAGCTTTTCAACCACCATGGCCACCAAAGGCCAGCTTAGAACATCTAAAACAGCTATCAGAAAAAGCTCCAAATAAAATATAAACAAAATAAAATATAGTTACAGTAATATGTAACAATGTAACATGTATCTATGTAGAGATGGGTGAACATCTAATGTTATATAATATTGGGTAATACATGCATGTAACAATCAAATCAGTTACAGCTAATATTAATTAGCCAAGAAAGAGCACATTCGGCAAATGCATAAGTAGAGTTCATGGATCTTTAGCCTCCGAAAGGACACATTTGATTTGGACATTATCTTATTATCTTCTTACTTCAAATGTTATTTGAGTTATATACGTTTCTCATTAGGCTGCTTTTTCCCAGCGTTTTACTGTAAAGCTTGACCAACCTTACGATGATCATCTATCATCTTAGTTAAGATTAAGGCTATTTTCACGTTGCAATATCAGATGTTAACGGATCCCTAAATGTACTGTAAGTGACCTGTACCTGTCTGTAATGTGAATGAATCTATACCAGAATTGGCTCACATGCACATGTTTATGCACATGGCCTTCGAAGAGCCACTGGAAATAATCGGGTGTTCATAGTGTTCAAAATGGCATTTGTTTCTGAATAAAGTGGATCAAATGGACAATTTGATAAAAACACCCAATCATCTCGCTGGTTCTGAACCAAGTATAGGCATGTTGACAGGCATGTGAAATTCCTGGAAACACACCACAACGACATGGAAATCTGTGAACACACAGTAGCCAAACACAGACCAAAAAAATCACGTTTTCTTTTTCATAATTCAGACAAATACTACAAACTATTCACAGAGTTGTTCTTGGGTTTTATCAGTGATTTAAAATGTGTCCAATTTAGGACCACATATGAAAGTGTCTACACAGCCCCAAAAAATTAGATCCAGGTCACATTATGGAAAAAAAAAAATTGTGTGTAAAATGTCAATGTTGGCTTGCTGGCAAATATTAAATTAGCTGCATCCCATATAAGGTCTGATTAACCACCAAAATAATTCAGCTGATTTCTAATGAACGGGACCATTTTCCTGAGAAAAAACACCACATCACACCAGGCTTTCTGGAAATTTCAGGATATGTGACTGACTGTGAATATGGATGGCATCAAAACTATTAGTCATTAATTGCAAAGTGTGACCCAAAATATATGTTGCCAGAATGTTTCCAGCATCCCTAGCATAAACGTCACCTATCTGTTCTTCATAAATAACGTGCATGTCACATGCATCCTTTAAAAAGGCATGAAGGTTAGTATAGTGCATCAGGCCCCCTGTTACTCTACATCACATCAGGAAAAGGAAGGCAGGCATCGACTCTGGAGAAAATGATGAGAAATTACAGAAAGAGGGAGAAAGATGGAAGGGAGGGAGAAAGTGAAGATAATGAAGTTGAAAACAGAGTGACGCCCGCAGATCTGGAGGGACAGAAGGCTCCGTTTCCCTTTAATAAACACAGCTAATAAACACAGCATCTCTGCAGACTACAGTGCTCCACTCTTTATTGTTTAATATGGAGCGGCTGACTGTGTGCTGCCATTTCAGAGTAATATAGCCTTTTCCTGAGAGAGAGAGAGAGAGAGAGAGAGAGAGAGAGAGAGAGAGAGAGAGAGAGAGAGAGAGAGAGAAAGAGAGAAAGAGAGAGAGAGAGAGAGAGATTTTATTTAAGGATTCGATTTCGCTCTCTGCTCCTGAATTTGGGAGTTAATCATGGAAGTCCTGTGATATTCCGGCCTGGCTGTTTATGAGCTGTAATTCTCTTGGGTTCAGGCTAACAGTATTACACACATGATAATGCAGTGCAAAGCAGGGAGTGCTGAACTTTCTCTAAAAGACCACCAGCAGAAATAAGGTTAGAAAAACTCTGCTGACAAACACATTTGCCTCAATGGACTATTTTGGGACCTGTGGTGCGAGTTGAGCGCTGTGTTGTGTGCACACTGTTCAGCTTTTCAGTTAAAATCCAAACTCTGTCTTTTTTTAATCTACAACATGAATATTTCCCCCTAAATATTCGGGCATAAAATCCTATTTAATATTATTAATTTATTTTATTCACACATGGGACTCTGGTAGTAAGAGGATAGTGGATGACTGGACAGTGGATAATGGATGGCTGGTGGTCTGCTGGATTTATGCTCAGTGTGTTTTGGTCAGTTCACAGGAGGTTAAGCAGTTAAGCAGCATTTTCAACTTATATCAAAACTAGTCTTAATTATTTATCTCAGCTTTTTGTAATATTTGTTTTATATAATTAAGAATTAAAGAGTTAAAATCTGAGAAGATTAAAAACTAGTTTGATCTTGTACACATGTTTAGTGGCAAACAAGCAGGGGGTTGCCGACCTTAAGGAATTTTGATTTGATTTGAATTGATTTGAAGCATTTTAGAGAATCAGAGGAACTTTCTAGACATTGTTCAGCTTAATTGTCCAGAGGGGTCATATTGTATTTTTTCATTTATTTTTTCTTCTACAAAGGGGGATTTTTTTTTCTTCATATTATGTTCAATTTGTGTGTGTTGGGGTATAAACATGTCCACTCAAAAAATATTTTTAAATTGGAGTTTTTGTTGTATTTTATCTTTGAAAGGCAAGACAAAAACATGTTTTGGCTACTTAATTTATGAAATAAATCATGAAAACTGTGAATTTGCTTTTCAGCATTTGGCCAAATTTCGTTTGGTTGTGGTTTTCCAAAATTGTTAAGGGTTTAGTTGCCTCCCTAACCTGCACAGTGTGAAGATATGCGATGAGGTGATAAATATAATCCAAACATTGGCCTCAGTTCATCCAAACAGCATGACCAGCATGGCCAAGCTGGTTGACCAGGCATGACCAGCAAGACTAAGCTGGTTTACCAGCATGACCAGCAACACCACACTCTTCGACCAGAATGACCAGCATCTTCAAGCATATCCCAAATCAAATGCAAAGTACATTGTGTAACCACCTTTACCATCAAAGACCATCTACCACCTAAAGCTGATCCTGAGCTGGATTTTTCATCAGGTAAGCAAAAAATACCTGTTTTCATATAATGCTGCTTTAAAGTCCTTCATAGCAGATCTGTTACACACAGTCTTCACATCTGTGGCCCGAACTGAAAGCCTAGGTCTTACAGTTATGTCTCTCTACTGTGTATAAGAGCAGCAGCATGTGAGACAGATTCAAAGCCTGCATGTTACAAGTAAAAGTATCCTGATAATGTTCTGGAGTTTAAGTGTGAAACAGGCTACAGGACATGATTTGGATCAGTCTGATAAATATTGACTGACGTGAACAAATCAGAGAGCCATCACTGATAAGTAGCCCGACATGGCGAAGTGCTCCCTGCCAGTTTATTTCACGATCATGCTTCTCCCATATCTCTCTCTGTTTTGCTTTTTTTTTCGTCTTCCCTATTTTACCTCCCTCTTCCCTTCCACTCGCTCTAATTTTCGGAAGGCCTCAGTGAGCCAGATGCATGATGTTGATTTCCATCAGCAACCACAGATACAGCCTCCCAGTTGCCCTGGCAACCCTGCATCCCCGCTTCCTCTCATTCACCTCAGCGACTGTTTTTGCATATTGCTGCAAATTTCTCCATCAGCAGGAGAGTGGTAAACAGAAGATAAGGCGGGTGGGGGTTTGGTGGGGGGGTGATGGATGGCTGTGCCAGAGTGGCTGCAGCAGAGGGTGGGGGTTGTGTTCTGCTCTGTGGGGGTTATTGATGGCACTGAGCCTGAAGCAGGGAAGCACCCTGGCCAACAGAAGCCATAAATACACCCTGGCACAACTCACACACACACACTCCAACCATCTAATTAACAGGTACACACATCCAAGTGGAGAAGAACATCAGATACAGTATTACAAACGACCCCGTCAGCATCCATGTCCTTCACACACACTCACATAGGTTAATAAGAGCGGAGGAAGTGTGTTAACAGGCCACTCGCTGTGGGTGGTGGGTTTCTTTGCCACATTAATAATGAAAACATCCTCATCTCATTAAACAGTAGACAGATTCACAAGCCTGTATGAGGTATGAGTCTAATCAAGGAATAAGCATCACCAACTACTTCATCATATTCATGTATACTGCAGTCAGGACAGAGACCAGGACAGGTCCAAGTGAAGATCAAGGTGTGGTAGAAGCTGAATCTAGAGTCAGGAAAGTTGAAGTTGAATCCAAGTCAAATCCAAGACCAGGAGACATTAAATTTGAGTCAGACTCAAGGTTTTGTAGTAGTTGAGTCAAAACCAGGAGAGGGATACATCAAGTTTGAGTTTGACTTAAATTTTGCAGAAGCTAAATCCATCTCAAAACCAAGACACAACAAATTCAAGACAGAACCGGATTTTCTAGAGGCTGAATCTGAGTCAAGATTAAAACCAGGACACACCAAGTCTGAAGCTGAATCCCAGTCAAATCAGAGCCAGATTAAGATTCTGTAGAAGTTGAATTAGAGTCAAGACTAAGTCCAAGTCAAAATCAAGATTTGGTAGAGGCTGAAGTTATGAGACACCAGGACACATCATGTTCAAGTCAACTGTAGACATATTGCTGATATTAGAGCTGTTGCAATGAAACTTCTTCATGCAATAAATGTCACCTATTATAAAATGTATTTCAATAGCAGTCTCAGACTGTTAGTCTTTAGTTTGTATGTGTTTATACATAAATAAACTAGATTAATTTGGTTATTGTATTTAGGTTTGTGGGCAGCAAATGCCAGTTTCAAAGCTCCATAAATCAGTATATGAGTAATCTACAGACATGATACATATATTTTATCCTGTCAGATTATGTGGTAGCTTTGATTTGTATGATGTCATATAAACAATTCAGCTCTATAAACATTGGTTTTGAACTGAATTATATCCCAGTTTCAATGTAAAAGGGGAGGGGGCAGGGCTGATGAGGTCACTAGTCCAGATATTTGGGTTATAGAAGAAAATTAAAAGGAGGTTGTTTGCTCTCTTACACACACAGTGTTCAAATTTCAGCAGGGATAATACTGATACATAGATAAATATAAAATAATAAGAATAATACAGAATATTCTGGATTTTTATGTTTATTTGGAGCACTGTGAAGTATTTAAAAAATATATTAGATTGTATTGTTGTAGATATCATCACCAATTACTAATAATACATAATGAAAATTATTGGAATTTCAGCCAAAAAAAAACACGATGTGTTTTAATGTCCACGCAAAAAAATAAATACAATGTAAAGAACAACTGCCAGATTCACATTATATCAGAAAGTGAAAAAATAAAAACAGACAAACAGTATGTGAAAGTTCTGTATGTGAAGGTTCAGTATGTGAAGGTTCTGTATGTGAAGGTTCAGTATGTGATGGTTCTGTATGTGAAGGTTCAGTATGTGATGGTTCTGTATGTGAAGGTTCAGTATGTGATGGTTCTGTATGTGAAGGTTCAGTATGTGAAGGTTCAGTATGTGAAGGTTCAGTTTGTGATGGTTCTGTATGTGAAGTTTCAGTATGTGAAGGTTCAGTTTGTGATGGTTCTGTATGTGAAGGTTCAGTATGTGAAATTTCTGTATGTGAAGGTTCAGTTTGTGATGGTTCTGTATGTGAGGGTTCAGTATGTGAAGGTTCTGTATGTGAAGGTTCAGTATGTGAAGGTTCTGTATGTGAAGGTTCAGTATGTGATGGTTCTGTATGTGAAGGTTCAGTATGTGAAGTTTCTGTATGTGAAGGTTCAGTATGTGATGGTTCTGTATGTGAGGGTTCAGTATGTGAAGGTTCAGTATGTGAAGGTTCTGTATGTGAAGGTTCTGTATGTGAAGGTTCAGTATGTGATGGTTCTGTATGTGAAGGTTATGTATGTGAAGGTTCTGTATGTGAAGGTTCAGTTTGTGAAGGTTCTGTATGTGAAGGTTATGTATGTGAAGGTTATGTATGTGAAGGTTCAGTATGTGAAGGTTCAGTATGTGAAGGTTCTGTATGTGAAGGTTCTGTATGTGAAGGTTCTGTATGTATGCTTTTATATGCAGTGAATTCTTCTGCGCAGGTACAGATCTGGATCATGTATGTAGACACTATGCATGTGTTGTATAAACAAAACTGCAGCTTCTGTTCAGTAACATGTCGTCTCCCCTATAATAAAATATGCAGTCACTATATACTTCACACACGGCGGGTGAGAGTCAGTGACTCTCCTAATGGCCCAGAGGTAGAATCTGTTCAGCATCACAGTGGACCTCGTTTTCACACTCATGGATCGTCTGTCAGGTTGAAGGAGTGGGAAGAGATGGTGCTGGGGGTGGGTTTTTTGCTTGATGATCTTATGAGCCTTCCTGAGGACATCGGTGCAGTTTATTTGTCCTCTTGTATTGAGAGAGACATTCCAGAGAATGGTAAGCCATGTTAAAAAAGAAAAAGACAGTGTCTCCTGTTTTCCATTATGAACCTGATTTCAGTGCTGTAATAATCTTTAAGTGATATTAAAGAACATGGTGTAACAGATATTGATTTATTGTTACACTCACTAACATTAACAGCAATACATTTCATTTCTTATTTTAAAGACCTCATCATCAAAAAAAGAGTTGCACCCAGAAGGAATCAACCAACTGAATGGTATGACTGCCATGGTGTATGGTGTTGTGCCAGACTTCAGTGATGAGTTTTAGTATTTGTGAAGATGGCCAACAAATGTGTGTGTAGGAGGCAGCGTGGTCAGTGCCAAGACCAAAGGTACTATGCCATTGCCAGACCAATCCCTTATTGAAAATGTGTTGGATGCTATTGGACACACTATCAACACTCCACCCAATCAGGATGCAGAAAGACTATTCAAGCTGCATGGATGGATTATCACAGGACCTTTTAGGAACTCCATACAGAAACATCTGGCATGTTGTGTTATACCTAACGGCATACTGAGAGACACTACGTCTGTCTGTGTGGCTCAATAAATATTGATCGTACCAGTCTAAACCTTTATCTTCCTTCTCACTAGCGTTGCAATCAGACGCTTCCTTCTGGGTGGAACTATTGTTTTGATGATGTGTGTACTGATGGAAATGTGATGACATTTAGTCATAGATGGAATTGTCTATTTCCTTAGGGAACAAACAAAAAAGCTGTTACTAGCTGTACTGCTGTACTTTCAAAAATTATTAAAAAAAAATTAAACTACATTTATTTTTACTTTTACTGCACTACTCCACATCATTATTTGCTACTTAAAGATGCATCCAGGGTGATCTGATCACAAGTGGCTGGTGCAGTGCATCTCCAGGACACATTGTAATCCGATTAATCCGAAAACCACATTCATAAGTAGTCAAAAACACATAAAACACTTTTTTTTTCTTGTAGTGTGAACACTAAAGTGTCTTGATGTGGGCTCGACAGCAAAACACCAATCATGTCACTGTCTCAGTCGGCAAATACATAATAACCATGAAACCCCACCGTCCACCCCTGTATGAGTCAGCTGAGCAAACTACAATAAAAACAATAAAAATCCATTAAAAATGGATAAAAGGAATGCTCGTGACTGCTCAAGTGAAAATGGGTTCCTCAATGGAATTAATTTATGCACACCATGCCCCCCTCCAAGTCGTCAAAGGAGATGGACTTAAAAAGGCAGGTGTGAACAGCTATGCAGCGCGCCTATCATTTGTGATCGGACCACCTAGAGCAGTTAATGGTAGGTGTAAGTGGGTTTTTAGAATGACTTTCTGATTGGTCAAATCAAACAGCTTCATGGTTTTCACTGTGAGCCACCCTGGTGTTAATACACAGCTTCAAGGATAATAAATTGAGAAAAATAGAATTGTAATTCAACTATTATATGGAGTGTTTGCCGAGTTCCTGCCTAAACAGTGAGCAGCTCCGGGAGAATGTGCTGTCCTTTACCTTTGACCTTTCCCCAGAGATTTACGGGCGCTGTATTTTACACCGAGGTAGTGTAGCGAGACACTGGAGTGTTACGGGCAACAGTGGAAACTGTGGCTCTCTCATGCCTCTGAAGAAGAAAATGAATTTCTGAGCAGCTGATTATAGCATTAGGCCCGTTTCTGAGGCGCCTGTCCAATGTCCCGCATCAGCACTTTAGTACGCGGGACAGCAGCGGGGCGGTAATGGCCATGGACACAGCTCGGCTGCCAACAGAAATAAAGAGTGGCTCCTGCAATATGCTGGCAGAGGCAATTTGCCCTGGAGAAACCCCCATCACCCCCCTCCATCACTCCCCTCTATTTCTGTGGAACCAGTGCTGCCACCCCCCTCTTTTCATCCCCCCATCCATCTCTTCTCTGTTCTTCTGGCTGTTCCTGAACCTATTCTCCTCCTGTCCTGCAATCACACGCCTACAGCACACGCCTGCCTCCTGTGCTCAAATAAACTGTGCCTGATTGAATGCATCAGAAAAAAGATCTCACAAATTCCTCACCGTCCAGTGCAGCAGAGAGAGAGAGAGAGAGAGATAGCATGGCCAAGTGATGGAGTGGTTGGGTTAAATAGCTTCTCAGAGGAACTGACCCATCTCAGTCCCAATGTATCCAGTCTGATGGAATTTAAACCAAGCACCATCTCTGCACCTGAAACTCATTTCAGCCCAGCCCCTGCTGTTGACCACCCCAGCTATCTGCTGTTGCATTTATACTTGATATATGTTACATACAGGAGCAACAACAGTTGGTCAATGGAGTGGTGGGCCACACAAATGCATAGAATGGGACCACCAACTGCAGAAATCATCTATCCCCGGTTACAGTGCTCACTGCCGATGTCTACATTGCCTCTAGAAGCAACCTCAGCACAAGGAGATGCCAGCTTAGATGCACCTGGGAGAACATGCCAGAATGTAGTATGTATACTGCCATATGTAAGGTTTGGTGGAAGAGGAATAATGGGCTGTTTGAACTGGGATGTTTTTATTTATTTATAAATAGTTGCACCCCGAAGAATTCCAATGTTATTGGGAAATTGGGATAAATGTTACCATATAAAAGTCACAAACATTTAGACAGATATGGGCAATATATACTGAACTACACGTACAGAAGTAGTGGCTCTCAGTATGGGATTGGTATGGCAGTATAACATGTAAGGGTTCTTGGCATGGGATTGTAGAGGTTCCTAATGTGGTCTGTTATAATCCATCCCATACAGCTTGAACATTCTCACTCAGGTCTTGCAGATTGTGCAGCAGGGGTGGACAGGTGATGGCACGTCAAATAGGATGCAATAGCAGGGGATAGGTTTGGTGATGCCATGGTATAGTATCTGTGTCATTAAGGCTAGCGTGAGATGGCAGCAGCTTGGATTACTCTGTGCTATTTTGTGATGATAAGTAGGGCATAATGCATAGAAACATCTAATTCAGGCTTGATTAAACAAAGAGCAAGAACTTCATAAACCCCTAATTTGTGGGGTATCAAAGTGTCTATGAGCAGTACGGTTGTTGTTATTGAAGCACAATGCAAGCCACTTAGAAAACTGTATTGTGATGCAACTCGTGACAATATAAATAACATTGTTATATGCTTACGTCTTATTCAAACTGAACTGAGATTGATATTAATTGTGTGAACCCTTACTGGACCGGTCTGTCACCTCCAATATCAAAGTGAAAGCACGAATCCACTCGAGGAGAGATGTGGAGAGTAGGAATCTGGACATGTAATAAAGTCATTTAAAAACAAACAAACAAAGCCTCAGTCTCTCACACCACTTACACCACACATAAATAAATAAATACATGCCCACACATATACATACATTCCAAATCGGTGAAGGAAACATATTTTCCATTTAGAGTATACTATGAATTTATGGTTCTAACTGTATTTACATATTACAAAGAAAACGGCTATTTTCTGACTGCAGTGGATCAAGTGCCAGTATAAAGAAATCCGCAAATGTCACAGTGCCAAACACCCCTCGCCACATCCTGACTTATTCCCCTGCTCCGCTAAAGCTGGGGGCAACCCTGATATTGCTTTCCTCCTCTCAGTTCACTGAACAAGGCTGAGATTAATTAATGCTCTCATTAATTCAGATAATTAACTTTAGAGGAGCAACAGCAGGCCTGCAGCTTGGGGCAGCCCGGCAGCACCCAGCTGAAGACAAAAGAGAGTAGAAGCATGTAGTAAAACACTCTACTCTACAACCACACACACACACACACACACACACACACACACACACACACACACACACACACACACACGCACACACACGCACACACACACACATTAATCAGTCAGCCAATCAGAGAGCTCTTCGTTTAAATTAGCGGCTATGCTCCCAGTGAATCAGAGCCAGATTCTCTAATCTGAAATGTTTAGCGCTGTCACTATGGATTAGGTCAGTAATCCAGTAATGTACTGAAGATTCCAAGATGTGTTTCAGGAGCTCTTTAATGCTGAGACTCTTCCATTCTTCCACATCGGAACGGTGCTCTACTGGATTCTGATGTGGTGACTAAGAAGAACCAGCAGAATAGGGAACTCATTGTCATGTTCAAAAACCAGTTTGAGATCACTTTATCTTTGACTTATACTGGGAGTAACCATATGAAGATGACAAAATTGTGGTCAAGAAGGGATGAACACGGTCAGCAATAATACTCTCATTTATTTGTACAGCGCTTTTCACAACGGATGTCTGTTATCATGGAGCAGCTTTGCAGAAATCAAAAAAGAAAAAAGACATAACCCCCCCACCAACAACTAGACAGGCTGTGTGTCACTAATGGGTGCTTCACTATAAACATCTGCCCCACATGAAGCTACACATGAAACAGACTCTTCTCTGTCAGGAGAAAGCTGTTAGTAGATAAGTGGAGTCCAGTAACACTATAATGTCTGTAATGAGCTGCGCAGTAAAAACACGTGTTGAAACAGTACATACTGTGATTAGCATCTAAATTGCTAAATGAATACCTCCTGTCCACATAAACACTAGTAGAGTTCATCCAGCACTGGAGAGGAAGCCTGAAAGGCCTAATTACAGTCACAATAAGGAGAGATGCTCCATGGTATCTCAATCCTATTGCTATTGGCCAATAATTGGGGACATTTTAGGGAATGCTGGATTAATACAGCAGCGCGGCTCGTCTTCAATGTTCCTAAATTCAGTCACGTAACTCCTCTGCTCCCTGTAGCTGAACATCAGATTCAAAACCTTGATGCTGACCTACAAAGCCAAAAATGGACCAGCTCCTCCATACATGATGGCAATGGTCAAAACTCGAAAACCAAGAGCCCTTCGAGCTTCAAGTACAGCTCGGCTTGACCCACCTTCCCTCAGAATGCAAGGAAAACATGCATCCAGACTCTTTTTCTGGCACCAAAATGGTGGAACGAACTTCCCCTGGGAGTCCGAACAGCTGAGTCCCTCACTGTCTTCAAACGCAGACTGAAGAATGTAATAGATTATAAATGTGTATTAGTCCCTGTAAAGTATCAGTATCTGCAGAAATACATTTTAAATGGTTTTCTAATGGAAGTCCAGATGGACAAAATCCTCATGATTTTGACACTTTTACAAGTATTCATTGTATATCAGCATCAATCCAAAGGTCCCACAGTGGCGCAGCCCTGAAAAAAAAGAAAAAGGAAAGTAAAAAAGGGTAAATGATATATAAAATATAAATATCCCTCCATTTTTTTAATCCAACTATTCCTGATCAGGGTTGCAGTGGGTCCAGAGCCTCTTTGACAGTATTGGACACAAGGCAGAAATATCCCATGGCCAGGATGCCAGTCCATCATAATGATTTAACAGATTTTATATCACGAAGAAATATGTTTTATTATTGTGGTTAAAAACAAAATCCCCTCTGAATGGCTACCTTCAGTTACACAAGAGCTCGAAAGAAATTCTAGCAGTTGGAAGAGTAAGAGAGGGACCAAATCATAGCTTTTCAGGAAGCAGTATGGTCTTATTGATGTATTGCACCCCATATCGGTTGTGTATAGTAGCCCATAGCACGCTGTTGGTGGTAATGGATTAAATTAAAGCATGCACCAGCAACATGAGGGATCTGGAAGATCTGAGCCAACAGCCATGATTCAGCAGGCAGTGATGTCCTCCATGAGTCATCTTGTTAGTGCCATCACCGTTGGCTGCACGGTGCTGGACTACATGCCCTTAACCCCAGGTCAGTGTTGCCACTCCACCCCTACCATAAACTCTGCAGGAGTGGGAGTATTAAAGATGTCTTAATACTATTAAAGATGGATTATCACACAACACCATTAGGAGCCTCTACGACTCCATTCCAAGATGCTCTGTAATACCCGTCGCCATAGAGAAATAATATTGTCCATATCAGTCTACATTTTTAATTGTTTATTGTTCCTGGAAACATTTATCTTCCTTCCCAATAGCAATGCTCCTGACACAACAATTTTTTGTGTTTATATTGCTATTCTATGCTCATATGCCCTACAGATTACCTTATATATGCTTGCTTTATAGATGAAGAAATGAAAGCACATGTATATGGTATAATCAATCATTTCAGTTTATGCTAATTCCCTGGCCTATGTTTACTTTTATACCTTATAAATCAATAGAAACATAAAAAAACAAGAAATGAACGGAATATGAGCAGGTCACAAAGGTCCATAAAAACACCAAGAGGCTGATTAATGTTAAAACAGTATCAACGCACTCTCATATGCAACCAGCCTACTGACTCCAGAGAAGCTTTTGAAACTTGATCCACATCCAACTGCAACCTACTGATCCACTCAGGGTCTAGCCTATAGACACAGCACCCCCTGTAGGACACAGATGAATTTAAGTGCTGCATGGCAAATTCAGAGCTTTTACAGGAACATCACAGGAACTGGGTTTTCTGTATCGCTGCCCTCCACTCTGAACTGTGGAGGAGAAATTATAGGGAAGCTCTGTGTCCTGCTGAGTTGTAGTTAATGGCAGTCTCACTCACACCTACAGCTCTACACCACGGTCTTCAGAGATATCAGATGTTTTAAAACTTTTAGATGTTTATACAAAGCTGTTTTGGTGTTTAGCCCATGGAGCTGAATTCAAGAATGTGGTTTGTTATATGCTTTGATCAAAAACTTTATTTGTGCATACATGTTTTTAATGCCTTTAAGGACTAAAAACACTTTACATCTCACAAATGCTGCTGGAAGTTGATCCTCCAGTGTTTATGAGCTGAAAATTCTATCATATTTTTGTAATGATGTATTACAAGTATGGAGGGTGAAAGTCAACATTTTGAAAGGCTCAGTTCATCAGGAGTCGACATCATATTTGAAAGGGAACAGGTCAAATCAGTTCCTTCAGAACCCAGAAGGAGCACGAGAAAGGATGTGGTGCTTCAAGGCTGCTGGTGCTGCTCTTTAGCAATGAAATGGGTATAAAACGGACTTAGTAACTGTGTTCATCTCTATAGCTGTGCATCAGTACCGAGTTTTGTATTAGACTGTATACTAATACAGGATTTGAGGTATCTAAGGATAGTCTCCCAATTCAAATGCCAAAGAAGAACCATTTTTGTTCCCATGAAGAACTCATTTCATGTGACGAATGGTTAAAGGTTCATGATGGTAAAGGTTCTTTACTACTCTTTCACAAACTCAGTTCTTTATGTCACAAAAATGGTTCTTCTATGGCATTGCTTAAAGAACCCTTTGTAGCACAAATATTCAGATCAGAACAATCAGAGTCATCGAGTAAACCTCAACGTGGAGGAGATTAATGAATCAGAAGATTCAAATGGTCAGTTTGCAAAAATCCAGTAAATCACAGGAATCGGAGGAAAGCTGGGAGGAGTCAAAGCCTGGTGGCAACCAAAACCAGGCCATAAAGAGATGCTGCATCAGCTGCACCAGCCACAACCCAACCATACTGCAAACAGCAGCTGGAACATCTGGACATGTCATTACTGTTCTCGTTTGTGGACATCTTGCTAAACCCCAGATGTAACCCGTCTGATACAGATGTTTAACCGTCTTGGAGTTGCAGAACGATAAGAAAAGCTAAAAGAAGTCTCTGAGAATGAGGAAGATGAAAGCTGTGGATCTAGAAATTGGCAAACTGTACTAGAACATGTCTCCAGCACTTCACATGCCAATGCTCTTGCCCACACACACACACACACACACACACTTGGGCAAAGCCATCACATGAAGGGGAAGTGAGGAGGGAGGACCCTCTGCTGGGCTTTGTGGATACGACACCTCCATGACTACGCATCAAGAAACCCTAGCTTCACTCTCTAGCACTAAACCCTGGCATTGTCTGAGGAACCATCCTGAGCCTTCATTTCCGAAACAGCAGCAACCTTCACAGAGGCACGAGCAAACCCTGAAACATATGTAGGAGAACTTTTGATTTTTCATCAAAGCGAAGAGTCCTATCTCTGTACTGGACTTAATGACCCCAACAACCATGACCACCCCACCGTTCCTGCTGTAATTGAATTTGCAGCTGCCTTCTAATCAAGATGGGGGGGAATTAGCATACTCTGTCATCCCTCTGCTGCATGTCTGAGTGGTTGGCACGGAGCCAGCAGATGGGGAAGATGGAAGAAAACAGAAAGATGGGGGAGGGGCAGCAAGGTGGCAGCAAAATGGGCAGAAAGAATACAGGGAAGGCAAAAGCGAGCAGATGGAGGCAGCAAAAAGGAAACAAATTGGGCGAACAAAGAGAGGCGGAAGTCACACATTAATGTGCTGCTGACAATGTCAAACGAGGCTTTCAAAATTTTAAGGGCAAAGATCCAAAGGAGCAGCAATTAGTGCAGTGCTTGTATGCAAATGAGCAAGGCGGAGTCAGAACAGTGACATTTTAAGGGGGAGGGTGGAGACTTGGGTGGGTGTGGATCTTTCTAGAAATGCCTTGGATGTCGTGAAATGGTCAAAGTTTAGAATGTGATGCGTTGGGCCTTAGATATCACTATGGAATCATTCTGGATAGAAAACATACTAAAAGGAATTTCAGTCTG
This sequence comes from Acestrorhynchus altus, assembly GCA_034509495.1. NCBI lineage: Eukaryota > Metazoa > Chordata > Actinopteri > Characiformes > Acestrorhynchidae > Acestrorhynchus > Acestrorhynchus altus. Next base: position 6,723,014 of record CM067520.1, read on the forward strand.
GAAATTGATTATAAAAGTCGTGTTAATTTGTGGACGACTTGGGAATGCCCACACTTGGATCAATTGAGAGTAAGGCTGAACACTGGCCAGCATGCTCATGGTGAATCAGAGTTCGGGTGAGGTATGAAAGTGGGTGCCAGATGGATGGGATATCATTTGCAAGCATTTGTTCCTTGATCCACAGTGTCATGTGTACCAGAAACACCTGAAACCACCAATTGTGGACAACTTGGGCCAAATGACATGGGGCATTATCCTGCTGCAATATTATTGTGGGGTACCTGAAGTCCATGTAGGGCTGCAAATGGTCACCAAGCCGTCAAACGTAGCAGTCACTGGTCGATGATGTGTTTGTGGGGGTCAGTTGACCCATCCCATGCCATGGGTGTGTATTCCTGTGAGAATACACTCCACACCAGCATGGAACCTCCACCAGCCTGTGCAGTACCTGGTTAAAAACTAGGGTCCATGGCTTCATGGGGTCATCATTGGACAATGCCACATGTTGCCAGTTTTCTAGGGTCCAGTTAGCAAGCTCAAAAGCTCAGGTTAGGCACCCTGATGGGTGTTCTGCATTACAACATGCTGTATATGTTGAATGGAAGCTAAAGATCTCTGCACTGACCTGCGGGATATGCATGGGGGGCATTGGACGTTGGTCTATATGCACATGGTCTGTGGTCTAATTATAGCCACTGCACTGTCCACAGACCTCAATGGATCTGATATGTTTGTCTAACCCATAAATTCAATGCTTGATCAGATTGAAAACTAGGAAATTTAGAGGCCAGGTAAACACCTTGACCTCCACATCACCCATTTCTGAATTCTCCAGGTAAATCCTGATCTATCTAGCTAAATGATGCCATTGTCTTTAACAAATACCACTGACAACAAGGTGTGTACGTGGTTTACAACAATGTGTTGGTGTATGTCCAGATTACATCCACATGAATACCAGAGTCATTAACATAACATTGCAGAAGGCAAAATAAAAGTCATCAGGCTTGGCCACCTGCTTCCATTGTTCAATTGTCCAGTCTGCTTCAGATGGTGGACAGGGGTGCACATCACTGAGCCTTGGGCCTCCATGACTCTGTTGCCAGTTCACTGGTTGTCCTTCCTTGGAGCACAGATTGGTCATTACAGATCATTGCATATCGCAAACACCTCACGAGAGCTGCCCTTTTAGAGATGCAGAGCCGCTTCATTTTTACAAATCTCAGAATACATTAAGAATACTAATAATAAACGATAAGAGTTTATAAGAGATAACAGAAATTGGGAAAACGATTGAATTCCCTTTTAACCACTGTGAATATTCAGTCTATGCAAATGAATGGAAATTTGAGTGGTAGATTTAAGAGGTAGCATGAATGGTGATGCTCACCAACGCAGCATTACAACATGCTGGATATCCATTCCCACATGTTTAATAATTAGCCATGCAATGCACAATAAAAGTACTTTTCCAGACACACAGACATACACACACTGATAGAATTCATCACAATATTTAGTGAAATTTAAGTTTGCATGAAATGACCTATAATTGTGTGAAATAAACACAAAAAGTTTCAAAGTGTGTCTTAAAATCCTGAAGGATGAACTTGCAGTTGCAACATTTTTTTAAACTTTTCAAGAAATATTTATTGATTTTGCCAACCATCTTCCTGAACAGGGTCACAGTTGATTTAGAGTCCACTTGCAGTCATCGGGCAAAAGGCAAGAATACCCCTGGACAGGTCACACACACACAGTTTAATATGGCTTAACCATGGAGTACCCAGAGGAATCCCATGCGGACATGGGGACTTGATCCACTTGATCTGAGCGTGGATAGAACACACAACCCCATGCCCCTGGAGCTGTGCATCACACACACTACCCGCAGTGCCACCATGCCACCCCTTGAACAAAGATATGTCTGGGAAAATGCTTGGGTCCAACTGTTATGACCAGGGGTGGGTCAATTATGCTTTAGGTGTGTGTTGCAGCCAGTGGCACAGAAAACAGTTCACTGGTAGAGGGAAGAATGGATTTGATTAAATCCAGAATTAAATTTTGTAAATCAAAAGGACACCTGTTACAAAAGTTTATAAAGTAAAAAAAAAGACTTCACCGTGTTAGATTAGGCACTTGTCACACCTTTATTCATGATGTGTCAAGATCAGTAAACTGGCAACACTACACTGATGCTGACCAATCATCCATGTCCTTGTTTGAGTTTGTAGATCAACTGGGAGGATGGTTTCAGAAGTCATAAGTGTGATTTGTGTTTTGAGAAGCAAAACATAAAGAAGAAACGATCATGGATTCATGCCTGAGTGTCATAGTATGGGCTGTCCATCCTTCAGAGAGAACTTGTAGTAACATGGTAATAACATTAGATCAATGGTAAGAGATTCTCTGTAGACAGAAGGTCTTTCAGGGGGAAACTGGGTTTTGGAAATGGAATATTCTGATAAATATCAGAATCTGAATGTGGCCGAGCAGAAGGTTTTGCCATGACATTTGCAGCCCACTGATGTAAACACCATCAAGTTTCTGTGGACTGACCCTGAAAGAGCAGAGCAGCAAGATCTTCAGTTCTCCAAAGATCTGAGGACATTTGGAGTGCAGGGAGCACTCCCGGGGATCTTCTTTGGCACAGTGGTGGCATCTGCCATCTTTTATGGAGTGGTCTGCTGGGGCAGCAGTATTTTGATGGCAGACAGGAAGAGACAGAACAAACTGAACAGTCCTGGGAACCTCCTTAGACCCAGTGCAGGTAGTGAGCAACAGAAGGTTAGTAGCCAAGCAGGCATCCATGCTGGAGAACGACTCCCACCCCATGCATCAGACTCTGGCAGCCCTGGGCAGGTCCTTCAGTGAGAGGTTGCTCCACCCTAAGTGTGTGAAGGAGCGGTGTCACAAGTCCTTCCTCCCAGCTGCCACACTTCCACACAAAGTAGCATAACATGCAACATCTTTCAATTTCCCAACATGCAATAATAGGTTAATGTGCAATTAAATGTAAACAATATTCTTCAGAGATTTTGGCTTTTATTATTAATGATTATATGGTACAGTATCCTTCTATTTTTGTTCTGGGTGCATTGCTATGCCTTTGCTGCTGTAACACTCTGAATTTCACCACTGTGGGACTAATAATTGATTATCTGCAAGGTTATCTATGAAGATCTCAGAGCTAGAAACCTCCTGTAAGGAAGACATATAAGGGCAAAGCTTACCTACATCAGTTCATCGCTTCTACTTTCTGTTTACATATGAAACTAAACTATTCATGTACTATTCATGAAGGGTGCTCTTACTTTTGCTTTGAGTCCTTTTTCTTAATCTGAAATTGAAACATTTGGCAATAAGAAACTAATCTCGCTAAAAAAATAATAAGGAAATTAAATCAGCTGCAGGATTTCAATCTATATATATATATATATATATATAAATAAAAGCTTGATATCCAGCCACAGTGATGCATGTAGTCTATCTTCAAGTGAAGAAAAGTCTCTGAATCAAAACGTATATTCAGCTGATTTTTGTTCCAAAGAAGCTGTGCAGCTGATGAATAAAGCTGTAGTCACATGATGGATCCAGAAATTTCTTTATAAAACTCAGCACATCTTTGAGAATGGACAAAAGACTCCACGCTTGGGCTCAGCTAGCTTTTTCTACTCAAATCAAAAAGCAACTGGAGAGGAAAACAGGAGGTAATAGAGTTAAGGTCATTCTGAAAGTTACTAATGGCAGTCTGCCACAGTGGGGAACAAAACTGGAAAAGAAACTTTATTTGTAATATTAATGAAATATTATGACTTCAATGAAATCTTGTTTTCATGTATAGCTCATAAAAATTTGAAATCTAGTTTCTCAAATTCTCAAAGACTTTTTTGTCACATCTATAAAACGGTATGTCGTGACCATTTTGGTCAGGTAAGGAGTCCTGCTGGAAAAGGAAATCAGCGTCTCCATAAAGCTCATCAGCGGATGGAAGCATGCAGTGCTCTAAAATCTCAAGGTAGATGCTGCAACACATAGTGAACCAACACCAGCAGATTACACGGCTCCCTAAACCCTCACAAACAGGGAAACTTCCCAGTGGACCTCCAACACCTTGGACTTCCTCCAGAGTCTCAAAGCTTGAGTTGAGCCTCTAGCTTTCCCAATCAAATGCAAACATTACCTTCTTCTGAGAAGAGGATTTGGGAGAAATGCTGCAGTTGTAGCCACTTTCCTGAAGATATCTTTGTGTGGTGGCTCTTGATCCACTGACACTGAGCCCCACCTTTGTGAAGCTCTTTTCTTGACAATCCTCTCAAGCCTGGGCTCATCCCTGCTGCTGGTGCTCCTTTTCTTAACACATTTCCCAGACAACCTTTCATTAATATGCTTTGATACAGCCCTGAGAACAGCCAGCAATGACCTTCTCTGTCTTACCCTCTTTATGGAGGAATGCGATGCTTGTCTTCTGGACAGCTGTGAGGTCAGCAGTCTTCCCCATGATTATGGTTGGGTGTACATCTGGGAAACCGGTTACAATATTTATACAGTTTGACAAGCAATTTACTCAAACTCCAAATGAAATTCTAATAATTTAGGAAACTGGGATTCTGATGACCATGAGTTGATTAAAAAGAAGCAAAGGCTTGAAATTTTTCACTTTACATATAAAAATGAAATCATGCACAAAAATGAACATTTTCATTATTTATTCATTGTTCTTGGGGTGAACTAGTTTGCAAGGGTAATGTTAAGTTGTATTACAAAGTAACCAAGTCAGATACCATATTACAGTTACTGACTTTAGGCAAAAAAATGGGAAAATATGTTTTTTAGCATAAGTTTAAGAGTTCTCATTGGAAGTACAAGAAAGAAATGCATCACCTGAATTCTTAAGTTCTTACACGACAGTAATAATTAACAGAGTAGACTTTACTAAGGTATAAATGTCTTAATGGCGAAGGACCAGTACACATCTCTGATATCTTACAACATTATGAGCTGAGTAAAAGGCTAAAAAAAGACTAAACATGGACAAGCAGTGTTTAGCTACTTTGCTGCCCTTCAACGGAAGCAGTTGAAGAGCCCCTACACTCCAGTACTCCAGTAGACCAGTACCAGACCAGTTTAAATCCAGGCTTCAACCCACACTGGCTGGTTTCCACCATTCAACGGTCGTGAATTTCCTCCACTTGTATAGAGTCTGATCAGTGATTGGTGGAATCATTTTAATCAATAAATAAATCAGCCAGTGTAATATTCCTTATTTCTCTGACTGGTTCTCCTTATTTGCTTTAAGGACTCTAATTGTGTTTTACCTCAAAATTATGCAGCAATATAGAATAAAAAGGGTTCAAAAACTTTCAGCGACCACTGTTCCCTACTAATTGTACCATTATGACTCCTTGACTTTGATTAGATCATATAAAATATGCAAACAATACTTACACAATGTGGTGGAATTTACAAAACAAAACTTAATTAAAATGTTTCAAAAACAACAACATTTCTAATAAAGTCCATATTTAATCTTTATTTCCTTAAAATAACATATCAAAGATATTTGTGTTACTCTTAATACCAGTAGAAAAAAAAAATGAATCACTATGAATATACAGCACAGGACAAAAACAAACATTGCTCCAATTAAAAGCAGGTGGAAGGTTTGGGAAAGACCTTAATAAAAGCAAGGGGGGAGTTCTCCATTCTCAGGACAGACACAGTCGTTTTTGAATGGAAATACGGGAGGGGGCTTATTAAGGCACAGTGGCAGCATTCACGTCATAGTGATTATACACACAAATATACTGTATATAAATCGGGATAGGTGGAAAGAAAAAGTGAAAACACTGATTTCAAATATCTCTCAGGCAGACCAACCGCAACTGAGAGACAGGAAGAGGAGGAATTATCATTGCTGTCGTAACACAAGAACCCTGTGTTGCTCAAATGCTATTTTCACTGTTTACTGGTTCATACATCATATTCTTAATTTTAAGCAATGCAAAAATCACCAGACAATCTATATGGTGTAAAAAAAAAAAAAGACAAAAAAACAAAAAAACAAAACTGAGTTACAGGGTTTTGATATGGCAGCGATGTTTTTGCAGGGCTTTTGGCAACAGTGCAACTGAACACGGCAGTATTTATGGTATCCACATTTTGCTTCCTTAATTTAACGCTTGAGCTATGATGCCAATGTTGCAAATGATGTGAATACTAGAAGTCAACGGCAACAGGAAGAGAAGTTTGCTTGAACAGTGTAACAAACAGCCCAATTAAACGTTTTAGGCACTGAACTTCTATCTACAGCCTTTCAAAGAGGAGCGGCATCTTAAGATGAAGGAGCTCCATTTAAAAACACCCAATCCTTACCTGCCCTTACCAACCTGTTGAGGTTGGTAACCAACACCAGAACATCTTTCCCCAGTGAAATTGCTCGCCTCTGAAGCTCCAGTGAAGCAAACGTGATGCCTAAAAGTTAGCTACTTAGCTAGGCTCCACTTCTCCAGAGCTTCAAAACTGAGCCATTTCTCTGGGTGAGGATGTTCTGGTTGGGTTTCCCCTCCACAGAATGGTAAGAGCATTTGTATGGATTTGGGTGGATGTTTTCAATGTAGCTCTTTCAACCACAAATGCAGGTCTTCTTCTTTGGGAGACAACGGACAAAAGGATTTATGGTTCCCCACAACACTGATCTTTCTGTGTTGTGTTCATAACACTGATATTTCAGTTACATTCTCTTATTCTTCCTATTAATTAGAGCCTCTAACTGAGCATATCATACTACCATCCCTATGTTTATTATTAATCCATATCAACAGATCTGCTGCCGCTTCAGAAGTTCTACCCAAATGCAGAAGGAAAACCCTCGAAAAAGGTCATACTAAGTCTCAGCTGTAAATTCACACCCACACACCCTTCCTAAACTGACTTCTAGTAATTGTTGTCTACACAAGCCTCAAACTCAGTGCTAAAATTAAAAAGCAAACTTGAGATTTTTTTCTTCTTGATTTGTTTGACCAAACTATACCTTTTATGACAGTTATGGAGAGCCCCATTATGCACTTTACATACTATACGCACAAATGATCCAATAAATAATCCCACAGGCAGTGGAATTCCTTTGATTTGGAAATAAGTGTTGGATCTTGGGTGCTCAAATGGATTAAGATAATTAACCTCATTTAATCTTATGTGCAATCTACCCATCTCGGATCCTTTCGCCCCCCCCCTGCCACAAATCATGTCTTAGCATGTCTAATCATGTTCATATGCACGTACAGAGCACAGTGAAAGCACGGAACTGTGTCATGTCCCATAATCACAAACAATTCAAAGCAACAGGATTAAAACACACAAATCCTCAACGACCCCTGGCATTGCAGCAGAACATCAGGCAAATAAAAGCACAGTGGAGCTGGACAAGTAAATGGCAGTGCTCATGTGGTGGAGGAAGAGTGAGTTCAGGGGCAGTTAGTCAGTGAATGGTAATGCATGTGACCGTGAATGAAAGGTAATGCCACCATTACTAACTGAGATCATCATTAGCGGTCATTCATCCTTATTCATGGCACTTGCTTGAACTACTGCTGTAATACAGCGGGCATGTACCGGTTCACACACTTACACACAAAATAGACCAGACATTCATGTGCACCTGTGTGGGACATGCAAATGTAGAAGTTAAGGTGAAGAAGTTATGGTAATACCAAACTCTTTAACTACAGATTAAAATATTCCAATAGACACTACAGGGGGCGCTATTGAAATCGGGGCCATTTGTGTCTGACGGTTGGGTTCCTCCAAGAATCTTTAGGTTTAGCAAAAAAGCTCTTCTGGAACTGTGGCACTTCTGTGGTTTACTTGACTATCACGAAGGCATTCTCTCTTAACTACTGTAGTCAGACTGGACAAGGTTTACAGAACTATTAGTCAACCATGGCGCTCTAATTATAATACTTTTGTGAGCACGAACAGATTAGGTGCCAAGTAATGGAGCTAATATTGTGAAGGATGGTCATATATAACATATTAGATATGTATAATTTTTCAGTGTCCTTGGCTACTTTGGGAAGGTTTATTATTATTATTATTATTATTATTATTATTATTATTATTGCAAATCCATTATGTAGTAATTATACAAGTGTTGCTTTGTGATGTGGAAAATTGCAATTCGTTTTGACAAAAAACTGGGTTGAATTGCTAGTTCATATGAAGCTTATTCAATAAAAAAATTAACAAAATAAAGAAGCAATGAAAAAAAAATATCAACTAGAGAAAAATGAGGACCAAAAGTGTTAAACAGGCACACAGGAAGTACGTGTAGCAGAACGTGTATGTGTTTGTGTGTGTAACATTCACTCTTGTCCAGGCAGGGCAGTGTAATGGAGACCCTCAGTTGGGAAATGGTCAAAGTTGAGTCCACAGTTAAAGAGCTGGTCCTACAGTTGAAGAACAGCTGGTGGAACAAATTGGCGGTGGCTGGAGTGCACATGGAGGAGCAGAGAAGAGGGGGGTGACGGAAGGAGGCAGAGGGAGGTATGAAGGCTCTATATCTCGTGAGAGGATGGGTGATGTTCAGCCAGTCCATTAGCCTGCAGGTTGTTCTCATTGAGGCGGCGGACGCGGTACATTTCGTAATGGATGCTGCTGGTGATGTCCTTAATGTTCTGCATGTGGGTTCTGTACAGAACGTGACAGTCAGGGGGAGAAAACAGCACTGAGAAAAAGGCTAGAACAAGACATTCTGACACGTTGGCGTTAATGTTACTTGGGTAAAAACTGGATTTCCAGACAAAATTGAAAGTTTATTAATTGTCATTTCATTCATGCTTTTGAATATGACTATGTTTAGTTGTACTTTGCTTTGTCCTCTGGCTAAACACCACAGGTTCTGCTGTTTTGTTTCTCTGTCTCTCTCTCATTTTCTTGTGTGGAAAAGGTGAGGATGAAATAGTCAGTTGGATGTGTCCTTTAAGAGTCAACCAGCACCAACAAAGGTATATTTACATTTGTCCTAATCATTATTAATAAGTCATATGAAAAGACTTCAACTCACCTGATAAGAAGGTCTCGCAGGTAGGCAAACTCACAGTGAGCAATATTCTCAACTGCACAAGGGAACAAAACCAAACATATCAAACCTTTGTGTGTTTTCCTGAATGTAACCAAGTGATCAGACATTCTGTACAGATGTAATAAATCAACACTCTATTACATGGATGATATTGTGTATTATATTGTCACTATCTGAACTGTATTTCTGACATATGGTAAACCTCCCAGTTCTTCACATTGCATCTAAATTGCACGATGAATGAGCCAATAAATATGCTCAAAATTATTTTTCCATTTAAGGTCTGTTCAAGGTTTTAACATGGCAGTTTAGAAGTCTCTCAAACAACTTTTACTTGAATTAAAAAATGTAATATTTATTTTTGTATGTGATCAAATGTAAAGATTCATTTTTTTCTTGATTCATTCCTGCAGGCTGTTTCATTAGCCACTAGGGGGGGCTATTAGGGTGAGAGGTGGGAGGTGATGTGATAAGCCATCAAGCCCTTCAGTAATTTAATTTCTCCTGAAGCCTTCCTGAAAAGATAAGGCTGACGTCCTGACAAATTCTGTGTGACGAACGTGCGGCTGGAGAATTGTGTGTATAAATTATAGATTGTGTCAAAGTCAATAAATGAGCAGGAGAAAGCCACCGTAGAGCAGCAGCTCAGAAACTTCCGGGGCAGGAAATTAAAGCTGGTGTAAAAAGAGGGCTTTAATAAGAGGAACTGAGCTCCTCACACAGATTACAGAGTAATTACCACGTCATTTTTCTCCTTAAACTCTGTAAAAAGAAAGTCAGCTTTTCGCTGCTGACAGAAAGTTCACCACAAGCTTTGATTTGCTAGCAGACGACTGGTGTGTGCACATCAGGGGACACGCAAAAGGCATCTGTCTTTTTAAAGACTAATATGCTCTTAAGACTTAACCTTATACTGAAAGTGTCTTCTCCTTGGTATGAAAAGCTGGTTTTAAAAGTATTAAACCTGGGGGTCAAATGGTATCTTCAATGGCCCAGTGGAAGCACATGATCTGTTATCTGAAGACCAGACAACTGATTAAACGAGTGGAAGCAGGCGACACTGCTGGCTGTTCAGAACAATAAACTTGCAGCCACACGAAACCAATACAAATATGGTTTGACACCCCAATATTTAACCATTTTATAAATGACCAAAGCTGCAAGATGCAACACGTGGTCGTTCACGTTGTCACAAATATTCTGAAGCATCTGAAGTTTGACTTCAGTGAGTTCAGCCAATTAAACCAATTCAATAATTAGAAACCAAAATTGAATGCAAACCAAAGAAATCAGGGCGGCTTCTTCTGGACCAAAATGAAAAACCTGCAGCCACACTGAACATCCATGGAAGGATTAGTGTCAGTTAACGTGCTCAGTATAGAGACGCTTCTGCGAGACACTGATAAAGTGAATATTGCTGGGGTGAGGAACATGGAACTGAACGCCATACCTTCTATGGTTCCCCATTTGGTTTTCCTTCCCAGCAGCCTCCTCCCATTCACCTGGTACTCCTGATCACTGCCCACAACTGCAAATGGAATCATCTCCTGCAGATTCAGAGAGAGATGAATGAACTCTGTCTTCTCAGAGCTTTGATCCAATATCTGGAGTCCACATGAAACAATACAATCATAAACAAATTGCAGACATATCTGCTACACCTTGATTTTTTTTAAATTGACTGATAATTTAGACAAACTACACAAACTTGTTGAAACCCAAAGGCTGTTGGTCAAGATGCAAGTAACTAAAGGACACTTAACCAAATAATAGGTCTGTATGTATATTTTTGACCTTGTGCTGATTTAAGATACTCACACACTATTACAGACATAGATTGTACATTTATTTTGTCCCAGACAAAAATACAGCTCAAAGAAATCAATAAAAGCCAAAGATCACACCTATCAGTGCACCACACAAACACAGTCCACCTTTAAATAAAAGGGGTTCGATTCTGACTGTAGTCTGACTTACTCGTATTTTCTCATTGATTAGTCTGTCTTCTGCATCCTCATCAAACTCCTTCTGAGGATAAACGTCGATACTGTTGGCCCGCAGTTCTTCCCTGATCTGCGCGCACACGCACGCGCACACAGACACACACACACACACACGTACATTATTAAAGGTCTCTTTTACCATACACACAACCATCAAGAAGAGTCACAGACGTACAATAGAGACAGTCTGATTAATAATCAGAAGATAAAGCATCGTTGCTTTATTGAAAATGCTCTACGTTCATATGATCAAGTCAGTTTTGTGAGCTGCTAAGGTCTTAAAACACATGAATTCGATTGGAATAAGCTTCTGACATCAAAGGAGGACACATATTAGAACGATACTGATAGCTAGAGTCATCTGAAACCTGTAGGCTACAAACAAAGACTAATAGCAGTCTAAACCAAAGATTCAATCGTACCATAAAAGCATTGTTTCCACAACAACCATGTTCATAACAGATTTGAGTGTGAAGAACTGTGAAGAAAGCCAATGATGTGATACATGTTGCCTCAGATTGACAGCACATCTATCCAGTGTTAAACGTCGCCCTTCAAGTCACTCAAAAAGCATATGGGGTTCCAACAGGAACTGTCAGTGCGCTTCTGAAAGCGGGTGATGGAGGATCTCTTTCGGCCGTGTTTATGAACACATGGAGCGCTGCTGTAGTTCGCTTCCAATAATAGCTGTTTAAATGAACGGCTGTCTTTTTCAATTACGCCTCTCACTTTCCCTCCTTCAGGCTTCACCATCAAACATCTCTTTAATATGCCCACGCTCTGCTGTCAAAGACAGGAAGTGGCGTCAGATATTCCACAGCCGCCACATCAGCAGCTGAGCTTCGGCCAGTCCCTGATCTCAGATGAAACTGCTTGTCCAATCAGACTTGTCCTGCAGATAAAAAGTGTCCTTTCCCCCCCTTCTCACTCATCTGTAAGTGGAGCCAGAAAATCTGGGCTGTGCTTCAGAAAGCTCAGTAGGATTCCCAGAGAGAGACACGGACCTGCTGTTAGAACTCAGCGCCAACAAACAAACACAGCAAACACTTAATGCTTCTGCAACACGGACATAAACTTGATTAGGTCTCAGAGACCGTAGGCCTGGAATAAACAAACCCAGTCTTCAAGATATCCAGATGTATGTTTGTCCATTCTTCATTTTCACCATTCTCCTTTTTAATAATGTGGTAAATTTATTATTCGAGTCTGAGCTGGGAAAGCTAGAGTGCAGCTGTCTAGATCAGGGAGTTAAAGTGCATTAGAGAGCTCATAAAACATATGAACAATTTCAACACAGCATCGAAATCTGAATCTGAAAAAACAAAACAACAACAAAAAAACAAACAAACAAACAAAAACAAACAAACAGGGAAACTGACAGGCCCTTCATTATGGAGACCATGACCAAAGATCAACTATTACGTATACTATCCTGTCCATTCTATCCTGTACTAAATGCCCCTCAGTATGGGACAGTATTTAATTAACATTTTTTATGAAACAGTTACCCCTTTCAGAGTAAACTACGGTAAAATCTAGAATGGTTAGTAATATGGTTTGAAAATGTAATTATTAAAACCATGGTTGGTTTTTGCAGTTTGAAAAAGTCATGTTATAAAGAGTGAACCAACATTAGCTACAGATCACTGATACAGTGCAGGTGGGACCAAGTGTTAGGCTTGATCATATTTAGTTTTTTAAACGCGCACAGAAACATTAGACCTCATGAGTCACCTTTGTGACTGCAATACAAACTAAGCTCAATTTTAGCTCAGAAGGTCGTGGGGAATGTAATGGTTTGTCTGTTTAAACTATACACACACATTTCTATCTGAATATAACTGCTTCCATTCCACCTTAAATACATTTAAAGTAAAATGTAACTGCTGCTGCATTTAAGATAGAGCAGAAGCAGTTACATCCAGGCTATCCAAATGTGTAAACATTTACTGACTCCAGAACGCCTTTGTCGAAACCATATTTATAGATATTCATTCATTAAAAGGTTCAAGGTCCTTTTTTATAGTATTTTTTTTTTTTTTTTTAAAGTTAATGTAAGTTACTGATTCTTCAATAACAGCTTCCCGAGATTCTCCTGTACAGAGAAATAATAGATATGATCTCTTAACTTTCCTAAAACTGAAAAGTTGAGAATTAAGATTATATTATATTAAGATTTGAATAAACAAACACTGGTATTTGGTCAGTTTCTAGGAGAGTACAGCAGTACAGGCCATTAATGGTGCATATCCAGTTAAAAATGGCTTTAATGTTCAGTATAAAACTTGTTGAAACAGTTTGTTTAGAATCAAATCATAATTAGCATCATCAACTAACTATTGCTCTTAATGTAGCACACGAGATCTAAGGTCAACAACAACGAGTCAATGTCTCAGACTAGAAAATTAAGCACATATTTTGGCCCTCATTCACATTCAGATGCCACTGCTATATGCTGATCTTCATCACATCTCCAGACATCAAATTTATAGAACCTGCTGAACCAAAACTACAAAAGCAGCAAAGCAACTATATAAAAAACAGCCCAGCTGTTCCCAATCATTAAATAAATAAATTAAACAAGCATGAACGTTTTCTGGGCCAGAAGCTAGTACATGCTCATGGGACTGGAATTAAATGAGCATTTTCGATCACGATCCAAAGGTGGCCATTTCTGGTCCAGCAAGTCAAAATCCGCCACAGGCTTTTGTTCTAACTGCCTGTGCTGCTCTGCTGCACCACAGTCAGAGGAGGGTACTTCAGCTCCAGCAAGTCAAAATCAACCCCTGGCTTTTTTTCTATCATGATTGCATTAACAGTGCAGAAGTGCAGTTGTTTACTCCCACAAGTGCTTATGAAAATTACAGAAAGGACAGGACATCATTAAAGCCAATGACCATCTCCTCTGCAATGGAGTGAATAATCATGCTTTGGAACAAGAGGCAGTTCAATAAGAGAGGAAGAATATTTTTAGGAGAATGTTCAGCAGCCGACCTTCTTCTTGAAGAAGTCTCTCTCCTCCAGGGTCAGCGTGTCTGCCTTTGCGATGACTGGGACGATGTTGACCACTTTACTGAGACGCCTCATAAACTCCACATCCAGTGGCCTCAGACTGAGAAAGCAAAAGAGAGATGCAAAATAAAAGCTTTCCAAATGGACTGACATTTGTTAGATCATGCACCCAGTGCACCCAAAACTCAGAAATAGTCCTGGGCTGTGGGTTTCATGCCCAGGTTTGCTAAGCTGCCACTTCAGCAAGCCATTTAACCCTCTCAGATGCTTATAAATAACAGGGTTGTTGGTTTGATACTGAGGTCTACACTAAGCTACCATCTGACAAAGGCACTTAACCCTCTTAGTTTATTAATAACAGGGTTGAGGATTTGACATCTGGGTCCACTAAGCTAAACAAGGATCACTGGCTTAAAACATAGTTTTAACTGCATCAGTGCTTTCTCTGATGATGATGAAGATCACATGGTGTATCCTCAAAACGAACTGCTGAGATTAATGGATTTAAACATTTTGCTAAAACGTCTGCAGTATTACACACGAGAACTGCATCTGATCGCAGCTTTTGCACAGCTTTGTACACAAAGCATTAACAACACACCACAGAAAGTGAAACAACAGAGAACAGAACCATATTGTGGTGAGGCACGAGATGTTTACCACCAGGGGGCAGACATGTCCACAAATCCATAATACCTAAAGGCAGTACAGCAGAAAGACCCTTTTCTGTGATTATACGGCTACATTTGGAAATTTCCCTGAAATACATTAACACACACACTGGCCAACCCTTTGTGAGACACTGTTTAAGAACTGGATTGATTATTTTCTCTAAAATAAATGATCTTTTTAGTGTATTTTCCAAACACCACCTCCTCCCCAGCTGATTCTGACCAGCAGAAACAGTCCAGTACAGTCCAACCAGCCTGTGTGTTTCTCTCTAATTGGCCGAGCTGTTCAAAGAAGCACAGCAGGTGTCTCACACACACACACACACACACACACACACACACACAACCACCCACCCACCCACCCATCCACCCACCAGTGGATACACAGCAACCCTTGATTCCTGGAGTCACTCAAACTATAGGCTTAGTGTGATAGACCACAACAGGTGGCACAAAAATCTCCAGCTGTTGGTAACTAATAAAGCCCTGACTTTCAACAAAAGAGCTAATCAGCTTGCTGGTTTTGCCACGATATGGAGATCTGCGGTTGCAGTATCTAGATCAAGCCAAAACAAAATGACATTTCTTGTGCATTACTGAGCCAAATTTTATATGCTGTTCAAAATATTTTTTTGAAGTGGTAACTTGGCCTTCAGTTCCAGTCTAAAGTCTCTGAAAATCAGTAATGTGTGCAGGTCAGCAGTGAAAGGAGAGCAGAGATGGTCAGTGTGGAGATTAATCTTTAGTTTGGACATTAAAACACCATAAGGGTAACTAGAGACAGCACTGATGTGAATTAAAAGTAAGTAATTCTATTTTTTTAAATCCACTGGGTTTTGCACACACGGGAATTAATCCTCCGCATTTAACCCATCCTCGCACAGTGGTACACACATACACACTAGTGATTTCACACATGTGCCCGGAGCGGTGGGCAGCCCTATTCTCAGTGCCCGGGGAGCAGCTGGGGAGTTCAGTGCTTCCTTAGCCGTGGTCTGGTAAAATGACCGTCATTTCATTTTACAGTCGAGTCTCCTCTTCACTTGTTTTCAGCTCACACAGCTTGGCGTAATTCCACACATCTACCTGTAAAATACTGGAATTAATGCAGAACTTCAAATCCTCCAACCTTTAAATCTGTAGACTGTTGTGCAGACACCAAATAGCAACACCTGACAACAAGTAAATGCACAGAAGATTTTTGGCTCTTTTTTTTAAACATTTGAGTGGCCGAACCCTGGGTTAGACAAGTAAACAACTTGGTCCAACAGCTGATGTGCTGATGTCGGAGAAGTGGGCAGATGTGAAGAACTGAGTGACTTAGACAAATCGTTCAGGCCAAAGGCCTGTGGAGTCATCGGTGGTAAGTAGTTATTGACCTTGGCTCGAGAATGAATAAACACAAACCCGGAACAGGGTGTTGGGCACTCCAAGCTCATCAATGTGCAAGATCAATTGAAGGCAATCTCATCCAAAGGCTACTTTAGCATCACACTCCACTATGTGTGGAGTTCCATTAGCTGCAGCCTGGTCAAGAGTGCACATAATGACCCATGTTGTCTGCTGAAAGGGCCTGATGAATGGACGTGTGGATGTCAAAACTGGACCTCAGAGCAATGAAAGAAGGCTGCTTGACTGCTTAAGTACCACTTTCATTTATACCACGTTCAGCATACAAGTCTTAGACGTGTGGGTAGAGGGTCATTTTCTTCACAGTAGCACTGACATGTTGGTGATGGGTTAGTGTGTGTTGTGCTGCTAGAAGATCAGCTGCTGCAGTGTTTAAATCCCTCAATATCCCCAACCAGAAATATCCTGTCAACAGTGTTCTATGTGCAGGGTTCTTTAGTTCCTCAGTACTCAAACTGTGCAGAAACAGATGAGCTTCGGTCTCTGACTTTACATCTAAAAAGAGGACCAACTAGATGGACACTGCTGTGTCTGATTCATTTATAACAGTGCAACACAAAAACCAACACACCATCACCATTTCAGTGTCACTGCAGTGCTGAGAATGGCCCACCACCCATATAACAGTTGCCCTGTGGTGGACCTGTGGGGTCCTGACCATTGAAGAACTAACAAAGTATGCAGAGAAACAGATAGACTACAGTCTAATTATAGAATGACAAAGTGCTCCAGTACGATAAGTGGAGCTGAACAGCGAGTGTAGAACCACTGCTAGGTGCATGTTTAATACTGGGAAAGTTTGAATGCTTTAACTTTTATTAATAAGCTGTAACACTGGTCTGGGAATTGTGGTTGTGATGCAAACATTGTTACTACATCACATTACAAGCCAACCTTCCTGGAACCTTTTAAAACCATTGCTGCTGGATGACATTAGCATGTATACACAGACATCCACACAAGCTATGTTCAGCCTGATAACCAAACTGCACATCACAAAGGAGGCAGTAACGGCAAGATAATACACACACCAAGCACTTTAAAAGAAACGCTAAACTAATACAGGGAAGGGCTTCCATTTGCTATCAAAACAACCTCAATTATTTGTGGCATAAATTCCACAAGCTGTTGGAAACATTCCTGTGAGACATGAATTATTCACGCAGTTCCTGCAGATTTTTCAGGACTGGTGCCAATCACAGGGCTGCTTCCATTGATTTGTGCTGATGGCACCAAACTCAGCAGTGACACTGACCCTGGTGTTGTGCTGGTATGTGGAGTTTACTAAAATGTGCCTAAAGTGTAGAAACAAGGAGGTGGAGGAACTACACAATATTAAGCAGGCGGTTTTAATGTGAGCCGTCTCAGTCAAATACACACTAGTGGCTGCAACACAAATCTACCAGCTGTGAGGCTACAATCACAGAGGAGCTGAACCAATACCTGTACAAATATAATAAATATGACTGGTTGAACATGCGGCCATCTTTACAGTGTTACCACTGCTGCAGGGACAAAAGTATTGGGACACCGGATCATTCGCTGTTTCTTTCAACATTAGTATTAAAAAGAGTTTGCCCTGATTTTGTTGGAGTAACTGTCTCTACAGTCAAATGAAGGCATTCTACTAGATTTTGGGAGCATCGCTGTGAGGATTTGATCGCAAGACCATTATTGAGGTCAGGATGTTGGATGACCACCAACCCCACTTCATCCCCAACTCATCTCAAAGCTATTGACGGAGCGCCATCTTTCTAGAATACACAGTTAGACTGCTCCACAGCTAAATGCTGCTGGGGTTTATACCCCTATAGCTAAGGGTGTTCATTAGAAAGGGTGTCCACAAAAGTATGGATGTACAGTGTGTGGGTGTGTGTGTATTTCATATATAAAAATACAGTTGTTTCACGGAAGATGAGGTTTAAGTGATCTAGAAGGGTTACGTAAATTACAGCATTCAAAAAGACAACAGCTCCCCCTGTAGGGCAATAAAAACATGTTACAGAACAAAGATGTCCTACTCTTACTCTTGGAACCCCTCAACACACAATATCAGACAAAATTACACCTTGCATGAGGCCCAAGCAAGATTAAGCTCGTCATACGGCACAGAACATTTTAGGCACTTCCTCGTGTGCCAAAGCACACAGATCCCTCAGCATGATAAGCAGAGTCAAATGATTCTGTTGTAGTGTGTGTATTTGTGTTGATGATTGCTTATATATCAGCTGATAAATGATAAACAGGGTTTATAATTGGGGCTGTTGAGTTATGTAAACATGGCAGGTTGTAAAAATGCAAAGGTTTTCTGTGCTCTTCTGCCTCTCTAAACCTTCAGCAAAAAGTAAGCAGAGAAAGGTCAAGTAAACAAGCATAAACAAACCAACGGAGAAAGGACATGGAGCAACAAGTCTGTCCTAACTGTTCCTCTGGACACCAAAACTAGAGAGGCTTCTTAGGAGAGTAAATATACCTAATACACACTGAAGTGCTAGCCTATTTTCTCTACATACTGTATCGCAGACACAGTCAATGCCTGAAGAACACTAATTGTACTATCTAATAAAGAGTGCAGTTTGTCAATCCTGTTTGCAGGGTACAGTGCAGCACATTTTGAATAAAAATCAACCGTTTTTAAGAATCTAATGAAGTGTTAAATTTCATGCATTGTGAAAATTAGTAAAGTATCATATTTTCATTGTATTGCCACCACAAGCTTGTACCGTCAATGCATCATTATTTGATTTGCAGTAAAATTGTTGACACCAATCTGTTTTCATCATCAGTGGAAAGCAACAATCATAAAACCTTTGCATTGCTCCAGACCAGATATTATTTGGCTTAAATAAGATAAAGTTCATGATTGCACAGGTTCCACACATACAAACAGGCCTCGGGCCCTACTTGTTACATGACTGGGTAGTAGCATCACACTTGAGACACGTATGCAACTAAGTAAATGGGTCAATTGACCATGATTGCCATAATACTGCAGTGGAAATCTTTTATTTGTGAACAGACCCAGAATTTGACTCAGTATCAGTCTATTTATGTTGGTTAATCTCTATAGGACTGCGTACGCAGGAGGGTACTGAAACGTTTAGGTTGAGGGTGGGAGCGGGAGAAATGCTGCAGATTTACTGTGGGAGCTAAATGAAACTGATGCTCTAGTGACCATTGGCTCTGTTCCCTCCCACTCCTGCACTCTGGCACTCTCGAGCTCTTCTTAATGACATACAGAAAAATGGACTTGAACAGCAGTCAAGCCGATTTAAAAAATATAATAAAATAAAGAAACAAAAACCTACGATAACCACCACTTTAAACACAGTGGCAAAAAAATGCCTACAAATAAACAAAATACAAATAAATTAAACAAGGGTGATTAAAAACAATATGAATGAATTCTTGTAATTCTATCATTCTATCATTCTGCACAGCAGTGGCATTATAGTGTATAAGTGTGTTTACATAAGCGGGTTTGCATACTGACCAGTGACCTGTGGGGGGAATGAAGTAAATGCAGCAGTGCACACGTGAGTCAGGGATTCTCTTCTTTCTCTCAATGTTGATCTCCTCCTGCAGGTACTGCTCATACTGGTCATTTATGAACTTCATTATGGGCTGCCAGCTAGAAGAGCAAGAAATGGATTATAAATCATTAGGGTATACGATCATTAGAGTAAATCGGCAGCGCAGCCATAAACAGCAGATGGGAAACTAAAACCCACCATTCAGCGGTAGATTTGGTTCACTCATCAGACACTATGGTGAACAACCTAACATAAGCTACACACAGTCAGTGAAGGCTGGTGAATTCAGCACCATATGGACAAGATTAGAACACAATGGCCACAATCCTACTATCTATCAAAATCTCAGTGTACAATAAGTTTCAGACAGAGCTTCTGAAGCTGGGACTACATTATCAGGGGTGTAAGAACATGCCAATATATACATATACATGTGTGTGTGTGTGTGTGAATATATATATATATATATATACACACACACACACACACACACACACACACACACACACACACACATATATATATATATATATATATATATATATATATATATATATATATATATATATATATATATATATATATATATATTTATATATATATATATATATACACACACACACACACACACACACAAAATGGTGTTTATACAAAGGGACAGCTACAAAAATTCCACAAAAATGCTATATTTCTCTGTACAGTGTTCACTCATGAAATCAACAAAACATGTCACACTGCTGCTGATTAACCAACTTTGTAAAATCAATGGGCTACACTTTATTACAAAACATTTAGTCTAAAAGTGATTGAGTTTCTTCACCAATTTTCATTGTTGATCTGATCTCCAAAGCCTGGCGTGTCGATCACAGTCAACTTCATCCTCACACCTTTCTCTTCAATGTCTGCACAGAGGAAAGATGATATTCATGAACGTCTAAACACACACTTCACTGCTCAAACTATGTGTGAAGTCTATGTCTGTGCATGCATGTGTACTTTCCTTTTTATGTTAACGTAAAATATTTATAATCGCACAAAATAATTTTGGATCGGCATCAAGTATTCATTTCTTCATGCCCATTCTCTCTCGTCAACCCTTAGACTGATACTGTGTGTTATTAGCACGCAGTTATTCCGCCATTTTGACTGATGTATGTAAGTGAAGGACAATCCAGGTCTATTGGTATGTGTAATCTTCCAAAAAGCAATCATGGTATTGACTAGGGGTGGGCAATATGACATTTTCACGATATACCGTATAATATTTATCAAGATACTTGCAGAAAAAAATGCATCAATGATGAAGATTCTTAAAAACCTGCGACTCAAATATTCTCCCAACCCTAATACAAATCAAATCAAAATTTATTTGTATAGCACTTTTCACAACTGAGCAGCTTAGCAAAGTTTAACAACACATGAATAAAGGATAAAAAATAGACCTCCTAGTGAGCAAGGAAAAACTCCCTCAAAGCTGGAGGAAGAAACTTTGAGAGGAACCAGGTTTACAAGGGGGGACCCCCCTCTTCTGGTGAAACTACATATACATAGTTAGGGGACCCCCACACGTCTGTTCAATAGTGATTTAGATTTAAAATACTGTACTCTGCACTCCGTCTAATTCATAAGGACCAATGAAATGTGCAGTGGGACCCATGATATACCCAGAAAAGCACACTGTCCCGCATGATTACAAAATGAATAATTTGATCAAGATTTTGCTAAACTTAACTCAGGCTGATTGGTTTCTGATTATGGAGAGTGTTCAGGACACAGAAGCTAGAAGACCAGCTTAAAATCAACTTTAAAATCATCCACCCAGGTTCGCCCTTATCTTCAGAGGGTTGGGCTTAAATGTTGAATGTCCAAGTGGAACAAACTGAACCTACATTCTAATGAGTTTCATTTTATTATTATATTTTGTATTTTTATAACAGGTCAAAATTGGTTGAAAAGCTAAAAACACTATTGCCCCTCCCCTCAGTCCTACATACGAATATGACCCATGTGACAGTATATGTCCCACTACTTATGAGTGATCTTTATGACAACAGGTGGAACGAACAGAAACTTATACAATTTTGGTTCAAACCCTGCAGCACCCTGTAGTTCTCATTCAGACTTAATGTGCATGAGAGAAAACACAAAGCAGTTATGAGTCAGTGTGGATGAGTCAGTGTGTGGGCGGGTGCTGAGAGGTTTCACCGTGGCTGATGGACTTGATCTCGATGGTTTTGGGGATGCGTTCCTCAGCTGTGCCCATCACTGACTTTCTGCTCACTTTGGACTTGAAGAGTGTGTTCATCAATGTGGACTTCCCCAAACCACTCTGCCCTGCACACACACATACACACACACAATAGCATTAACACAACACAACACAACACAACTGACGATGCAGTTATAAAACAACTGTCTGTGTGACAGAGAGCGAAACAGCATGAGTGGACAAAAGCCAGCTCAAGAGAGCTATTCATACAAACACAAGCACACTAGCGATCACACTCACATTCCAACATGGACCAAATAAAGTCCAGACACCTCAAAAATTCAAAACACTGCATGATAAGCAACCGCCAATACATGACAATACCAAACTAGGCCTGTCTACTGAACACCGTGCAAATATCCATATGAAACTGCAATCAGAGATGAAACAGTCACTCTCGCATAGATATTAGAGTTCAACACTGATGCGGCTGATTGGATACAACCACCATTTTTATTCATTATTCTATTCTGGTATCTGCAGATGGATTGAATCCTACAACACTGATCAGTGACTCACCAACAGTACTGAGCATAAGTCAAAGAGTATCTTTAATTTACTGAAATGGAAAGTTTAGAGAAAACTGAACATGACTCACCACTGTGTCCCTGGGTGCAGTCTATCTGCCCCATAACCGTTTTCTACTTGACCTGTGCTTCCTTGGATTACAATGAAAAATTCTAGGTCAATACTGCTAAACACTGACCATCACTGACGGACTCAGCCACCGATTTCATTTTCATAAATATACAGGTTTGCACCACACAGAACGTGAAACAAAGAGACAAGAATAAAGGCAATAATGTGTGAAAATGTAAATACTTAAACAAGTTTAAAATAGAATTAATTATATATGCACATACAGGTCAAAAGTTTTAGAACAGCCAATTTATTATGCAGCGGCAGGTTGTTAATCAAGAGATCTCATCACAGCAGGATGCCTGTAAACCAGTAAAACAAACCAGTTTCAATCAACCACAGCATTGTGACCACCTTGTTGCTACACTCACTGGTCATTTTTATCAGCTTCACTGTTCTATAATTACACTGCTGTCCATTTGTTTCCCTGCATACCTTGTTGTTGGTCTTCTTTCACTGTATTTTTCAAGTGTTCAGGACCCCACAGGACCACCACAGAGCACATATTTGGGTGATGGGTCATTCTCAGCACTGCAGTGACACAGATACGGCTGATCCATATACACCACCCCCATGTAGGGGCAGATTTCAGCAGAAGGACATGCAAATGAGTCTATTGCAGAGAATGTTACGTTGTTAATTGTGGACAAATAATACTGAAACATTTGATGCACTTGCTGAGATTTCTGTTCTGATTAATGCATGTTTTCTGCTTTTTTGACTGATGAATAAATTGTAACTACTCTACATAAACAATATCAAAAATGATAACACAGCCACTCAACCGGTAAATGCAATAAACTAACCCATGTCAAGTCAACTGTGGGTAAGCTTTTGCAGGTCAGTGGGCTGGCTGGGTTTCGGGGCTTTGGCTCTCTCTGGCTGCTCTGACCGGGTTAAATAAACAGCCGGCCTGACCAACAGAGCCGCATGAAGCAGCTGCAGCTGTACAGGGACACTGAGTTCACTTTGACACTTCATGCCTTCCTCCAGCACTTCACATTCATTCATCAGCAACTTAAACATTACCCAGATTTACAGCAGATTTCAATCCTTTATCATTTAAGTACACAAAAAAAAACAAGCATCCAACATATGCTCTGAAATATAAATTAAACATGCACTTGGGCATCGGTTAACTTGTTAACAATCAAAATAAATGTGTAATCTAATGCGCTGTACACAAACATCTAAATTATACTGCATGTGTCAACAGAACACCTACCTTTAAGTTAACAGAGAGAATCAAAACAAATCATTTACATACACTAGAGTGAGTGTGGCTGCAGAGACGCAATGTTGCTTTGAGGTACATGTTGCTATAGTATAGTTGTTGGTCATTCAGTAGTTGCTAGGTGGTCACTAAGGTGCTGCTATGGCATGAGAGTTGCTTGCCAAGGTGTTATGGTATTACTGTTGGTTTGTTCAAGGCTTTGCAATTGAATGTAAGCTGGTTGCTAAGGTGTCGCTTTAGTACAGCTGTTGGTTGCTAGGTGATCAGTAAAATCTACTGAATGAGAGCTGGTTGCTAAAGTGTCGCTTTAGTACAGCTGTTGGTTATTAGATTATTGCTTGGTGATCACTAAAATCTACTGAATGAGAGCTGGTTGCTAAGGGGTCGCTTTAGTACAGCTGTTGGTTGCTAGGTGATCACTAAGATCTACTGAATGAGAGCTGGTGGCTGGTTGTTCAGATTGTAAATGTTGGAGTCCAAAGACATTATGGCTAAATGGTAAAATGTGCTTGTTTAATAAAGCTGTATCCACAAACATTTGGTGCAAAAAGCTGCAGCCAACCGGCTCCTGTACACTGGTTGTTTATGGGCTTGCTGTAATTGGTCAATCTCTAGTTGATGTTTGCAGCTGTTCATTGTGATCAAAGTACTGATGACACCAATGATCGGCGCAGCTGTAATTCTGCACTGTAATGACTGCACACAGCCATATCGCACCAGCACAACAAACTGAACCCATCTAATTTCCCAAAACAATAAAAAAAACAATTGTAATATTAAGGGGACTTCCATTTTCACTATTAGTAGATTTACTACACAGTAGACAATGTAGATAACAAAAAAATAGGTGGCGCTGATACAACTCGTCACTCCACGTTTTGTTCTTGTAACAATGCCCTGGTCCAGCTGAACTATCACATTCCAGCCGTCACTGAGCTCCTTTAAAACTGTCCCTTTATCAGTCCATCATGACTAAGAGAAAGAATTCAAAGCTTCTCAGCAATGCTCTTATCAACCATGGGCCACATTCAGGGAAACACACTTTAACAATGTTTAAACTAAAGGTTTACAAATGGACTCCAGTATTTAAAAATGTGATATTGGCCTTTTAAATGAAACAGAGTAGGCATTCCTGTTAGACACCTGAACAAATATGAGCTTCAATATGAACCTTCTGACTCCTACAGTCTCCTTTAAGCAACCATCATCAGCCACTTTATGACACCTCATTTCAGGGACAAGACGCCATGAAAAGCAGCCTCAGGAAATGCAACACTTAATTTACCTTAACTACCGCACGCATACCCACACCATCCCACACCCACCCACACACCAGGGAACACACGCCGACTGAACGGTGGCATTTAATTGACCACTATTTCAGGACGCCTGCCTGTGCTTCTTTAAAGTGGATCACATGCTGCCATAGTGTGTGTAGTGCTCAGGAAAATTAAAGCGTGGATCACCAACCTCTCGTTACATTAAAGGATTCCCTCATTAGATGGCTTTTCATAATTCATACCACTCTTACTAAAAGGGTCACGTCAAGTTCAATTTAATTACAGGGGTTCTGAAAAACCGTAGACATTTAATTACAACGGTCAACACAGTAAAATGCAACTTTCCTCGTCTCAGCAAAATGTGTTAAAGCTGTTTTATCCACCAAGAGAGCTCAATTACACCCCCACACAATATGAATACATAGTGAGGTTCATTCAATCAACTGTGATTTTGTCTCTCTAGATCAGGATTTTCAGCTTTAATTTAAAAATGGTTTCAATATCAAAAAGGGGCTCAAAAATAACTCTAGTAATTACTTTTAAAACTTGGATGTAAATCCACTGCAGTCAATGCCTGCATGAATTCTGGAACATCATCAAATGTTTCGTTTCCTCTCCTGAACTGCTTAGCTGCTTGTTTGTGAATCAAACGGGATGGTCAGGTGAATGACTGGACAAATTAAAAGCATCACTTTATTTTTAGATCTTAAGGAGCCCTCAGGTGGCTTCTGCGGTATGTTTTGGATCAGCCGTCAGCAGTGAGTGCCGCTCAGACAGCAGTAGGTACAGTTCAGCATTCATCTTGCTTACCTATCAAGAGGGAATCAGTAAATGTGATTCTGTGATCCAGTTCCACTACCATAACAGTACCTTCACCATGTTTCACAGATGACATGGTATTGTTTTGGATTGATCCGTAGCCAATTGTTTAGAAGTTAATTTGCATAAAGTTGAGAAAATCTCAATTTCGCTCTGTCGATTTGCCTTTTTGGCAACGTATACTCAAATCAGAATGTATGTAATGGACGTAAACGAACATGCTTTAAAAGATTTTTTTTGCCAGATTTACATTGACGTGATACAAAAGAAACAACACAGTGTAGTTTAGTTCAATCGTATGTACATGTTTCTTAAACAGGATTAATATTTTTGTTGACACTTTACATTTGGCCTAAACAAAGACTGGAGCCCTTGGAACTCTTGTCCGCAAGGGTTCCACACGTTTTGAAATATTTTAATATTCAGTTCCTGTCTTGCCTTATTTTTGTTGTTTGCAAGTTGTCAGCTAGTATTTAGAGGGAGGTCGATTACTCACCCACTACCATGATATTGAGTTCAAAGCCCTGCTTCATGGCCTTCCTCCTCATCTGCTCCAGGATAGCATCGATGCCCACATAGCTGAAGTCCACACTGGGTTTCTCAGGGTATGCACTCGGAGGCATTTCTGAGATAACTGGCTCGGCCATACTGCTGCTGCTGCTACTGCTGCTGCTGTAGCTGGAAGTGAACTCTGACCCTGTGGACAGAGACAGGAAGATGGTATATAGTGATAATCGGGTAAGAAATGCATTATCTGGTTACAAGGACACCTTCCAATGGGTTGGGATCTACATATTAAGCAGCGAGTGAAGAGTCAGTTTTGAAATCGATGGGTTAAAGCAGAAAAAATAAGGTCATTGCAAGATTCACTGCAATAGGCAAACTCTGAGGTTCTAGATGGCTGGGTCAGAACATCTCCAAAACATCAAGCAGGTCTTAAGGAGTGTTCATGGTATGCAGTGTTCAGGACCCACTAAAAGTGCACCAAGGAAGGACAACCAGGGCCACAGGGTCATGGATGCCCAAGGCAAACTGGATGAGGATACCAAGGATACACCAACAGCAGGCAAACTGGCTTGTATGTTACTGACACTACTTCCTTTCTGGTACCTGCTTCGATTTCCACTACTACACCCACATTTTCGTCCACACTCTGCTTGCTTGGAAGCAAGAAGGAGGAGGTACTAAAGTACCAGGTACCAAATCTACCCCATGAAAAAAGCAGAAAAGCAAAACAGAGTAATGCACGGACCCTGAAGTGGAAAAGATCCGTAACATAGAGCTATATTATATAGAGAAGCAGTGAAAACATGCTGAATAACTCCAAATGACAGCACACAGTGAACATGTACTTTGATATAGAGGCACATTTCACAATATTTTAAGCTCACAAAGAAAATATATAAACACTCAGCTTATATATGGAGGGTCTTTTGGCCTCTAGCTACGAAGACAAACAATCCAAGCTAAAGACAGGTTAGTGCTGAACAACCAGCTTTAAAATTCAGACTGTTGGAAGAACCTCCTGCACAGCTGGTGAATAGACATAATAAACACAAGACACTCTGAAGTGAGAGGTTTCTGGTTGGGGCTAGAGCAGTCTTACACATTAACACTCTCCAATCTGTGTAAATATCTATACATTTGGGTCCTGCTCTCCTCGCAGAAAATGTTCTCATTCATTTAATAATACATCCATCTAATCCATCACAAGGGAGTCGACTCACATACAGTTACGTCAAGACGGTACGGTACCTACTCCAGGCCTGCTGTTCCTCATGACCTCATTATTAGAGTATTCCATAAAGGACTCCAACTCATTATGGTGGAGAACTGATGTGAGCATGTAAGCATGTGTAAGAGATCTTGATTCTGCCTGGGAGATTCAGTTACAACGCCACTGTTTTTCAGCACAGTCCATCCATACTGCCTCTGTTGCACAGGAATGATTTGCACAGACAGTTAGTCCCCTGTACTGACTAAACTAACAGAAAACCTCTGGACTCAACGCTTACTTTACTTAAAGGAATAGTTTTGGGCTGAAACAACGATTTTCATAATGCATTAATTGCTCTTTGACTTGTTATTAGAGACAGCACTATGTACATTTATCATCAAGTGGTGTTACTTTAGGGGACAGCTTGGGAGATGCCTTGTGTTGCCTTGTTGTCCTCATGACAAAGTGCTGTGAATTGGAATTAGAGTGAGGCATGGGCGCCTAATTAGTTGGATGTTCCATTTTTGAAGTTGTCTGGATATTTAACATTCCACGATACAAGTGCACCATGGAATATGTTAAAGAAGGCATTACCACCCACGGTGGACACTGACCAACGGTGGCTGGCTAGAATTGTCTGTGCGAACAGATGGAGGAGAACAGAGGAGCACCACACACACCACACATGATCATTAAGATGAATTCTTAAGCACAGTTTGTTAAAAAACCCCAACATCTTGTATGCCATTCACCTGTTTGTTTTGTTCAGATTAATTCTTTTTTTTAATCATTTGTTTTTAGTAATGTAATGTATTATTTGCATTAGCATTGCAGGTGAAAATCTCTACACCAGGGGTGGGGAAATGAGGGCCAAGGTCCAGCAGAGTTTGCCAATTTCCCTGCTCCAACACACTAACAAAACAAACGGGTGAACGCACGTGTTTTCAGACAGTTTTACTTTTGTTTTAGGTTTGTATGATTAGTAGCACGGCTTTACGGACATGGCCGATACTCAATCACTGCCGTGCTTTCATTCAAACTCTGTAAATAAATTCCCTCAAAATAACAACAAATGTGAAGGTTATCTAGATGCGAAAAGGAGAGATTGTACAAACAGTGTATGTAAAACTCAGCTTGCACCTCTGACACACAGCGTGTACAGTGATACCTGCTCATTCATTGTTTCTTTGAGAATCCACTTCATTTTGGAGTAAACTGTCTCTACTGTCCAGGGAAGACTTGCTGTGAGGGTCTGCATTCAGTGAAAAGAGCCATTGTGTTAACTGCATCATGCAACTTTTCCATTCCTTCCTTCTGTTCTTTTCCAAGTGCAGAAAAACTTGCTAAACCATGTCATCTTTTGCTAACAAGTATTTTCAACAAATGCAGTAAACTCAGAGAAGTGTGAAAATGCTGGGACATTCATTTAAAAAAGGTCAGCTCACTGTGCATTTTTCCATTTTACTGCAAGATAAAGCAAATTCATCCTTAACCTCTGCAGAGTCAAAATGAAACCAGTCAGCTCAAAAAAACAAGTTTAACAGCAGTTAGCCAGACAAGCAGCAACAATGATAGTCCCAAAGGTCAACAGCAACAAACCACTTCCTGAATAGATTTATACTTATACATCAATAACACGTCAGCTTCAGGGTGAAAACGCACACAGCAGCTGCAACTGAATTAAAATTGTACTTTATATATATATATATATATATATATATATATATATATATATATATATATATATATATATATAAAATGTGTGTGTGTGTCTGTCTGTGAGTATATTATATATATATATATAAAATAAGGTGGGGTGTATTCCACACTATAGCAGCCAATGCAACTAATTATTGATTATTATGAAATCATTTTCCAACCTCTACTTCACCCTTAGGATGAAAGCAAGCAAAAATGTATTCCATGAGGTTCATTTAAAGGAATTTCTTTGTCAGACCATTTGATGTGGATAGAGTAACTAATTCCCCAGTCCAGAGAGTTTTAACCTTTCAGAACCTGCTGATTTTCTGAAATACCAAAGCTCCTTTATTAAACACCTTTAATCATAAAAAAAATGTGATCCAACAATCTTACTCTAATTTTGTTCAAAGTAGTCCCCTTGGGCCGCCACACTTGTCCCAATGGATGTGTATAACTTTGAAAAGAGCCAGAACCTCTCCACCACAATAGATCATGTGGAGTGTTCCAGGCACGCAGTGAAGAGAACTTACCAAAAATGGCTCAAAACAGAAACCACCTGTGAACCCACAACATTGTCGTGGGCACCTATGGTTCATTGATATGATCCTTGGAGGTCCCAACTTACAATTAACAGGACTTGAAGGATCTGCTGTAATGTCTTGGTGTCAGATATCACAGGACACCTTTAGGGTCTTGTGGGCCCCATGCCTTGAACGCTCAGATCTTTTGTGATAGAACAGGAGGCTACTCGATATTAGGCAGGTGTTAAATGTTTTGATGATTGCTGTCTATCCACATACTCCAATTACAGCACTTTGGCTCTTATAAACGAGCTCTGATCGGATCAGCTCTGCCCATTTACAAGTTTACATGTTTTAAAGAAAAAGTAACAGCGAACCTGTTTATTTTAATAATGTAGGATAAAAGGTAGGATATTGTCTTTTTAAAGGAAGTGCAGCACAACTCACAGAACATGCACAAATGCACAGTCTGAGGAACGTTCTGAGAAAGTTTCATTTTCCTGTGCTTACAGTGTGCTGGACAGGGCTGAATCACAAAGCAGGCTCTCTCAGTTAGCCAAAGTCAAGCCTTGTCCAACAATAGGAAGAGTGTGAAGGAGTGTCTCTATTGGGTTTAAATGACCCAGTTTAGTGGACAAAAAACCTTTCTGGAAACACTGCCCCAGTAGCTTTAAACTGATGCACTCATGACAGCTGAATTCAGTGAAGCAGCTTCTCTTCAATGGTTGAAAAACACCCGTAACCTGACCCACTGGCAGCTCCTGGCCTGGCACCAGCTATTCAGCTCAGACGAACACAATCAAGGCAGCCAGCAACCATCAAATTCCTCAACATTCAAAAAAACATTACATTACAGCCAAGCCCACTGTCAGAAGAGACACTGAATTTAACTCTGTTTTTCACTTTTTGGCCTAATGTTAATCTGACAGATGTCCAAAATGCTCCTCAAATGCTCTGAATGACACTTTTTTCGGCTTCATCTGTAAAACTGATCATTCTGGAGATTTTTGCATGATGACAATAATACTCTGGATACACTAATGTTTGAGGACAGGTAGGCAGTCCAGGTCCTGGAGTGCTACATTCCTGCAGGGTTTTGTGCTTTTCCAAATGGAGCACACCTGATTCAACACACCTGTTAATTGCCAGGTTTAATGGGGTTGTTACAGCAGGGAAATCAGCAAAGTGTGCAGGAATACAACACTCCACGATTGCCTACCAGAGTCTAGAGAAAAAGCATATATGGTAATGCAAGAACCCCCCCACCCCCCACAAAAAAAGAAAAACAAAACAAAACAAAACACAGTGCATCTGGAAAATATTTCACAAAGGAAAAAATAATTAAAGCCATTTTGAAATAAGGCTGTAACATAAAATGCTGTGAATGCTTTCAGGATGCACTGTATACCACACATGTAGCTAAAAACATACATGAAACACACAGACAATGGGCTGAGATGACAAACATTAGATGAACAACTAAAGAACGTAGACTACAGAACATGCATCCAAAATTCATTCTTCTCTCCAGGATAAATAATAAACCCAGCTGGAATCCACCTGTTGCTATTTGGACTGACTGGCCTGTTTCTGCAGCGGTGCAGTGAGCTGAGACAATATCATTTATATTGAGTTTTTAATTTTTTTCCTCTGCTTTCTCACTCTGCTCTCCTCTGCCCCCACTTCTGTTTTCTCAGACCTGTAGATGGCATTAAACAGAGCTCTAACGTGAAGACAATATAGAGTATATAAAGATGAAATGATCAAATTCCAATATGTTAAGATATGAAAAATACAATGTGAAACACCCCATGAAATCTTTGTCTTTTTACAATCATATATCATTTCATCCCATTTATCGCCCGGCCCTACACCAGGACCAGGATTGAGAACCACTGCTTTACTGCACTTAAATCTAAAAAGGCCCAATTTCACTTTCAAGACAAAAAAATAAGCTATGAAGTCCAAGGAACTGTCTGTGAATCTCTGGAATCTGATTTGGCATGACAAATCACTGCATATAATAGGATATAAAACAATATCTAAGGATTTGAGGTTTCCTAGGACCTCATTAAATGAAACAGACATAGCCTGGTGCAAGCTTAAAACGTCCTAGACTTCTGTCTTCAAACTGGGTTTGTGGGGGGAAAATGTCTTGGGTAGGGAGGCAAAAAAACCTCATCACTCACCCAAAGAGCTCCAGAAGTCCTGCAGACAGGAGAACCTGTTGGAGGAACAACCCTGTTCGTAGCACTCCATAAATCAGGCCTGCAGGCAGGAGCCACATTTGTGCAAAAAGCAGCCTGATTGGAGTCCAGTAATGTGGAAAAAATCTGCTAGTATAATGAGATGAAAACTGGACTTTTGAGCAGAACAGCAAGCCATACGAATGGCCTTCTGGTGTGGAGTATTTCTCAACGGCAGGGACAAGGAGGCTAGTGACATGGCATTTTGGAGACAATTAGAAGTCTCCAAATGAATCTTGAGACCCTACAGTGTGAGTCTAACCCAAGTCTTGAGTTTTTAGGATGTGATTCAAGCTTTGCATTTCTGTGAGGGTGTCAATCTTAAGTTAGCCAAGTCCTAGAGACTGAAGACATGACTTGAGTCTCAAGTCTATGATGCATGAGTTGGAGTCAAGTCTGGATGTCTGGGATGCAAGTTCAGTTTTATGCTACTGGATTCTAAGTGTGATTTCAATCTCAGGTCTCTGGAGAGAGTCAATTCTCTGGTGTACAAACCCAAGTTGATTCTCAAACTTTGATTTGCACCCCAGATACTTGTACCCTAAAGTCTTAAGTCTGTGGGGGATCCGAGTCATGTCTTAAGTATTTGGGGAGCAAGGCAGAGTCAAATTCCCTTCGGAGTTGTGAGGATAAAGTGAGCATCTGCTGAGAGGGTCAAATCTCAAGTCAATTTGTCTCGAGTCATGATGTTTACGTCGCGTCCATCTTTGGTGCTAGTCCTAAAATGAATCTCTGTGGTTCACATCATGTTTCAAGATTTTGGAGGTAAATCCTGTCTCTCAGAAGGAAAGCCAGGTCCACCAAAGTTTGACACACAGTGTGTGTATTAGGAGCTTGCATTTGGCAGCTGCTTTTTACCAGAATGAGAATCTCTGTGTTGAGTTACTCCTCCCATGTTTTAAATGGTTATATGGCCACAGCAAAACGCAAGTAGGGAAAACCCCAACTTTCTCACACCAGAGCCAAAACCAACCCAGCTCTCTGCAACTCTGAAACTGTCTGAATGTACAGAAAAGGCTTTGCAGGCTGATAGAGAACTTGGTGCCTTTGGAAAACACTCTTTCCTGAAATTAGTCACAGTCAAAACTCCGTACGAACAGTCATTCATTTTTCCCCACCGCACTTTTTTGTTTTGTTTTCACTGCTGCCCATAAGATGACACACCTAGCTTCCACCTCTCAAGCCAGAAAACCACTTCCTCGCTTCCAGACATTAAAAAGGTTGCACACACCTCCTTCGCTATTTCCTTTCATTCAGGTCAAGGTCATATGCACTAGTGCCCTGTTCAGCAACTCCGTTTGCAAAAAATGTGCAAGAGAATTGAGGCTCTATAGATGGAGTTTGTGGAATTTTAAAATGGGCTATTCTCAGGAACAATGACGTAATGGGACCAAGAGAAGGTAGTTGTGTGCTGTTTTTTCCAAGATTTTCATGCAATATTGTCTCGAGAGCCTTGATAGGCTTATTCAAATTCATAGAATGGGGAGGCTTAATGAAGAGCCGACAGGGTGGAAAGGAGCCAGATACAAGTTACAGATGCAGCAGAAGTGAAATTTCAACCTCTAGGGGGTGCAATAGCCACATTTGGGTAATTAAATGATACAAACTGATTATTGTTTGAAAACTGTTAACAAAATTCTAATGATACAAAGAGATAAAGCACATGAAGGGCCTACAAATCTGCCCAAAATCCCGCCAACGTGATCAGGTGAAACAGGAAATGCCAATATAACTTAAAGGCTGAACTCTGCTTTAACACATTTATTTGGTCAAAGCAAGTTTACGGTTTTGTAAGAGAGAGAAAGTGTGTGCCATTTCGGTAGAAATCCTCCATTTGTAAAGTAATGTGCAGTAAGCTGAACCTGCATTGAGCACAGGCTCACAGACACTGGACAGTTGAAGACTGGAAAAATGCCTGGTCTGATGAATCTTGGTGTCTGCTGAAGCTCACAGATGGCAGAGTCAGAATTTGGCAATGGCCTGAACCTGCCTTGTGTCAACAGTCTACTAAGGTTTTCAAAAATTCTGGGTAGTTGTACAACATCTGCACTGCTCTTCCAGAAAAGTGAATAAAAACATCTGTGTCCCATTTTGTTCATTTCAAACTTGGACATCATAGGCAGGATATGAAAACCTTTTAAACCAAACTGCTGTATAATGGCACTATAGTCAGGGTTTTAAAACACGGGCAGAGATTTACAATAGGCTCAAACTAAACTCTGTAGAAACGCAGGGAGGCTGAAAGGTCATCACCGTGAACGCATAATACAGCACCAACTGGCCTCAGTGTTTCCTGCTTTAGTCACCTTACCAACTAATGCCCGCCTCATTCTAGGGGCACAGTGTGAATGAGCATAAATCTGCCGTGTCGGTTTCCCTTGCCTGGAGAGAAAAGGGCATTGAGCTGCTTTAACGGCTTCAATGAATGCTGCTCTTTGCTAAATTGAAAAGCTTTTACATCGTAAAAGTGGAGTTAACGTTGTCATTTTCCTTTCCCAATGATGCAGCATCAGTTATGGTAAAGAGAAAATAGCCCCAAGTTTGAGCAAGAAAGTTTTGATTCAGCAAACTTCAAACAAACAAACAAACAAACAAACAAACAAATACATAACATTTTTCCAATAATCTATATTAATATTGCAACTTTGTCAATAACAAGCATATTTGAGAGGCATACGCATCTTTATCTCCAATATCACTGGTTCTCCCACCCTTTCAGTTAAGGGTTGATAGAGCATGTGAAAGTGGGGCTTGGTAAGGAGCCAGCAGGGTGGAATAGAGCCAATCAGTGGTGGGTTGTGACCTTCCATTGAGGCTCCCATTGGTTGCTTTTGTGATGTTTGAAGTGGAAAAGCCTATGTACTTCAACTGAGGTGGCGTTTCAGATGCAAGAAGACTCAACCTCTAGGGGGCCACTGAAATTGTCATTTTAATTTGGAAAATGTTTGTTGCACAGCCACCACTTAAGGTGGAACAAGAAATTCCAATATGACTTAAAAGGCTAAATCCTGCTTTGTCCATAACAGCACATTTATTTGGTGAATGTAAGTTTGCTGCCCGTGCGGGACAGAAAGCTGCATGTCAATATAATCGTAACAGTAATTGTGTACATGCATGTGTCTGCATGGTATGACAATCAGCACTTCGACATCTGAAGCCAGGATTGTATCCTGGGAAAGGTACGTAGTCCTCTCCCATTTTGGAAGTGAGAACTTAACAAGTGAAGGAGTTTCTTGAAGTCTTTGTCTTGATCACAAGAGACTGGAACGGCTGTTCCTCTGCATTGAGAGAAGCCGTCTATGGTTGTTCAGACATCCTGCATTGTGGTTACCTCCTGCTGAAGAAAAACCAGGCGGGATCATCTAAGAGGAGATCCTAAGGAAAACCCAGGACCCTGAGGGTCAATATGCTGCTGGCAAACCTGAGAGAAACTGTGAATCCCTCATGAGGAGCTGGTGGAGCTGCCTAGTGCCTGGGCAGCTTTGCTTGCCCTATGGCCAGAGACCCTAAATGGGACTAAGCGAATAAGATGAGGATGATGTTAATGTGTCTCAAATGAGACCCTGAGGAAGATCCACAACTCTGGAGAGATTCTATGTATTATGGCTGCTAGGAGGAGCTGATGGAAGTGGCTAGGGAATGGACATCCCCCAAGAGGAGCCGGTGGATTTGATAAAGGTAACAAATGATCATGATGTTGAGTCTCAAATGTTCAACTTTGGTGCCATTTGGTACCAGTTTCATCATCTACCAACAACTGGTATCAAAATGACCCCAAAGAACACGTCCTGGTTACCATGTCCACCTAAATGTCCACTTTACCCCCATTGCCCTGTATATCTGTCTTCACTTGTATCCCAATGCTACTCAACATAGGGCTCAAATAAAAATTAAGGTAACAGTTTACATCACAGCACAATAACTGTCTGAAACTGATTTATTTTACTGGTTTACAATCAACCACAACATTATGACCACCTCCTAGTTTCTACACTCTTCATTTTTAATCAGCTTTAATCAACCACACTGGAGCACTTTGCAGTTCCATAATTAAGACTGCTGTCCATTCATTTCGGTGCTGGTCATTCTGGTTCAGACACAGTAGTGCCACACACAATGCAACCATGTCAGTGTCAATGCAATGACCAGCCCTGAAACAAATGGACAGCGGTCTAATTATAGAACTCCTGTGTGATCAGTGAAGCAGATAAAAATAAACAATAGGTATAGAGACAAGGAGGTGGCCATAATGTGGTTGATTGTAAACCAGTAAAATATTCTGCTGCAGAATCAAGGTGATCGCACTGAACGCCTCTGAACTCACTGACACAATGTACAGGAAAAATACAGCCTTACTGCCTGCAGCTTCTTCAAACAGCTTCCCTTCCACCAGCAAGGCGAGAATGACGCTTTTCCTCAGTGACGATGCACAATGAGTTGACCCTGCGGTCTGTCCCCCCACCCCGCCTGGTCGCTTTACTTTTCAGCGTATGGAACTGCTTTTGCTTGATAATAGAAACATTTGATTGAATCTATAGTAACCTGGTTTTCACTTGGTCATGACATGGACAGACCATGCAAATACATCAGCTGAGAGACTTCTGTAACCTACAAGGGCTGATTATTGTCTTGCATTTCACATGTTTCACAGTGTTGGATGGTGTGATCAGGGTGATGTGCTGTGTTGGTTTTCCACAACACTGTTCTGCATTCAGGCCAGGAACTTTAACTTTGGTCTCATCTGACCAGATAACCTTCTTCCACATGTCAATTATGAGTTAACCCAAAAAAACCACACACCACTCACAGTACTGCTTCATTAAATGCAACAAAAAGCCTATTTTTTCCAGTGTTGTGTAGTTTTACAATATTCACAATTTGCTCAGAAAAGTACACCATACCCTAAGACTGTCACATTGCCCAGATCCTATGGGAAAACGTTCTGACCAACCAAAACAAAGCAGCAGGGCAGTAAAGGCCCGGAGCATGAAGAAAGTGATTGAACACAGCCCTCAGTCTGTGCACTTCCCACTTCCACTAAATGAATGTTATGGCAGGAAGTGTGCAGACTGACAGGGCTGAGGGCTTCAGGAGATAACGACCAGGCCAGGGCGGTCAGCCACCAGAGGACAGCCGCAGGATGAGCAGAGTGGGGAGCACTGTGCCTGACAGACATGCTGACTTCCTGGAGTGGAGAAACTGAGAAACAGCGACTTGTTTTCAGATGACATGGCAACGGTACAAATGAGATTTTCAAGCCTTTCCCAGAACCATATGGTGCATGACTGAGTTCGTCAGCAGCATCTTCCATCGCTTCATTCAGCGTTTGCACAGAGCAGCACCGAGTGCTGGTCTCATCAATACCAGCCCATGTTGAAGTTCATACTGGTGTTAGGTCTTCCATACTAATTGGAGTTCTTTCCCATTTCACAACAGTTCGATCGAGTAAACACACAGAGTTGAGTGATTTTAGTTACAAAGGCAATAAACAAAAGTTTCCACAAGAAACTCCAGAGCTGGGCTAAATTAGTCTTCTTCCTCTGCTTTCAATTAAAGATAAAAAAAAAAAAGCTGCTTGTGAATCACCAAGAGCTTTTGTACTGAAAATAGACGCCAACGACTCCAGAACCATAGAACGAGGGAGGCTGGGGAAGCAGAGAAGGTATAGAGCAGAGCTCACTCTGAACCTAGACACCATCCTATCTGACCAGGACCTATAACCATGACCTATTTCGATGGACATTATTTTTACTGGCAGGTTTCTAGCTTTCTCGGCAGGGTTTCAGGATGATCCCCTGCTACAGAGGCTGACAACTAAGCACAGGAGTAAATTCATAGTATTCGTCACATGGTTTAGAGAGCAATGGCCAAAAAAAACGTCTGCAGGAAAAGCATGTTAAGCTCAGTCAAGGCACTAGAACCAAAGTTAGTACAGGGTTCAGGTTTCATGTCATTGTAAAATTGTTCCAAACTGCAGACTTTAAACCATCTGAATCGGGTGTGTTTGGTCTCCAGCAAAGTCTGATAGGTACCTGCTCTAAATGGTTCCTTTACCTACTGAGAATGCTCTTCAGTGCTGCAAGCGGATAATGATGTCCATTAATGAAGAAGAGAGAATGCTCTGCTAGAGCACAGTGGTAAAGATGAAGGATCAGAACTGATTTGGGCAGATACGTGTTCCTTTAAATGAAATTCTAAGTTTTATTGTTAAGTATCTAATTTCAGGTGAACTTCAGACACATGGCCAAAGGAACAGCAGCACAGTTCACTGAAATGTTTAAAACACAGATCACTGCAGTCGAGAACTGTTTTACAGTGAATAGAAGACAAAATTGAATCTGTTCATTCCTACAATATTAGCCAAAGCATTACTGACAGAGGCTCATTTGTGAATCAAGGCCAAATGTCTTCCACAAAGTCAGGAAGTTCACAGGCCTTTAAAAGGACATTTCTAATAAAGGCATTCGGATAATCCAAAAACATCAACCAGTTTATTCAAATCATGCAAATGCATTAGGCAGCATTATCCCTCATTCATGCAACCTCAACTTCAGAGTTGGTTCCGCACTGAATTAAGGCCAAGTCTATCTGTCGTTCAATCAGACTGGTTGAACTGGTTGAACACTGGCAAATGCTTAAACCATATTGCAGCATGTCAAGCATAGCAATAACTGCTTTGCAAAGGACATTTCCCAGTGGCATTTTTACAAACGGCATTTCCGTACAGTCCTGGAGCCGATCTGGGACAAAGACTTTTATGACTTTTATGACTCAGAAACATCTGCTCTTCTCTACATTCCACAGCATTTGACAGAGCGCTTCAAAATGAGCATTTATGTTACTTCACTTTTAACTTTTAAACATACATGGAGTAGCACTCATACGTTTGGAGAACCCTGCTCAAGATGTCTGCTACAGTGCACTGCAAACTGATCTCCAAATCACAAACCAATGCTGCGCCAATAAAAGCTACTAAATCAGGTACTTCAAACCTTCTGGCAGATGATACATGATTTCAACCCTCAACCCACTGCTAAGAGAGAGATGCTGTCCAGAGTTTATATAGACAATCAGTAACGGTCACCCAGAATGGCAGTGGGTCATCTTCAGAGAGGAGTCCAACTTTTGTCTTGGAGGACCAACAGATCCATGTTTGGAGGCAATGTGGTCAGCACCAAGATCAATGGTTTGCCATGCGTCATACATCCAGACGTTCTAATGTGCAGGATGTCATTAATGTATCTTCAGGGTGTCAATCAGTGGCTCTACCTTTTCTGAACACACACACCAGTATGCTTTTCCAACAGCCTGCATTCTGCTGCCATCTCAAGATGTTGCCTTGAAGACACAGATACTATTCCATGGCTGGTTGCATCACCAGGTCTGTCCCTGATCAAAAATGTGTTATTAGACACCCCATCAGCACTCCACTCCTACCTCAAAATCTGCAGCAACCGAGTGACAACATCCAAGATGCATGGAATGGATTATCACGGGACACCATTATATACCCGACGCCACACTGAGAGATATAACTTCTGTATGTGTAGCTCAATACATATTGCTTCTATGAATCATTTGATGCTCCTGGAAACCTTCATCTCTCAACCTCCCAACATTTCTTGCTGCTTGCAACTACGTGTGCTACAACCTATTTTTTTGAAGATGATATGTAGTAATCATGTGATCTTGTTATATGCTAAGAAAAAAACACAAATAAGCTGAACAACTCATTGAAATGGTGAAAAGATGACAGATAATGGGTTAAAGAGGAGCTTGCAAGAATTTGTCTTTGGTGCGAGTTGTTCAAGACAAGTAACTGTAACCCACAAAATTCCAAATGTATGAAGAGGAGACGCATCAGTGTATAATGCACACAAATCTTTATCTGCACAATCAGCAGCTTCCAGTGTCTTAAGCAGAGCTTATCTGGCTGTAAGCAGAACATCTTCATTCCATCACTACTTCCTCACAAGGAATATGTTCCCCATTCATTAAGACATCGCTATGAAGCAGCTTCTGGCATTCCTCATATTTTAGTTAACGTCAGCCTGGAGAATCTGAAGTATTTCTGATTCTGAAAAGTTGTAGAGGGTTGTGGAATTTGATGATGTAAGACCTGCCTTTGGTGACAGCAAAAACAAAATATGTCTTCTGCACTGCACAGTGCAGTCCTTCCAAACAAATACTTACTTTTGTAAAAATATATTTTTTTTTATGAAAATAGTGAATCGATCTGCACAAGTGTAAACAGGTTACTCCACTAGGCTCGTCACGATGCCAGAAATCGTCTTTTAATTCCAAAAACAAATAAGGGTCAGTTTCCCGGACAGGAATGAAGGCTTAATCCCTGCCCAGAAAATCAGACCCAACAAGTTTATTAGACTGACCACAGACTACCTGCTTAGAACTGAAATCAAGAGAGCTTACAGAACTACTTTTAAAAGTCACTTCCATTTAGATACTTGGTTCAATTTGATTAAGATTGTTTATTCAATGCATGAATAAAGCACAACTTAAGTTGCTGTGTGTTACCTTTTGTCTTTTCCCACATTTAGTCAGCACACACACACACACACACACACACACACACACACACACACACACACACACACACACACACACACACACACACACACCTGATTCAAATAGTGAGCTCCATAAGGAGGCCTTCAGTGTTGCAGGAGCTGTGTTAAAGCTAAAATATGCAGGGCAGGGGTGCCTCCAGGTCCAGTTTCTGGGCATCAGTGAAAAGTATTTGGTTTGGCTTAACATGCTTTATTTAACTTGCACAGTTTGATTATGGAGTTGGCTTCCACACAAATATATCAAGTAGAACTTTTCCTTATTAAGCATGCAGTTGAACAGTCTATGCCGCAACACGTCACCTCACATCTCACCTACATTCGATCGGATTATTTTGGAATGATTCTGAAATAAACAACCAGCCAATAATAAAGAAAAAAAGATCAGAATAAGGTAAACAGTTTTCACACACAAGTGAAAAGATCTCTGGGACTTTTCTGGGATGGACATTCAGCATATATTCAACAGATTTTAACTTAATTAAAAATGGACACCGTGTTTTTTTTCAACTACCAAAAACATGTTTGAGTTTTCCTTCAGAAATTGGATCAGGCTGCTGTTTGTGGAACTTGCAAACACAGTAAACACAGTTCTGAAGAAACCCCAGATCTCAGTCTATAATGAAATAAGCAGACCAGTCTGAGACATTTCTGTATCTGTAGATGTTTCCTGGATGTTTTTCTGCATGCTTGGCAAACACTGAAGACTTGCCCTGCTGGATACAATAATGAGTTCAAATAGCTAATGGTACCAGAGAAGATCTGCTGATATAGACGGAATGGTTTGCAGTGTTGCTCTGGTCAGGAAAAGTGGCATTCCCGCTTCACACAGATACCGTCTGTTTCAGAATTCATCTGGACGTGGACCTAACAAACAGCACAGATCAACTGATCCAGGGTTTGTTTAATACTAATTCGGGCAAGTCGGGGCACAAGCTTAGAAGAATGAATCTGCAACATTAACATACAGGACAGGTGTTTATAAGGCAAGCTAAGCAGCCAAACACAAACACACGCACGCCTCTCATCTAACTCAACTGTGCATGTTTCCATCCCACAAGAATCTCCCGAGTGTGCCAGGATGTGTCTGATTCAGTGCAAGTTGAAAATAGGATGCTGGTTTGTTCTGGTTTTAGAACTCTCAATCAGGAAAGCAGAAGGGACTGAAATACAAACCTGGTTGACCTGAGGGCTGCTAGCACTGATCAAATCTACTCATTCTATGAGTTTTTCTGAAGGGAAAGAAAATGATGAGCCTAAATTTGGGAAACGGACAGCATCAAGGATTTACTTCCCCAGTGTAACAGTCAATTATCAGCCCAATTATTAACAAAAAGTACAAACGTAAATATATAGTATAAACATTCATAAAACGTAGTACTGCAGCTACTTTGAGAACTGTAACTTCTTTCCTTTTCTGTTTTGTTATTTATTTAGGGTTAAAAATTCCGTACAATAAGTAAAAATGCTGATATTTCAGCATCACCTTTACATTCTTTTCCAGAGGCTGTGAGTGGGCAGCTAGTTATCTCAATAAGTTATTGAGGGTCAGCAGGGTTACATGCTCTCGCTTCACCAGCTTCTCCACAAAGGTTCTGATGCCTCTTCCCGTCAGCTGGTCTCCCTTTTTGCCAGTGGGACAATGAGGTTTCGCTGCTGGCCGTGATCAATGGTGGCTAACGTGACTAATGTCATGCTATTTTTGTAGTGCTTTTGCCTGTGATTACATCACAAAGACCAGTGACTGTTACTCCACAACCCAAGGAAATCGAGAAAGAAGGTGGGGCTAAAAAGCTGCTTGCATTGCTCTCCAAGAACTTTGCAATGCAGATGAATGTCTACAGTGGGTCCCTTTATAAAAGGAATGAATAAAATATAGCCCTAGTCGACTCGAAGCATAGTAAGGATCCAACGTGGCTTGCTGTGATTAGACTAGCTGCTGGATATCCCCTCATTTGCAGCAGCAGCAGCTTTTTGGAACCATCAATGAGTGCTAACACAAACAGAGCAGCAAACATGGCAGCTTACTCAGTGACCTATTCAGAGAGGTTGGTTACACTCTGACCTTAGAGTTTATTTCTGTAACCCTCACCATGACATCACCACTCAGCCGTGACATGACTCCAGCGGCTCAAACGCCTGGAAGTGGAAGATCAGAGAGAGCCGAAATGCAACACTGCAGCAGCTGCCCCAGGGTTTATCACCCCGAGGAATTCTGCGTATCCGAGCTTTATGCTCTCTGTTACAGCGGTTCCATAGAATCAAC
The DNA here is from genome assembly GCA_034509495.1 of Acestrorhynchus altus. Classification (NCBI taxonomy): domain Eukaryota; kingdom Metazoa; phylum Chordata; class Actinopteri; order Characiformes; family Acestrorhynchidae; genus Acestrorhynchus; species Acestrorhynchus altus. The sequence goes on from CM067520.1 coordinate 6,766,002, forward strand.
CAGAGATAGTCATTTAACAATGCGTGACATACTTATGGTGCTCGACTCTGAAAAACAAACTCGAACCCACAGAGACTTGGCAGGGTACAGAACAGGGCTGAAACAGCTGTGGTCATGCTGGACAGGAGTCGGCATGCACATGGTCAATGTGAGGAAGTTCCTTATAACCAGTCATCAGCCCCACCTCCCAAACACCAGTATATGTGCCTGAATAATTACCGGCATGGGAGGCGGTCCAAATCAAATAACCCTTAATGGTGTTAAAAATCACATTTTAATAATGTACATCCCATGTTCGGAAGTTATTGAAGCTATTCCGATTGGTTGGGATCACTCAACAAATGTGCTCTGGCTCTGGGAGATGGAACGGTTTTAGAGGAGTGACAAGCGTTCCACAATGTGGTGGAACAATAAATAGGTGGTTCTCACTTTCTCATAACCGCTCCATCCATAAATATGAAGGACTGTTAAAACCTCAAAAGAAAATACTGTAATACTGTCAGCTGTGGTTGCTCATCTATTGCTAAATAAGCACTCAAATGCACAGAGCCAGAGATGGGAGACGGAGAGCAAAAGCGAGTGATAACCCAGTGGATCTGTCTGTTGTGGTAACTGGTTTATCTTCTTTGCGACAGATGCGATTCTGGTTGCATAACTGTATCCGAACATGGAAAATGCATTCAGCATCAAACTGTGAAATTCTGAAATCTAGTGAATGTTAGAAACGTTTATTAAGACTTGGGTCCCAAAGGCGTACCACTTACTAACCCTAACAACGGTTACTATGTAACATACATAAGCATCACATTTGAGAATACTTGAATATTCACTACTTCAATACTCAGAACCGGTCAGTTTACATACCATGGACACAAAATGCCACTGAAAACGGAAAGGAAATGACGGATAATAAGTACAGTGGCAACGGCATCAGGAGAAAGTACAGTGACATATGCTGGCGTTTGATGCATTCCCAGTTGCCCAACTGTCTCTGAAAATGGAAAACATTTGGTTTACACCAGATTACAGTCAGATCACTCAAACTACACACGTTCGCTCACAACACGTCCTGGATGTGTTTGGCGTCTGGCTGCTTGTGTGTCCAAGTGAAATCAGAATGCGATCTGATCATCTGATCAAGCACAGGTTTATGGAAGGTATTAAAAGCAAACCAAACTGGAAAAACAGCCACGGGTCAGCGCTGTCAACACTGTTTTCATCACAAAACCAGCACAAACCCACATACTGCACATGATTTGTGACTGAGCCAATCAGAACAGAGAATTATGCACATATCGGTTTGAAGGAACAGTGACACATTTATCAAATTGTGAGTAGGAATTCTTCTTTGGCCTCATAAGTAGACCCAAGTGAACCTTGAGGAAGAAAAAAAAGCCCTGAAAAAGGATTAAGAGAGAGTGGAGACGGCGAGTTTACAGAAATTACAAAGAGCGGCAGAAGAAAAGAAAGACCGCAACCTGGCAGCGTTAATTACAAGGCCCAGATAGAAGGTGCAGACGGAGAAAAGTGAAGGGAAAAAAGCCCCTAACACGCCCCCCTGCGCCACACTCACCATTATACTAACAGCCACGCCACACCTCCTCTTCTTTCTTACAGTCCTGCAGCTCTGAGAACCAAGCAAGCGCTGGTCAGAGCTGCATGTTTGGACTGGACTAGTGAACGGTACCCATTACACACACATGCTTTAAACACAACACCGTAAACTCAGACTGTAATCACCACTAAAGGGTGACCTTGTAGTAACAGTACACCCTGTTACACAGAGCATCAGCCATTCTACAGCTTTCTCCACAAAAGCAGTCAAACACCCAGAGAACATTACACAGAAGTGAGAAAGAGGAATGCATACAAGAGAAGAAGGAGGAAAAAGAAGGACAGAAAAAAAAAGAGGAAAGAGAGAAAGTGCAGACTCACCCTGCCGTCCAGGCTGAATCCTCCTGTGTGAAACACAGCTGGAGTGACTGAGCCTCGCACGGGGCTCGGCCCACAAACGTGGGTCATGTGACACAGTCCACTCCCACTAAAGTGCCACAGGATGAAGCAGTAAAACATGAGATAGCAGGGAGAGAGAGAGAGAGAGAGAGAGAGAGAGAGAGAGAGAGAGAGGGGGGCTGAAGAAGAGGAGAGCATGCTATAGGGAAAGTGAGAGAAGGAGCAATAAATGAGAGACAAAAGGAGGAAATTGGGAGAGAGAGAGTAAGAGAGGAAACAGAGGGACTGAAAACAAGGGAGAGAAGGAGGACAAGAGCACGAAGCTGAAGAGAACAGGCTTGGGTACGGATCCAATTACGTTGGTTCTAACTTGTGCCGAAATTTGGAAGAAAGTTTTGATGTGAATCAGCACAAGCGTAACATCCCCCACTTCCCCACTGGTCAGCTAAAATCAATCTCAGGTGTGCTTACATTTTCCTAATCGCGCTGCAAACAGAAAAGTCGAGCGTATTCTATAGTCTAAAATCCCCTGAAGTGGTACGTATTTATATGAATTTCAGTAAAAATGATTAAGGTCATGTGTATCAAGATATTTAGAAGTCAATAATGAAATTACTGTGACAGTATATCACCTTGCTCACTATATTGCAATATAATAAAGTATTTTTGTGTCTTTTTGAGTATGATGTTATAAGCTTTGCACACCTGCTTTCGGGAAGTGTCTCCCATTCTTCTTTGCAGAACCTCTCAAGCTCCATCACATTGGATGGGGAGCATTGGTGCACAGCCATTTTTAGATATCTCCAAAAATGTTCAATCAGGTTCAAGTCTGGGCCATGGCTCGGCCACATAAGGACGTTCACAGAGTTGACCAGAACCCACTGCTTTGTTATCTTGGCTGTGTGCTTAGGTTCGTTGTCCTGTTCATCCCACTCATTGGTCCCAAGCACTCTGGAGTTGGTCATCAAGGAAGTCTCTGTACATTGTCGTGTTTCTCTCTACCCTGACTGGTCTACCAGTTCTGGCTGCAGTAAAACATCCCCACAATATGATGCCACCACCATGCTTCACTGTAGGAATGGTATTGCCTAGGTGATGAGCAGTGCCTGGTTTCCTCCAGACATAATGCTTGGCATTGAGGCCAAAGAGTTAAATCATTGTTTCTTCTTCTTCTTCTTCTTTTTCTTTCACTGAAAAGTGGCTTCTGTCTGGGCACGACCACTGTGCTAATTGGGACCTTCGATTTTTCCTGTACTCTTTCCCAGATCTGTGTCTTGATACAATCCTGTCTCTGAGGTCTACAGACATTTTCTTAGACTTCATGGCTTGGTTTGTGCTCTGATATGCACTGTCTACTGTGGAACGTTATATAAACAGGTGTGTGCCTTCCCAAACCATGTCCAATCAACTGAATTTACCAAAATTGTCCAGTCAAGCTGTAGAAACATCTGAAGGATGATCAGTGGAAACGAGATGAACCAGAGTTCAATTTTCAGTGTCATGGCAAAGGCTGTGAATACATATGTACATATATTAAAAATAAAACAAAAATAACATTTGATTTCAAACAAACTTTTCAGTTTGTCATTGTGGGGTATAATGTGTAGAAAGTTGAGGTGGAAAAATAAATTGCAATAAGGCTGTAACTAGAATATGTGAATACTTTAAGCTTTAAAAAGGCTGCATGCACAAAAAAAGAAATGCTCTTTGAGATTTTAATGCATAAAATTCAGGTTCCATATAGTCATGTAACAATTCCTTCAGCCTATTATTTAATCTGATTAGATGCATAATCTGTTGTTCTTACAACATCTTAAAAAATGGGTTGTGAGCCTCTTTTGAGCAAGTTTTACATTGCAATATCATAATTTTGATGCATCGTTATACCCCTCATTTCTTTCTGTAAATCAAGATTTTAAAACTGACTATTATCTTCATGTAAACTACAACTGCAGCGATTTCCAATATAATCAGCCCATATTCATTGGAAAAGAGAAATCCTTTATTAACTATGACTCATGATATTATTAATATCACAGATTTGTGTGTCCTTGCATGGTAGATGTGTGGCATGTACAATATTATGTATGTGGTTATTTTTTATATCTTGTGTAAAACAATTTTGATATGATATCTTGACTAAATCTCGGAAAAGCACCCGTGAAACCCACACTTCCACATTTCATTTAGTTCTCTGAGAAGTTGAACACAGAGGTTCACTTACTTTTCAAGCCTGCACTGTGGATGTTTACCCAATGTGTTCAGATGAATGTTTAATTTGTTCAGGTACATTGTGTTCGTCTATAACAACGACCTGATCACATTTTATTGGTAGTCAGTGAATCAATGCAGAAATCTATGTAATTCCAAAGGAGTCATGAAGAAGACCCTTCACAAACATGGACAGATAGAGGAGGAAGAAGTGAGTGTCTTTTCCAAGACAGGCAGAAGATTCGCTTAGATGTCAGGTTATGGAAAAACAGTTTTGTGTACGAAATAAAAGTCTGTAATTACAGTGCAAGACCACTTGACTGCAGGAACAGACTACCCAAATATTCAAACCTTCTGACTCATCCCTTGTTTTAACTGCATCTCTCCACAGCTCCTATTCCTCTCCCGAACTGCTCTAAAACAGAGACTTTGAAAGCAACCGCAAAAGAGAGAAACGCTTGAGTGTGTGTTTTGGACACCATAGGAATCCCACTATAGTGGACATGCTTTAACCATACCCTACCCGACCACCCCCACCTCCACCCCCACTGCTCGTTTCCGTCAGTTTACAGCTGCTGAAGCTCTTCCAGCTGTGTGTCCCTCAGGAGTTTGGAGGAGAAATGAGAAACACACAGAACACACAAAATTGCTCCCTTATACATGTCCTCCACACTACACTTTACATTTCATGCAGATTTGAGGGGAGACAGCAATTTCCACATCCATTACTGTAGAGGAACAGAGAGACTGTCAGTGAAAGTCAAGTAATCTAGAGAGAGAGGAAAAGACAGGGACAAAACTATGAAAGTCATACATGAACAGAGATGTGTGAGTCAGAGCGAGAGCCAGTGAAAATCAGACCAAGCCAAGAGAGTCTAATACGAACCATTTGTCTTATGGACCCAGTTTTACAGTAGACCTGATTGTACTGCTTTCATAAGAGTGTGTGCATGTGTGTGTGTGTGTGTGTCCACACATTGAAAAGTGTGTTTCAGTGAAGTGGTCGTCTTAGGTTCCACAGTTAAACAATGCTTCTCTGTAGCAGCACATAAATAACACTGAACACTCACGCATCCCAAAGTCCACACACAGAGAACCAGCCCAGACACTGCTGAAGCTCAGAAACCACAGCTCAGAAACACGATCTCCAACAAGCTGGAATACACCCAGGACATGGACATGCCCAGATTCCAGAAAAACTGTGTATATTCAATTTCCCCCATCACATACTCATCTGCACACACGTTCTATAATCTCCACAGAAAAACACTGGGAGTAGAATGACACTGTGAACAACTGCACAGGAGCCCAAGATCACCGCACCCAACACTAAGCTTCAGCTACAGGTTCATAAATCCCCACAACTCTTGAGCTGTGGAGCACTGGAACGGCACTCCCAGGATGGAGTAAAGTGTACACTAAGGCTGGGATGATCTCTCACGCTGTTTATATTGCAATATCGATGTGCTGAGGCAATAATGTTCATCATGGTTTAAATTTGAGTTTTACATAAAGTTCTGTTTCAATCTTGTGAAAACCTTTTCTCAGCTTCCTCAGGCTACTTCATCTCCTGCTCTGCCCCCATTCACGCTCTCAAGTACCTACTATAGAGGGGGTCCAAATGGGCGTCCAAATGGTGATCAAATTTCAATTTGTTTAAATATAGTAAAAAACACTACATGGACAAAAGTATCAGGACACCTGCTGAGCCATCGTTTCCTCTGAAATAGAGGATATTGCATTTGTTGGAGTAACTGTTTACCGTTCACGAAAACCTTTATATTAGATTTTAGAGCATTGCTGTGAGGAACTGGTTGCATTGAGCAAGGTCAGGATGGTAGATGATCATCACCTTCCCTGATCTCCAACTCATCCCAAATGTACAGGATAGAGCACTGACATTCCAGAAAACACAGATTCTATCTGCTACTCTATCCCAGTAGCCCATGCCTGGCATTAGACATTGTGCAAACAGGCTCATGTTCATGTGCAAAGATAAGGTGAGAAGGTTTGTGCTGCTGCTTTGAACTATGCTTTCCTCTATGTTAATTAGATGTGTTTTTGTGTTTGGTGCTTGTCAGTCCAATAGGACTGAATGCAATTTCAGATGTTTGATAATATATGATGTACTCTGCTCTAGTGTTGTACATTTTTCTCTTTATACCTGAATAGATTCTGCAATTCCAACCTGCCACAGTGTACAGTCCAGGCTGGTGGCGAAGGTGTAAAGGTGTTTGGCATTAACAAACTCAAAGAGTGCCAATCAACCAAGAATGGCTTATAGGCAACAGACTATTTGAGTACTGTTGCTGACCGTGCGCATCCCTTCATGTCCACAGTTTACCATCATCAGCATGAGGAGTTCAGTGTTCACAAAGTTACAAAAAATGGTCTAAAACTGATTTTAAGAAAAGGAGCTCAGTGTTCAGTGGCCTTTTCAGTCACTGGATCTGAATCCAGTAGAAAACCTTTTGGGAAGTGGCAGAACGGATGATTTCAGTAGAAGTGCTCCTGAAAAATCTGTGTGACAGCATCATGGAAGCACGGATCAGAATCCTACGAGGAACATTTCACATCTTGTTGAATCAATTCCATGACAAATGGAGGCACTTTTTAATAGCCGAAGGAGGACCTGACCAGTAATATTAATACTATTGCTAATCAGGTGCTTAGTGAGTGTTTAACAAATCAAATTATGCAGATGGAAGTAGCTGTTATGTAAAATGCCACCAATCCATTCCTCCAACATTACCATCAGCTACAGTATCCAAGCGTTTTCGTAGCAGCTGTATGGTGTTTGGTCAAAAATGACCTGAGGAAAAGTGGAGTCTAAACCAAATCACACTGTAATCACTGCTGATTACTCCATCATCTGTCCCAGAGGAGAAATTACACAAACACAGAAGTACAAGGCAGGCAAGATATCACTTCTCCGAAACAAACACTGACAACTTTAGCTATTTATTGAAGAGAAACAATGAAAGGTGAGAGTTTCTTTGAAAAACTAAAATTGATACATTTTATTAATGTGAACTAATTAACAGTTAATTCAGTGGCCTGAAAGAAGAGTGTAAGAAATCTGCTCAGCCTCGGCTCTTTCACAGCTCAAACATCAAACTGCTAAACAAAAACAAGAACTGTCCAACACACTGTCTCCATGACACTGACTGCAGAATGACCCCCATCTCATAAGCCAGCACTAATTTGTCTGATTAATAGCTTTGGCCAGTGTTAGAAGGGTTACAGCTGCTTCACAGTGAAACACAAACTCCATCACAAAACACTTCACATTGTGTTGAAGAAAAACATAAAATGTACTGATCCAACAACCCGAGGAAATGTTCTCTGAACCCTTAGAGTTAACACTACTACTGCCCATATGCTGTTTGTTAATAGATAGCAGTCAGTAACGCACAACATACTGAACACTGCTCTTGCACTTTAATTGTACATCTATTCACACTTCTGGTAGATGCTCACTGTATTTCATAGCTGTGTAACTGTACTAAGCAATGCAAAGTCAAGATGCAGTATCACAGAATCCTTCCTCCCTGCTGCTGTTTGACTGTACAACCAGAACTGCTCTCAGTGGATCACAGTTGCACATTCCTGATTGTGATGCACATAATGGACTTTTTGGGTTTGTTTAATCTTTGAGAGCTACTATCAATCATTTTAAATAAATCTTCAGATCCTTCTCAATGTATGTATTCTCAAATTAGCAAATCTACATTGATATTTGTTAATTTGTGAAGAGCAGTGTTAATCTGTTAACCCCACATTGTGAGGTACACAGTTTAATTTAACAGTGGTATGTGATCATTATTGGGTATCGACTGATTGACCAATAAAACAAATATATCAGTATTGGTACTAAAAAAATTGATTGGCGCATCCCTAAACATGCCCAACCTAAAGTGTGGATTCATCTCAAATCTCAAATCTCTCTCTCTCTCTCTCTCTCTCTCTCTCTCTCTCTCTCTCTCTCTCTCTCACACACTTCTCTAATGAATGCTAATAAAACATTTTTTTATTTATTCAATACATTTTTTTAATGGGGATCTATTTGGGGGATCTATGTGCAGTTGGAGATTTGGACTACGTGGGATTTCACAGGTCCTCCAAAATAATTAACCCCACCCATAATCTTGAGCAACTTATTTATTTAGATATAAAATATATGTGTAAATTAGTGATACAACAAAAGGAGTATCTTGATTTTGTCAGAAAATGCTGGGAGTTAAACATAACCTTTTGGTTTTACTTTCTCTTTTACAAAACCAATCTGGTAAGAATATTGCTTCCCTTCTCTAGTAACACATTTTTCCAGGCATATCCAACCAATACAAGGACTGTATGCATTAATGCACAGAACTGAACTGTTCTGATGGGACTTTCCCACATCACTGCTTGCTTGGTAACAAGAGTAAATGTCCCACACACAGAACGATGCCTCTCTCGGGGACTCAAAGCTGACGTGTCCCAACAGGCCTCCAGCTGTGCTGGAAATCTATCTGCTCAGCCTCGACTCTCTCATAGCTCATCAAATATCAAACAGTAAAACATTCAATAACAAAAACTATCCAACCCCCCGTCTCCATGACACTGACTGCAAAATGACCCCCCAGCACCGATTTCTCTGAAAAACAGCTTGGCCAGTGCAAGCAGGGTTGTAGCAACTGCACATGTGCATCCCCCAAAGAATCACACACATCTTTAGGCATGCTACAGCCAAGGCCAGGCTGCGAACACTGCACTCCTGTGGGCTGCCTGCTAAACTATGCCAGACCAGCAGGGACAAAGACTACAGTAGAGGTCTGAAGAAAGGGAAGAATAAGTGATTGTGAGAATACATTTTAAATATTGAAGATACATGATCAAAATAGTGGAAATATTATGATCCCTTAATCCTGCACTAGTAGCAAGGGACCGGCCACTGTAGTACACTAATGGTATGCACCAGATGACCAGGGAGATGTGCAAAGGACGCTAATGGATCACTTATGCACAGTGTTGGAGCCTTGTGTCCGTTCTCTGCAGTATTTGTCTCTGAACTGTCCTGTAGTGGATGTACTACCCAAAATCCACAACAATGTAAAGGACTCAGAAGTATGTGGGCAGGGAGTGACACATTTAAAATGGCTGCATTCATTTTTCATATATAAATGGAGTACAAACAAGCCTTGAGCATACTTTAATGTAAGTATAGTGTTGGTCATTTTCAGTGCTGAAACTTGGACTTCCGCGCATATATGTAAGGGATGACCATAGATATGACTATAGATAATCAATTTAAATAACTGCAATTATTATTAAGACTGACAACGTTAAAATTTTAAGTCAACGCATCGTATTGTTTTCCAAAACAGCTGTATTGAACTGGAATGAGGGTGAAATACTGAATGGCCAACACTAGCAGCAAGACAAAGAAGTGATCTGTACACGTGTGCAGCAGATCCCAACTACATTCCCAACACTATACAAGTATGAATTATGAAGTGATTCTACTGCGTAGTTGTTGTACATGGCGTCCAGAATTCCCCAGCTGTCGTTGGGTTAATTGGCGAGCTCTGGCCTCCAGGTTTAATGGGACGTGTACCAAAAGGAAGTATTTTCCTTTTGCCGTTTTAAGCTGTCTATGTGGAGTTGAACTACCGACTTTAAGAAATGCCCTCTGTTGCTTTGGTCATGCTGGAGCCCTGGTTTACAGTCTGGATGAAGACTTAACCAACAGGTGAGAAGAAATTGAAGCTGTAGAACTATCAGAGTAACCAGGGGGTTTTCAAAAAACAGAAACAAAAATTGTGATTGTTGAAGATATATTATACATTATTTTTATATATATATATATATATATATATATATATATACACACACATCCAACAACTAAACATGACCAACTGAATTATCAATCATTAGCAATCATTATTCCGAGTTAATGATGTCCCACTGGCCTGAACTGATTAGGTTCCAACCTTAAGCTTTTCTGCCCCATCTGAGAAGGACCCCAAGCTCCCCTGATACATCTTTACATTGGTTTTCCACCTTCCACCTACTGGACCTGGACTAGTTTCCCACCCTGCCATGGACTAGCTGCCCACCCACCACCACCAACTATGTAGAAATCTACTGTTACTATTGTGTTCACCAGCAAAATCAAATTGTGGCAGTATACCTGAGTAATAGAACAGAGGTGTAGGGGTCCAGTGTCCCCTAACTGGGTATAAGTAGTTTGACCAGAGGAGGATGGGTCCTCCCCCTTGTGAGCCTGGTTCTTCCCAAGGTTTCTTGCTCCAGCTCTGAGCGAGTTTTCCTCCCCACTGTCACCCTTTGGCTTTCTCACTTGGGGATCTATCTCTTATCCTTTGTTCCTGCGTTGTTAACCTTTTTATTGATTTCTGTAAAGTGGCTCTGTGACAACTTCAGTTGTGAACCTTTTGAGAGGTTGTGCTATGAGTACTGCCCTGCCCTGCATATGTAGCCCTACAAAAATTAATGTTTTATTTTTCTGTAACACTATAATTCTCATGTCAGAGCAACCTTGTCATTAATCTTCTTTTGACTTCTGACTGCAAGGTCAGAATTAAGACATTTTTCATCTATATAAAAAAATAAGACCTTCAGAGACCACCATCACTTTGGATGACAAGCATTTTCAGATATTTGAGCATTTAGAGCTCCATTGGTCAACTGTGGCCAGTTCGTGCAGAGTCATGATGACGACGCAGCTGCTGGACAGACAGAGCGGAGGAAGCAGAGTGAAAGGCCAGTTTGTCAGGCTGAAAGGCTCTGAGCCTCAGAGTCGATGCTGCACTCTTCCCCTCTAAAAACAGGGCTGCTTTTGTTCACCATGCCGCAGAGAGGCTGATTAGAAGGCATATGAGCACAGGCTGGAGGCTAATTTAATCTGGAAGCTCTTATCTATCCATCTCTGCTGCTTTGCATCTATGACAGCTTCCTCTGCAATACAAACAACCAGGTTTCATCTTACATGAGCTGTAATTCCAGAAGACAATTGAGAATGTAAAGTAAATAATTACAGAATTCACCAAATTTACTAAAACTATCACACACATGGCTGTGTTTGTTCCTGTGTAGCGTGTAGTCATTTTAAGACCAACATGACATGGAGAATAATAGTATAATGATGCATTTACAGTGTTTCAATGAATATATATATATATATTTTATATGTGAAAATTGGCAGACAGCTTTGTTACCACTAGATAGCAGTGTGTTACTCAGATTTTATGAATGTGATTGTGATTGTCATATAGTACAGGAAACAGTTATATATATATATATATATATATATTCCTCTGACCATACAGGAGCTCTTTGTAGTTCTATAATTACAGACTGTAGTCCATCTGTTTCTCTGCACACTTTGTTTGGCTCCATAGCTCTTCAAATGGTCAGGATGCCACAGGACCAGCACAGAGCGGGTAGTATGGGAGTGGTGGGTCATTCTCAACACTGCAGTGACACTGACATGGTGATGCTTGTGTGTGTTGAGATGGTACGAGTGGGTCAGACAGCAGTGCTGCTGGAGTACTATAAGCACTACAAAAAGCTCGTGTATGGTCAGTGGAGGTTACGAAAATGTGCACAAAGTGTAGAACAAGGAGGTGGCCATAATGTTATGGCTGAACTGCATATATGTGAAAACTGTTTCCTGTACTATATGACAATCACAATCACATTCATAAAATCTGAGTAACACACTGCTATCTAGTGGTAACAAAGCTGTCTGCCAATTTTCACATATAACTTAATACAGGAAGACGACAAAATCCTGCACCCAACAACTGGGGTTATCTAAAGTTTATAAATACATAATATAAGTATTAATACTTATATATTAATAATATATAAGTATATGTATTAAGCATAAGTATATTATATATATATATATATATATATCATAAGTATTAAGCATAAGTATATGTATATGCTTTGACCCTGAACACTGCTGACTTCAGGTACAGCTCACTGACCCATCACCTCCAGTAGTTCTCTGATGATTGTGATTGTTGGCCTCATAACCAATGAGGAAGACAGTACTTGACGCAGGACTGATTCAGGACTTTGTGGACTGGTGTCTGCAGAACCACCTCCAGATAACCCCAAGAAAGACCAAAGAATTGGTGGTGGACTTTGACAGGTGCAGACACACCCCTCCAGCTATGAACATCCTGGGAATGGACATTGAGCGAGTAGATTCTTACAAGATCTTGGAAGTTCACAAACACGAAACTGGCCTGGTCAGTTAACACCACTGCATTTTACAGAAATGGCTAGAGCAGACTCTACCTACTGAGGAAATGGAGGTCATTTGGAGTGCAGGCAGCATAGGGAGCACTCCTGAAGACCTTCTTTGACACAGTGGCGGCATCTACCATGTTTTATGAAGTGGTCTGCTGGGGCAGCAGTATTTCAGCAGCAGACAGGAAGAGACTGAACAAAGTCATTAAGGGGGTCAGTGATTTAAGCATCATGTTTACATCAGACATGCTTCTGTAGACAAAGTGCCTGAGGCTGAAACCTGCTAAAATACAGCAGAAACTCATCAGTGGTGCATACGTCCCACCTCAAACTGCAGCATTGACTGTTGTGTTCGGTATGGCTGGGTATATATCAATATTCAAATCAATATCGGGTTTAAACAGACCATGATATGGGCGGAGACAATACTGTTTATATTGAATTGTTAAATAATGTTTGGTTTCAATCTTGCAGAATCATTTTTTTAGCTCCCTAACCTGCTCTCCGTTCTTCCTCTACACTGCCCCACTCCACCCCCATTTACAATCTACATTTACATTATAAAGAAATGATCAAATTTCAGTGTTAAAACATTCTAAACCTGATGGAATAAGGGTTTCCTGAGTGTCATTTTTCCCACATTGTATTTTTCCCCTCTTATCATATATCATATATCGCAAATCAGCTAATTATATTGGGATAGGGTTTCTTCTGTCCATATTACCCAGCCCTATTGTTAGTCCAGATGGCTAAAAAGAGGTCATGTGCAGCAATTTGAGCAACAATATTCAACCGCTTTTTCAGGTGAATAGTCCTTTAGTACATATTAATGATCATACAACCCCTAAATGGTGGGGTATAAACTACAGGTGGGTAAACTGTACCCAAAAACTTTACAAGCTTTTGTTTTTTTTTTTGCAAGAATATCACTTTAAAGTACAGAGTGAAAAAGAGCCCTACCCACCACGCCAAGCTAAAATCGAATGACTCACTCACTCCTGCGACCTCAGCTTTGGCCCACTCGCTGCGAGGAGAGCAGAAAGTGGACCTTGAATCAATAGGACGCATTTAGATGTGCTGACCACAGAGAAATGAACGGAAAAAAAAAAATCATGCGTCAACTAGAGTGCACATACACAAAGAATCACAGATTCATTATTGTCCAGCCATCAAAACTGTTCTACTGTTTATGTGAAGGGGGGGGGTGACCTACAAGCAAACTGCTCTCATCATTACCATATCAAAGCATAACATATGGTAATGACGCTACATAATGAAGCTATACTTCAAAATGATTCAGTACACACCCAACACACATGTATTTAAATGCATCTAAAACTGAATGCAACTGAAACAAATATACTCTAAAAAAATAAATAAACAAAATTCAGAGGCTTAAAAAGAGGCTTAATAAAGACAAACCTAAAAATTAGCATGTCTATAACACACATGGACATTTTCTAAAAGTACAAATTATTGTGCAATCCTGGCACCAACAGGATCCATTATTGGTTATTTTAAGTCCAATCAACATTGGATCCTTTGTTTTTTACCACTGAACCACTGCATTAGAGAGATTTACAATTTCCATCAGTGAGGCAGAGTTAAAGCACAGACACACCGAATGGTACATGCATCGTATACTTCCTGCAGAGTCGGTTTGTGCTCAAGCAGTGGTACTGTATAATAAAAGGTCAACCAGCACTAGAGTAGTGGACCACTCATACAAAATGGCCAAAACTACAGACTGTGCACAAGCTTGCTAAAGAATTCAAAAAGTGAAAGTTGGCAAAACCTACTATGAAAGTGTATTGAGGTCATTAGGTGTATTGCTCATTATTAATGGGTGATATTAATGTTTATATCGATCAGGGTATAAACTGCACGGGATATGGGCTGAGGCAATAAAGTTCATATTGTTTTTAAATAATTCAATTTAATGTTTGGACAGCATTTCTTGAAGCTTGTGGTGGGAATGTTTCTGTAGTGCTAACTCATATGGAATATGGCCGGGAACATGGATATTCCAAATCTGGACCAGTGGGAAAGCAGGATGTTCTTGCATTACAAGCCTATAAGAATAAAAACCAGTATGAATGTAGACCACCATCCCACACTCTCTTTCCCAGATTCGCAGGACATGAAAACAAGCATAAAAGTGCATTTTATGTGCATTTATACGTTTTCCTTTCTAATTTATGGTACATGCTTCCCCCTTCACTAATGTCTGTTTCTGGAATGTTCATTTTTCCTTTGGTCCCCATGTTCTCCAAGTAATAAAAGCCATCAAAACATATGGGTAAAAATATATCTCAGGCTTTTGATCAAAGAGTGCTACAGATGCTCCTCAAAACAGATCTATATTACTATAAATAAAACTATGACAATTACTTCAAATGGGGACTTGTAGGTGCTCATTGAAGGTATAAAATAACTATATACGTAAATGTATATATGTAGTATGACAAACTCAATGAGAAATTTGATTGGGCAAACACTGTTTGCAAATCATAAGCAGAGCTAAGAGTTGATGTCAACTATGCTTCGTTCCTGACTTCTAAATTTCAGTCAAAATGGCAAATCCCTCATCTTGGTTCCCATTTGCCTCCCATTAAAAATCTAATCTGTAACAAGTGTAAACATAGGAGTTAAAGTTACTGTTCTGAACTTTTTTTTTTCTTAACTACTAATGATATACATTGTCAGACTTGCCTATTTAGAGCCTAATCCGGTGACAACCAGATACACACCCCCAGCAAACGTGTTTGTACACAGATGTGTACAGAAATGTACAGGGTTTGAGAGATAACCAATGGGAATCTGTTCTCCATTTGAGGCTCCAGGTTACCACAGATTTGTCTGAAACCAGAGAAAAAGCTGAAAGGTGAGAAAATACCTTCCATTGGTGGAACATTCACTCTGTAGAGGCAGGTATAGAGGTTCCTAAGAAACAGTCACCTGGTAATAACTTAGATTAACTAAGTAATTAACTGGCTGCAAATGGCTTAAATCTGATCGGGAAACGTATAATGAGTAAACCTGCACCTGGCAGTTGAAGTGAAGTAGAGAGATTAAGAATGAGAGTATTTTCAGGCTAGAAATGACCTATGAAATATTAAAGCTTGATACCATTTGGAACATTAACTGAGCACAGAGTGTTTTTTGGTGTCCCAGCACAGCTAGATATGACCATTCCCAACACAGCAGCTGAATTTTAGTATTGGTATTTTAGTGCTGAAAGCCTGTTGTCTGTCCACAACAATTTGTTACCAGTGAATTTCTGATTTTTCTTTTGTTTGTTTGCTTGTTTAACAAATGAATGGAGCAATTGATATAAAAAAAAACAGTAAAACATCTTTCTCTCTATGCAACAGAAGCAGACATAGAGCAGACATGACTGAAGTGCCCTTTGCAAGGCACTGAACTCCCCAGCTGCTCCCCGGGCGCTGAGGATAGGGCTGTCCACCGCTCCGGGCACATGTGCTCACTGCCCCCTGGTGTGTACAGGATTAATCCCTGTGTTTGCACAACACAGTGGGTCAAATGAGTATAATTACTTACTTACAGAATCTATAATTACTTATTCCATAATGTTTTAAATATTTAACTGTATTATTAGTTCTATTATTTTTAATATTAATAGTGAGTTCTGTTGTGATATTTCTGTGCTTTGGCAACATTGTTAAAGGAACAGTCATGACAAAACCTTAACTGAACTCAGAGGAATTGACCTGTCTAACAGTGACTCCAACTGGAGAACAGCTGAACTGCACAGTCACAGGGGTGGCCTGAGGGAACAGCTAAAGAAGGGCACTGTACAATGGCTGTTTGCTCTCAAACACTGACGTACATGCAAGCGCACACACACACACACACACACACACACACACACACACACACACACACACACACACACACACACACACACACACACACACACACACACACACACACACACACACACACAGCACTTCCCTATAAACAACAAAGGCTGGCATTCTGCATTTATTACTTCCTTTCACATGTACAAACTGTTCCTCACTAATTCCCCCCTTTCTTACTGTACCGAATTTCGCTTCCACCCAGACCTCCACTGAGTAACTGCTGGCAGGTTTGGAGAAGCCAGCCTGTACAACACATGGCCTTAGAAAGCAACAAATTCCTATAATTTTCACCTCACTCTAAACTTAATGTTGTTTAGACTTGTTTTAGTGTCAGCAGGAAGCCGTGCTTGTTTGGGTTTGCCCTGGAGTTACTCGGCTAATGTGGTTAAAAAGTAATGATGGTGTTAACTCATGGAGTATAAACTGCATGCCTAAGTCATCACCCTCTCACCTCTAACTCCGTTAAAGGAGCATTAGTAGATTTTTCTCCTCTCCTTTTTTACATATGGAATATAATTTAAAAAAATCAACTGTGTGAAAAACTCTGAAATGCTGAGACACATTCTTCAGTGCCCCATTTTAATCCATCCCATCTCCTCAACATCACATTACTTCACCTCATCTCAATCTGTTTGGCTAAAACATGGCCAAACCCAGTCAGCTGGACACAAAACATGTTCACATTCAAAGCAGGACTGCGACAATATATTTTCATAGTATGATCTGTCTGACAATCACAGATTTACAGCATCACAGAATATAATTTCACTATTTATTTACTAATTATGTGAAGCTCTTTTGTGTCCAGTTATACTTTATCAATGATTATTTCATTACAAATTAATATACTGATTATTTTCTTCATTAATTGTTTCTTAAAACTCTGGAATGAGTAAGACTATGTTGGGTATTTTTGTTTTATTTTTATCCAATACCAGTATAAAGCAAATGTACAAAAATAATAACCCTCAATTTTAAAACCCAACTGCAACCCTAATTACAAGTGCTTTTCCAAAACGGAGAGAATTATTACATGTGAAGGGAATGCAGTTGGATGCAAATTTAGTGATGATATGGGCTGTCTGCTTCTCTCGGCTGTTACACCAACCATCTCCATGTCCACCTTCACTACATCCATAAACCTTCCTCTGAGGTCTTCCTCTTTTCCTTCTGCCCGGGCAGCTCCATCTCCAACATTCTTTGTCCGATATATCTCCTATTCCTCCTCAACACATGTCCAAACCTTCTCAACCTGGCCTCTCTAGATTTACCTCCAAACTGCTCCACCTTCACTGTCCCTCTGATCTGCTCATTCCTAATCTTGTCCATCCTTGTCCCTCCCAACAAAAATCTCAAAATAAGTATTTGATCCCCTACCAACCATTAAGAGTTCTGGCTCCTACAGACCAGTTAGATGCTCCTAATCAACTTGTTACCTGCATTAAACACAGCTGTCTTAAATTGTCACCTGTATAAAAGACTCCTGTCCACAGACTCAATTAATCAGTCAGACTGTAAACCTCTACAACATGGGAAAGACCAAAGAGCTTTCTAAGGATCATGGAGACATGATCATAGACCAGCACAAGTCTGGAATGGGCTACAAAGCCATAGGTAAGATGCTGGGCGAGAAGGAGACAACTGTTGGTGCAATAGTAAGAAAATGAAGGAAATACAAAGTGACTGTCAATCGACATCGATCTGGGGCTCCATGCAAAATCTCAGCTTGTGGGGAATCCTTGATCATGAGGAAGATGAGAGATCAGTCTAAAACTACATGGGGGCAACTTGTTAATGATCTGAAGGCAGCTGGGATCACAGTCACCAAGAAAACCATTGGTAACACATTACACCATAATGGATTAAAATCCTGCAGTGCCTGCAAGGTCCCTCTGCTGAAGAAGGCCCGTCTGAAGTTTGCCAATGAACACTTGGATGATTCTGAGAGAGATTTGGTGCTGTGGTCAGGTGAAACAAAAATGGACCTCTTTGGCATTAACTCAACTCAGAAAAATTCTGACCATGGCCCAAAGAACACCATCCCCACTGTCAAGCATGGAGGGGTTTCCCTGCTAAGGGCTTCACACTTCACCCCATCAATGAGAGAATGGATGGAGCAATGCACCGTAAAACCCAGAGTGACAACCTCTTTACCTCCGCCAGGACATTAAAAATGGGTCATGTCTGAGTCTTCCAGCATGACAATGACCTTAAACATACAGCCACACAGCAACAAAGGAGGGGCTCAAAAAGAAGCACATTAAGGTCATGGAGTGGTCTAGCCAGTCTTCAGACCATAATCCCACAGAAAACCTATGGAGGGAGCTGAAGCTCCGAGTTGCCAAGTGAAGAGATGATCTGCAAAGAGGAGTGGACTAAAATTCCTCCTGCGTAAAACCTCATCATCAACTATAGAAAACATCTGACTGCTGTGTTTAGCAACAAGGGTTTTGCCCCCAAGTACTAAGTCTTGTTTGCCAGAGAGATCAAATACTTATTTCTCTAGAAAATGCAAATAAATTTTATACAATTTATACAAATGTGATTTGGATCTGGAATTTATTTTTGATATTCTATCACTCACTGTTAAAATTAACCTTTCCCTTAAAAGCATACACTGTTCATGTCTTTGTCAGTGGGCAAACTTACAAAATCAGCAAGGGATCAAGAAATTATTTCCTTCACTGTAACAGATGGTTTAGGATATTCAGATATACATGATTTGCTGCAGCTAACAAAGCTAACCAGGCAACACAAGTAGTGCATGAATACTCAAGGGAGAATCAGTGAGCGAGTGAATACACTTCACTATACACCTCAATAAGAGCTGTCCGATATGGCCTCAAATCAATATCAAGATTAATTGAACATTCTGCCTCGACTACGATTCGGGAACGATTATTTTGTTGTTGTTTTTTTATTTTTAGTCATGTAAACAGAAAGCTCCATGAAAAGCAGAAAATAAACATCTGGTATATTGCACTTCTTGCAAACAAAATACTTAATCTTTTTTTTAAACAAATAATAGATACGGCAATTTCAAAAGAACTTAAATACTGAGACAACGTAAGCAGCTAATAAAGAAGAATGCAGTGTCCATCATTTTGTCTTTAGTGAAGACAACAAACAGAAAAGTAGTGTAACATAAATGACCATTTTTACAATAGTGATGGAGTAAAATTCAGCTCACCCTGAATTATAGCATCACCACTGCAGTCAGACTTCTCTGAACATTGAACAGTTTCCGAATTACCTTAATGAGGTGTTGTTGGCAGACTGTAATTGCAGGGCCAGTTAAGGTGGAATGGAAAGTTGTTGAAGTGTGTGAATTGTTGAAGCAGGCTGCTGATGTCTCCTTTGGTCACTGTATTTACATCAGCTGTGTTTACATTTCATTGCTTTTTGTTTGGTATTGTCATCACAAAAGCCAACATGCATTTTTCTTCGCTCCACGCTGCTTGATCTGCACGGTTGTCAGAGGTGCGTTAGTGTTTAACGACATTTAAAATGAAATAACCGACATGCGTAAGATTACATCGGCAATCTAAATGTCTGTTTTGGTTCATTTTTCGATTCATTGCCCAGCCCTACTCCTCACATCAGCAATTTTTTTTATAGCGTGCAAACTGGGGATGTTCAGTTATTCTTAAAACAAGTTTTAAGTCTTTCAGTACAGTCATTCATTTTCAATCATCCCAGATCCCAGAGCCTTTGATACACTGCTATTAAATCTGTTTGTGCGTCTGTGAATGTATAGAACACAGTCTAGACCAATAGCTGTTTGAGAACTGTTCTACAACCCCTGGCAAAATGTATGTAATTACCACACTTGGAGGGAGTTCATTTAATTGTTTAATTTTGTGTAAAAAAAAAAATAATAATAATAAAAAAAAAAAGTTATGCACAGAGACAAATCTACCCTTTTTTTTTCAAAATTCTAAACTTCTGGCCTTAAGAAACGATAAATAAGAAATATAATTGTTTTTGTTGTAGTCAGTCAGTCGTGTTTTAAGATCAAGTAAAGGAAACAATATGGAATCACTAAATGATTGAGAGGTCACAGAGAAATGCCAATACGTTTTGTTAACAACATAAGCTACGTCAAAACACTTGCTTTCCTCCTCTCAGAATGTGTTTATAGCTGCTGTTGCTGGATAACGTTGATGCTGCCTTGAGTACCATTTCATCTCTCCTTCTCTGGAAAAGCAGCAAACTGAGTGCGGGGATTTAAGGTTTGGGCACCTTACAAAGTCATAATCAGTGATGCCACCTCGGGCAAAAAAAACATCAAAATGCAGAGTGCCTCTCAAACTTGGATATTGTTGGGATGTCTGGCTGCCCAGCTTCTCTGAGCTCTATCCACACATTTTCAATGACTTTAAGTCAGTGGACTGAGAGTGACATTGAGAGTACCATTCAAAATGCTTCAGTTGTGTCTCTTTGGGTAGTGGATTTTAAAGCATGCCCCCTCATACCCCATCATCAGAACTGAAGTGGGAATAGAATGTCTGATGCCCAATCCATAATAATATGCCTGGATAAGACCATCACTAGATTATAGCCTATAATTCCACAATCAAGAAGCCAAATGTCCTATATTTGGCTAGAATTAGATAATTAGATGAGAATTCGCTCTTCAGAGGCATGCTTTGTGCTCATGGCCAGAAATGAAAGGCAAATCTAAAAGGAAAACTTGTGTTCCAGTGCTGTTGCATTTGCATGACGCAGTGTCGTTCCAGTGTAAATGTAGCCAACATGTAAAGTTAAACTAAAGAAGTAACCTAAATTTCAGACACAAACAGGTCTTGGCTGATTGTTCACGTTTGGGGTATCAGGGTATGATGAAAGAGCGAACTGTTGCCTTAAAGGCATTGCTCAAGTCATTCCAGCTGCCTGTTGCACATCTGCAGATGGAGGCAAAGGAAGAGCAGGCTAATGACGTTTAGCCAAAGTTAACAATGTGGCTCCATAGAGTCTCTCTCTCCGTGTGTGGCTCTCTGATGGAAACGTGCTGGTTTGGTGGGTGCAACTCCAGTAACCTCTTCAACTTGACAAACAGGGAAACAGTAAGGGTCAGCAATTTGATATGACTTATGACTGAGGGAGCACATGACGTCTCTAAATGGTCATCAAGCAGTGAAACGTAGTGGACACTAGTCAATGATGTATATAGAATGACCAGTGGACCCAGTGGACCCTAAAGAACTAGGGAAGCTGGTGAAGCTAAAGAACTCTACACTGACCTGCAGGATTTGAATGTGGGGCTCTCAAAACTAAACACGTGGACTTGAATTCTGTGAGTCACTGCTTTGTTCACGCATGCAATTGTACCAGACACTGACCATCACAAGGAGTTTCACAACCAGAGGTTTATGACCGCATGATTTATTTGATGTAAATTATTTCATTAATAAAATTACTACTTGTGTCATCATGAAACAACAGCATGGATGTGAGCTCAATCCCGGTGGAGAGGGCTCAGTCACATTAATGGCCAACCTCTCAGAAACAGACAACCTGGTGCCACCAAGCGTGTATTTATTCACAGTGTGCACAGGCAGATAATCCACAAACCATAAACACGAAAAAAATGCTTCCCTGAACCACAACAATCCCTGACCAGATTCACAGTTTCCCCAGTCTAATCAACTCTTTGTCTCCAAGTTTGTTTGCCAAAGGCTGGGCGATTTCTCCAAAGCGATTGGACCTGGCCCAAAACCAGGGCAAGCGTACGAGAAACCGGCGACTCAATTTCTGACTCCGTCTGACTCAATTTCTTAATCCATTTAGTCAAATCTTTGCTCTTCTATTCAGAGGATTTATGTTACTTAAGGAGTTGCTGCCATTAATTAATTCACAGCACCGTTTTGCAGAGTGACTGAGTTTGAGTAATAACTGCTGTTGGGGTGAGAACAGCACAGTTCAATCACTTCTCGCCCCTTCAGCATGCGTGACCTCAACTCACTCTTGTATAAAAATATATTTATACATTTACATAATCAACCTAATGGTTTTTCCAAGTTTCAACTACAGCAAAAAACTATGAAATACTGATATGTGTTTAGGACAGTGAAAAAGATATTTTTGCACTGCTGGCCATCTTTCATCTTCAGTGCCCGGGTCAAATCCTAAAGGCCCTTATTCAGAATTTCTCTTCTCCTCTTCTCTATCTGATTAAGTTTCAATGCCGTTGGCTGTTCTCCAAAAGGAGCATAGTCTAGGTGATATATCATTTAAAACCGCTCTCTCTCTCTCTCCCCATGTGACGAGCATAAGCTCTACTCCCTCTGCCTGGATATCAAAAGCTCTTTATTTCTCAGAAAGAAAAAGCAAATAGTTCTGGCTTGAGGGAATCATCCCTAAGCAAAGAATGACAAAGTCTCACTAATGGACTGAAAAAGCCTTCAGATACTCCCTGCTTCAGTCCCTGTTGACCAGAACTCCGTTCTATACAGAATTTTATACTGAGACCAAATTTATCCCAACAACAAACACAGTATTTCCAAAGTGCCCACACCTACTAGAGACTGTTCTAGATGGCCTGGATGAGCAGTGGATTGAATGAGTCAGGAGAATGTGTGTATGTGTGTCCCCAACACACTGAAGAATGGACAAAAGCTCAGTCCCTGGCGTTAATCTGTGTTGAGGAATGCACTCCTACTCCACTGACCCGTCCAGCGCAGGTCAGCCGCAAAGCACACACATCTGGAGAGCCCAGAGTACAGAGGAACATAAAACAAAAACATCAGGACACTACATACAGCAACACAAGAGACTGTTCTGCAGCCAACAAGGGGGTAAAAGGTATACACCCAGATCTGACCTTTAGCTAGAGAACAGAATTTCAGAGACAACTTTTGGCATTGAATTGTTTACTGAACTAAACCCCATTTACACAGAATTCAACAGAAACCAATAACAGGACTCTGACCACAGTCACAACAAACATACAATTAAATTAACAGCAAATTGTGTTAATTTTTACATCTCAAAGGAAGACAAATTGAGTAGCCAGGGATCCCCTGAAAAGAACATCTGGCATGTGTGACAAATATTTTCTAAAGGTTAAATAAATTCACATTTTATCATAGATAAACACACACTCTGCCACCACTTGGACCTGGATTAGTTTCCCTTCCTGCCCTGGACTAGTTGCCCACCTGCCATCACCAACTATGTAGAAATTAACACAGACCCTAATTAGCTACTACTGTTACTATTATGTCCACCATCAAACTAACATTACTTCAGTACATCTGAGTATTTGAGTGGACGTGTGGGGGTCCAGTGTCCTCGAACTATCATAAATAGTTTGACCAGAGGAGGAGGTTCCCCCCTTGTGGACCAGGTTCCTCCCAAGGTTTCATCCTCCAGCTCTGAGGGGTTTTTCTTGGCCCCTGTTGCCCTTTGGCTCACCAGAGGGGTTATGTCTTTCTCCTTTGTTCACGTGTTGTTGACCTTTTTATTTTTCTGTAAAGCTGCTCTGTGACATTAGTTGTGGTAAACACTACACCAATGGGGAAGCTAACTGAATATGAATTAAAACCTTAATCTTGCCCATGTATTTTTATTATTATTATATTTTGTTAGAGTCTACTGTGTAAAATTCATTCTACAATCTGTGCTTCTTAAATACCATAATACCCTTTATGCAACAATAAGCCCAGAGCAAAATGATGTGTTGCGCATGTGAGATGCATGTTTGAGAGACAAAACTTTGAGAGACAAAACACCACATTGTTAAAAAAATTACACTAGCTCTCAGACAAAAAAAATGTATGACTGAAGACACCATTAGGGCCAAAATCTTTGGGGTAGTGTTGAGTTAATGCTTTTGGCATTTTAGGACGCTATTGGCAGAGCCAAAACTAGTCTCTTCAACTTTATTCCCATGCTATACACTGTGATGTCTGGCACAAAGACAAATGCATGTTGTAATGTGTAGTAAAGAGTATAGTAAATTTGGATCAAACACTTTTTAATTCTAATTTTGCATATTTCTGTCTTCATATCAGTTTGTTTTTCTGTGTCAATTTCACGATTCTCTCAGTGTTCTCATAGGGAAATCAGCTGAAAACAGTTGGCAAATGTATTTTTTGGATTAATCCATTAATTAAAAAAAGTAAATCAACATAAACGTTGAGTATACCTCTAACATAAGTGTTAGATGCAGACCAACCTGAATAGAAACATCAATTACACCTGTATGAACCTTGTAAAGAGACCAAAGTAAAGAAACTTTCTCATCCACAGCTGTTTTGATGTCATTTCCTCCCCCTTCTCTTGGAGATGCCAACAGTCATGGTTTGGAGGCTTTGTGGGAACGCTAAGGCTTGTCCTGGTCCACTGACCGTTTACAATTCACATCAAACAGAGCATGGTCAAACTGGACACTTCTCAGAGGACACAGACTAGCAAATCAGTCTGTCTGTGTGTGTTTGTGGTGTGTGTGTGTGTGTGTGTGTGTGTGTGTGTGTGTGTGTGTGTGTGTGTGTGTGTGTGTGGTGAGTGAAGGGAAATGCTATTTATTTCCAAGAGCAATTTTTCACAGCAGTGACCCCAATTAAGGCACATTTTACATACACATGGGACACCAATTAATTTTAAGTGTTATTTTAACTAATGCATGAAAAAACGAACAGATTCAAATTCCGTTCTGTTTTCTAAACAAAAACAATTCCATGAAAAAATGTTTTAATGATTAATTACTAATCCATAGGTAGGTGCCCAATAATGTGAAGGCTTCCCAAAAGCTCATTACGGCCTTCATCTCAGTCTAGGAGATGGCTGTCTAAGCACAGCTTCTTTGCTGCAGTAGTAGCTCTAATTTTATATATATATATATATATATATATATATATATATATATATATATATATATATATATATATATATATATATATATATATATCTGTCAATTTTCCCCATTTCAGCCTAAATCAAACCACCTTCAGAGCACTATGTTCATTTCATTCACTGTATCATTGTGGTGACAAAGAATAATTCAGTACATTAAGTATGTCTTAAACACACACACACACACACACACACACACACACACACACACACACACACACACACACACACACACACACACACACACACACACACACACACACACACACACACACACGGATCAGCTAGCCAGGTCTCAGCGGATGTGTAAATGATTACAGGTGTGGTGTGATTGAACACTGGGTCTTGGCACAAGACGGCGTGAAAATGCTTCTTCTGCCCTATAAAAATGTTCTCAGGCTACTTTTGAGTAGTGTACCTGGATTCCTAGACTTCTATGATTCACTTGAAGACATTTTGCCCTGTTGACAGACTTTGAGGAAGCTGAAAGATGCTAAATGGTCATTTTGATGAACTGCCTGCCATTTAGGCCATTCTGAACAAAGCTGTTAGGGTGCTGGGAGCAGTGGTTATGAGGGCATGCACACACAATGCTTGGGTTGGAATGTGTCGCCTTTACAACAAATCCAGACTCTGTTTGGGATCTGACGACAGTGGGGTTTGAGTATGGAGGTATTGTGGTAAGTGCTTCAAACCAGTTGTGGAGCAACACGTAATCAACTGCTGGTGTCTTTCCTCTCCTTATTGAAACTTTAACTTGCACTTTTCGACGGGATTCTCACCAACACACAGAAGGGGTTTCCCAGGAATGTCTCTGCCAGACTGCAACATTACCTTGGCCTTACCTGGTGGCCAGATTTATAGCAAATCGAGCATTTATGGGACCAGACGCACAGTTTTCCACAATAATCCCAATATTTCTTTTTAATCTAATATAGTAATCAATTACTTATAATCTTTACGCTCCCACATAGTTTCATTTCAGCATTTCTTTCTTGGCAAACAGTAATGTTTAAGTTAAGCCTGTGGCCTTAAGTCTTTCCCACATGGTAACATATATGATTTCTTAATTCAACAATGGTATCGGACAGTATTGGGTACTGATAACACATGAAGTGTACGTATCGTATCAGAACTGAAAGTCATATTGGAGCATCGCTACTGTAATTTACCACACGGGGGGGAATCAGTCATGTGAATGTGTTATTTGATTGAAAAAGTACGACTTTTGTGGAATTACATGGATTCCTCAGAACTAGGATTTGTCAGGAGATGCTCACAGTACACAGCAAAAACCACGGTGATTAGTTGGACACATTCGCATTCACCGATTTGAAAACGCTACATCATGCTGTGCATGGTGCCACAGTTCAGTGTTTGTGCGAGTGACTAAGCAAGTAGGAGGAAAAGCATGTTTACCTCAAGCAGCCCCCAAAGTAAAAACACAGCATGTGTACACTACATGCATCAGAATGAAACATAGTCCATCAACTTCATTCTGGGACGTTCTCTGTCAGAGTAAGCTCTTGTTCAGGTCAGAGTGAGTTCAAAACACCACAGAGCTCAGAGGATAAACTCGTATTGGCCCGAGAACTGGGATTCCACATTATGTAAATATTTTTCACCACCAGAACAAGCTGTGATAGAAGATTCCCTTCAGTTAAAAGGCCAAACAAATCAGAGCTTTCCATGAATGTGAAAATCAAACAGTAGCATTAAAAGTTATATCTACAGAATAAGAGTTTGTGTTGTAACTGTAAAGCTCTTGATTAGTCCAAAACATTGAGAACGGTTTACTGTTCAATGCTAAGAAATGAACCAAAGGAATGTGGTGGTGGTGGTGGGGGGGGGGGTGGGGGGGAGACAGAGATGTATCGTTAACAGTAACAATTGCTTGTGTCGACTTCAACAGATGCATTTCCGTTTACCGAAGTGTATCCTGACAAAGAAAACACACTCTTTTCATGTGTGTTAAATGTGGTCTAGATAGATTGGGACAACAGAGTGAAGCAAACAACAGGCAAAACTAATTATAATTTCCATGTCATGTTGTGGGAGGACAGCAGAGGTTAAGGCCAAAGCAGTACCAATCAGAATCTCCATTTCAGGTGGAGGGGGGTCAAACACAGAGGCAGAACCAATTAGAAGTTCCATTTCAGATGAGGGGGTGAGACAGTAAATGTCAGTAACAGTATTATTCACTGCTGCCCCTCCAACATAGGACTTGATGTTCTTCAGAGATATTAGCTAGCAGAGTTAAAGCGTTACGAGAACCTAACAGGGTCAAAACAAGAACTAACACTGACATTGCCCATGAGTAGGTTTACTAGGACATAGGATTGCATTTTAACTCTTATCCAAAGCTGAAAGTGAGTAAAATCTAAGAACTTGATGCCTCTTTTCAAAATAAGTGGGTCAGAATCGGCCCGGTACCCTTCCCTTACCGCAAATGAGCTTACCACTCCTGCTTTATGTTCTCCTCTGGGATTCATGCTTCACTCCAGTCATCTCATACATGTTGCATAAACAATCACCCCCTTGAGAACACACATGCACGAGTGAGTGTGCCATATGACTGGGGAGGATGCGTACTGGTAGTTAACTCTGTCTGCGGCAGGTCACGGGTCATGCCTCATTAAAGGTCAAAACAGGCATGACCAGAGACAATCCGTGCAGACATATAACTCTCCCTGAACACCCTCCCCCCCCTTGTGACTGTGTTTTGCTTTGGGTGTGAGACACTGCCATTAGTAACGGTCTCCACTCTGCTATGAGGGATAGTAGAGGATCACTACTGACAGAGCTACATTGTAGTTTTCAATCACATGTTTAAATGGAGGCAAGTAGGAAGGGACTGGTCTGACAGACACTGCAGAGTGCTGACCATTAATTCAGCAAGACAAAGAATAGTAGGTACATGTAAGGGTATTTGAGTGCTCTGTTTACTGTCTGAGGAGCCACTATTTGAATGGTAAAATCACTATTTGGGCATGTTTTTATAACACACTGAACAGGGCAGCAGATCAAACTAGACAGGCTCCTCCAAAAATCCTCCAACATTTACAGCCGACGTGGTGCCCCGGATTCTAAATTTAAGCGGACATGAATGTGGGAGTACAAGAAAATAACATTTCTAGGATTTATACTTTAAAAATGATTTTAAAAGCCATTGTCAGTTTTGTTGAGTAATATTAAAATCTTAATATTGTTCAAATTGTGTCAATATGCTTCAATATGTTAATAAAAAAGGGTGAACAAGTTTTCTTCATGATGTAAAACCTAAGTGGCATAGAAAAAAAAAAACATCCTGAAGGCCCCTCTGCTAAGTGACAAATGTCAGGCTGAAGAGGCAAGGGTTGCATCCTGAGCCAAATTTACACCTTCGTGGTTGATGTCTTCCAGACATTCTCAAAGATCCTGGACCGAGATAGGATATGTCCAGGTACGGGAGATCCCAACAGCAGTTGCTAGCCTGTGGCTTTATAAATTAAAAAAGATAAATAAATCAAATAAATATTTCAATACTGCACACTCCAATTTTCTAAAGGAAATGAATGTCCTCTCTTCTGCAATGTCATCACAGTGATGTGTGCAAAAGGGAGCAGAAAGCAACAGAAGAGGCTGCTCTACGCTTGAGAGCGACAATGAATAGGAACTCTTGATATACTATTGGCTCTGGATAGTTAGATGTTGCCCTCTTCCTCCATCCCTCCCACTGTGATGCTGGCCAGCATAGACATCATGTTGTCAGAGCTGGTCATCTGCCGCTTTCCTCCGAGTGTGCTGGCTGTGATGCAGTGCATGCGGCACTAGCCCCAGGCTTTGCAAGCACTGCCAGTGATGGGATGGGAGTCCTAACGAGTCCTAATGAGTGGGTGTGTTACCTGGCGCTAACAAATTGAGACAAAAATTAAAAGGGAATAGTATTGGCCAACATTTATAGAACATCACCAACCAGTAATGGATACAGAGATTAATTTTTAGTCAATAGCAAATGTTCAGAGGGACCTGATGATTGATAGAGACAGAGGATACTGGTAGAGACCTGATAGTTAGCTAACGTTTCACCTTATATTACTATGCAATGAAACAGATCAAACCCTGAAACTGTATTTTATCATGGTACCAAAGGGCTTTGAGCCTGCATTCACCCAGCAAAGAAAATGAACACCCAACTTAGCTTACAATAAAGCTCCAACTCTGAGAATATAAAGCTGTTAGTATGCTATTAAATATCTCTGTTATCAAGCCTGTTTAACCTATCCCCACAGTTGACACATTCTAACAAACAATAATCCAATAATCACTGTCCAATGAGAGCTGATCAAGAAAAGAACTTCTCCAGCAGTGCTGAATGACCTCTAAAGGTTCGTCATGTACTTCCCAGCAGATCTAAATGGGAATATTCAGAAACAGTCTCATGATAAATAACCCACTAACCCCGAATAGCACCATAAATAACCTCATTACTGCACTATTCTGTTGAGCTCTTTGTTAAACAGCAGCAATCTCTCACCACGCGGATAACCACAGTGAGGTCATCAAAGAAAAATCCAGATCCATCACTGTAAAAGCTCCCATTATTCCGAACTAGCCACCACACAAAGCAAAAAGTCACGGCAGATGAGTAGGCCCTCACGTAAGCAAGGCCACTTATACACACACAGTCACCCTGAACCATCAGTGTTTCTCCCACAACAGAGAAACCAATGACAAACACACTAATTACATTTCTGTGTATGATCAGAGCATGACTGCTGCTTACTGCTCATAAATCTGTAACCGTCCTACTTGTTTCCTTAATTCTCCCTGAAAAAGTGACCTTATCCTACACTACTACTTGTGTTTTATTTAAGGACGTCTCAGTCCAATCCAGTGGGCCGATCCAGGCAATACGTGTCATATTTTCAGCATAATCTGGTTCTGATCCTTTGGTTTCACCACAGTGTTCTAGCAGAGCACCCTCTGGCGTCCTCTAGCCTCAATTAGCAGACATTCACAGCCTGCAGCATTGAGGAGTGCTGTCAGAAGTTAATAGAACAGCCAGCAGTGTGGAACTATTTTACAGAGAAAGCCTTTAATAAAGTACCTTCTACGGTTCTAGTGTTCTGTTTGTTTGATTTGTTACTGCATTTTCCTGTTTTGGTTTTAAGAAAATATTGTTCCAGAAATAACTGCAATAAACAATTTTATTTCATTACAGATTCAGATCTTATAATGTTACCAAAGGGTTTTCCTGCTCAAATCCACCACCTTTAACTCAGATTAATAAGATGGTGATGTGGAACATCATGGAACAGGTGTGCTGAGAGGAGGTAAAACACTAAAATGTGCAGGTACATGGGTCTCCAGGACCAGAGCTAGGAATCGCTGACCTGAAGAATATCCGGACTATCAACAAGAGATAATCTTAGCTTGGCAAAAGTTTAAAAGAAGCAAATACTGAAAACAGAATGTCACCCCCTCACTCTTCTTGACCTCCCAACCACAGCAAAACTATGTGTAAAGTCACAAAAGCTTTCGGAAGATGATCTGCAGGGTGGAGGTTTCTGTTTTGTGTGGATGAATGTTTCGAAAAAAGCTAAGATGAGCTGTAAGACCCTGCGTGTCGGATGTGGCTCATGACCAGTTGTTTCTGTGTTTTTCCAGCAGATTAATCATCTTCCCTTTTTGGAGCTTCATGTCAGATTCGTATTTGTAAAGCAGTGTTTTCTGGAGCAGTGCAGTTCCATCACTATGGTCTTCATTACAATATCAAGATGGGATGCTTTGATTAAAACATATTTATACTAAGGACAATATATCTTCAAGTTTTAATCTGAAATACTCTATGTGGGCAAAAGTATTGGGACACCTGCTCATTCATCATTTGAACTGAAATTGAGGGTATTGAAAATAATTTATCCTGTTTTTGCTGGAGTATAGGCCAGCGTAGACTAGACACACCGTGCCAGTCAGCAACCCACAATTTAAAAACACTGTTTTTAATGGAGGGACACAGACTGGCCGTTTCCAACGTTTTTCTCTATACATGCAGTCCTTCAAAAGAAAGGAAACTTTGGTCTGTCATGACAAGTCAGCTGGTTTACAGAAAGCCCATTGAGCTCTCTCTCCCTCTCTCAGTCTCTCTCTCTCAGTCTCTCTCTCTCAGTCTCTCTCTCTCAGTCTCTCACACACCTTTAAAAGCAGAACTATGCTGTGCCCACTCTGGAGCAGAGAGGGATTAGTAATTGAACCCAAATGTGAACCATGTTCCTTTGGTCACATATTGAAAAGGTTTTCCACCATGTCTGGATTTTCTCTCCATCAAAACTAGAGAAAAAAAATCAATACCAATCAAAAACATGAATAGTCTGCCACACCCCTATGGACATGATCTTTCTACTAACAAACAATTGCCAAATGAATGAACAAACAACTGAATGAATGAATGAATGAATGAATGAATGAATGAATGAATGAATGAAATTAAAGAAAGGAGGGGTACAGAATGGAATGACCAGAAAACCCTTCCACCCACTCACGTCATCTACAAGTTTGATAACTATGAAAATCTACTGAATCAGACTATGATTTCTTTGAAATGCACCAGTATTTATGTATTATTATGTTCTATTCACTTCCTGGTTCCTAGTTTATCCAAAGTGGACAAATGAATGAATGAACAAATGAATAAAACGCATGCAATACATTGTTTAACACCTTATCTGTAAGGCAAATTTAAGCTTTTTGCATCAGAACTACTGAATCTGGACAGGACGTGATTTTCTCTGTTATTTTGTTGAACTGTCTGTTCCACAACACAAGTGAGCCAATCATTTTCGAGACGTGTCAATCTGCAGAGCTGGAGAGCAAGCCACGATTCTAGAACTGCGGCATCAGACCAGAAACAACATGTAGTTTCAGAAAAGCTAATGTTAATGTTAAAAGGTAAAATTACTGCAAGGAAATGTGCTTTGTTTGTATGTTGACCTTGTATATAATTTCAACAAAATACTTTCAGGAAACAAGCTGTGATTGTAAATTCTACACCACTGAACAAAAAAGCAATACAGTTTACTGACACTGGGATTATTAAACCATCTGGTGAACAATCTTGCTTAAAACATGGTCAGAAAAAGAAATTTGGTTATTTAGAAATTTTAATATTTTAATATTATTATTTTTTTTTTAAATGTTCTGTATTGATGATTATTCATAACAGCTCATAACACCCGAGATGTGTATAGCAAAACAATGTTATTCTCAGACTTGGCTAGAAACTGTTGAGTTGAGAAATAGGAATTTTTTATTAAGATTTAATTGCAACTTCAGCGAGCAAGATAGCAGTATGTCATTAATACCACAACTGTGGTTAGAAATCTACAACAAACAAAAAGTGCTGCCAAGTATGTTGTTCAATATAAAACTTAAAATGAAAACTCAAAATGTGAAATGATTTCAGTTTGTGCATCACATTTTTCCAGCACATTGTAACATTTTGATTACTGTGATAATTTTGGCCATAATAATATATTAAAATTTCATACCGTTTGATCTCTAGTCATAAGGTCACTCTTTAAACACCATATGAACACTTTGGGAGCTTTTTCACCAAAAGAAATCTGGTTTTTGAAATGGTTCCATTCTGGCCTACAAGAACTGTGGTGCTATTAAGTGAACCAGCCTGCATTTACACCAGTTTCAGTGCAACTGAGGATACATCACAGAATACGTCACTAACAGAGGGCACTGCCCAGCATCAGTAAAGAGAAGAGAGAAGTGGATCACCTTTTGGTGACATATAAAAGGCGAGACGAGATGGTACATCGTTGCTCCTTGCTCCTCTACAAACGGACAGACCCACTGCAGCTCATGCTCAAAAACCTACCAATCTTTAGTTCCAGCTGCGAAGAAACTTTTCAGGTTCTGGAACCAATTTTTGTTGGTGGAAATGTGCCAAACGGTTCAAAGTAGCTTGGTGATGCGCCATGTGAACACTGTGCACAAATCCATCATTAAATAAAAATGTTAAACCAACAATCTGAGAATCGTGAATAAGGAGAAATGAGCTGATCAGTATTGGTTTACCTAATACGACAACCTTCTTTCACCACACAGCACATTTCAGTCTGAGTGATTAAATACACTGATTAAAAAACTTTGGGCTGTCCCAATCAAGTTTATACACCTCACCCTACAAACCTGACCTGAATACCTTAATCCTGAGTATCGGCCGATACCAAACTAAAATGTTCCCCATACAAGAACAAAACCTGTAGAAGATTTATTATAAAAAGAATCTTAATACTAAATAAAAATCATATAGTAAGATTAATAGTCTTAGAACCCAGTTCAGTACTATATAAATGCCTTTTTTGGTTGTATGGAGCACAGCCAGATTAGAATTCTGCTGAGGCATCTTAAAAGCTGAAAAATGAATTTCTATTTTTATGCTGCACATTTATGAACTCCAGATTTGGAATGTCACACCTAGGAACTGCATCTGCTGCAGACCAACAAACCAAAACCCTTCTACCGAGTCGTTGAGAAACTGTGCACATACACACTCACAGACTGGCTGAGAACCAGAAATGTGTGGCAAGGAAACATCTAGAGCATGGTTAACGGTCCTCTGGCAGATGGCTAAATATAAGATGTTCACCCTGGAGGTGTGGCAGCAGAAGCAATACTGAGAAATCCTCAGCCCAGAATGGAAACAGCAACATTTTTTTAAAAATCCAAACAGTCACTTGTGTCTGAATTTAAAACCCATATTTAACAAATAGCAACACTACTGAAGTCATTGCCAAAGTCTAAGTCATTGCTAAAAATGTTAACGTTATGTAAAAATGAGACCCTAGAACATATATCTATAAATCTTCTGCTGTAAGTTGTAAGGTAAGGTTTCTGACACATGGCTCAACGCTGGATTTAATGGGTTTCTGCAGTTCTGAATGAGGTCCATACTGCCATCTAACACTTGAATGAGGAACTGCAAGGTCATTAGGATGATATTTATTGATCCATTTGGAGGGTTCCCTCAGGGAAATTAGGGGCCTCAAGTATGAGCTGCAGCAACTATGGTTGATCAGCAACAAAGATCAGCAACAAAGATCATCCAGTCGCTTCTTTGGGCTGATAGTCAGCTGATACTGATGCATGGTTGACGGATCCTGGTGTGATCCTCAGTGATGTCATACGTCACAACCCTAGCTGGTAGTACAATAGAGCATAACTGCTCTTGCCCTCCCTGGGTGGGTAGGAAGGCCCGTTCTCTCCCCAGTCACTTCCAGTGCAGGTGTTCTGTTACCTGACACAACAAATTCAAACATTTTTTGGTTTCATATTACTTTAGTCACAAGACCTGAAACCGCTCAGTCTAATGTGTTAAACATGTCGCTGCAGTCTGACGACATCCAAAACTACACGACATTCCAGACAGAGGCAGGATATCGCCTGCATACAAACAGCAGGCGTTTCAACAGCTAACTCGTCTATTAGGTGCAACATGGAGAAAAAAAAGACGCTGTTCTGTTCACATCTGGGAATAATCTCTTACTGTGTTTGGAATGAGATTACTCAAATGAGTTTTACCTTCACTGGGGGATTATACCAAGTCCGAACTGTAACTGTAGAAACTGCAGTACTGCAACGCCTTTTCAACTAAGCCCATAATGACGACCTTTTTTCTTTTCAAATTTTTGTCTGTGTAACATATTTCATTTGTTTGTTTTAATGCTACTTGTCTGTTGATGCACTGCATCTCCAATTTCCTTGAAACCTCAGAAAAATGAAACAAGAACTGCAGTTATGAATGATCTCCAAGTGCTGCATTATCCATTTTAAATCACCCTGCCCACCCTTATTTTGACACACATGGTGCCAACTGCCAAGCATACGCAGGAACACTGCAGAAATCTCAAAAAGGCATGAAGAGAAATGGTGTAAAACTACTTTTCTTAAATTAGCTGATCTCTTTGTAAAATGGTCCTGAATATGAAAACAAAAAACAATTAAAGCACAATTTTTACTCTAGTTATCTCGACGTGAAACGTAGAAGTATAAAGATTTGGTTCCAGTGGTCTTCTCGACGTCTCCAGCCATTACAGGGCCTTTTCAACCAACGTGGAACGGTCCCTGTTCCAGTTCTCGAACCTAATTTGAACTGTTCACGCTGTTCCAATAATAGGTTTTAAAAAGTGTAGGTTTTCAGCACAAACAACCTGCTGTAGGCATGTCTAGTTTTACAGGAGCAAGGACATACCATTCATCTCATATCCTCAGTTCCCCTAACACTGTTCTAAGAAGTCTGAATGGAACCAGAGTTCTTTTGTCAGAAAAGGCCTACACATGGTCAGATTTGCCATGATAAATTACAAATACTGCCCATCCTTATGGTAAGATTAGGAAATAGTAAATGAACACACCCGTTTATACAATCTTACTTTTACTAGGCAAATGAATGCTGTCCATTTGAAATCTTATAATCTCAGGTGCACGACCCAGTGCACAACACCTCATACAGCACAGAAGTGAACACATGTATGGTTTGGCTACTGTCCCGATATCAAAACTGCTTAAAACCCGCCGATACGGTTAATGCTGTGAGAAAAACCCCACAGCTTAGCTAAACTGAAAGCCATGAAGGAAAATGGTCACTCTGCAGGAAGCAAATATTTATGGGATCTGACCAAAATACTTCAGGCATGGTTGTCGGCCTAACGCTGGTTCCTCTGCCTCAGGACTTTGCAGCTGTCTGACGTCAGCCTAAGACAGAGCCCGAGGGCACATTCTTTCCTAACTCCTGTGTTTCTCATCACTGCAGCTTAATATTCTGGTGAATATATCAATGCAGGGTAAACACTATGGAGCTAACCTGCAGTAGAGGTTTTAATTAGTCAAATTAAATTGCTCGTTAAGGGTTGAAGTGGGGGGTGAAAGGAGCAGTGAAAGCAGAGGTAATGAGATCAGAAAATCTCCTATAATGATAGTTTAAACTTGTGTGGAATTTTCATTCACTGCTTTCACACATACTGCTATTCCAAGGTCAAACATTAATTTGAACAAAAGTTCCTCCTGGGAGTCGACATCTGGCTCCACAACACCAACCAGTGCTTGGACCCCAGTAAACACCATTTACAAGTTCTCATAGCATTTACAAGTTCAATACACACACACACACACACACACACACACACACACACACACACACACACACACACACACACACACACACACACATATATATATACACACACACACCTCACATGAAATGAAACATTGATCTGATACATATGATGTGAAAAAATTAGGACACCCCATGACATGCTTCTTCTATACTTCCTTTCCACTCTATTAAAAACATACTGAAAATTGCATTAGCTAAACATTAGCATTGCTTCTTTATACACACTCAGTCTTATGCCCCCTCCATAGTGTGTATGTGAGAGGGCAAATGAGGGCAGAGGGGAGCAGAGCATAGGAGGAGGGGCTGAGAGCAGGGGGCAGAGTCGAGCAGATAAAAGGTTAACACGACTGAAACACGTTACTTAAGAAAAGATACTTCCTCAACCCATTTCTTCCTTTGTTTATATCCTGATATCTATATATTCCTTTGAGAATTCCTTGGAATTCCCTCAAATGGTCTCTCCTGTCGAGAGAAGACTTTAATCTAAATTCTGGAGCATTGCTGTGAGGATCTGATTGCATTCAGCAACATTGCTGGACTATATTTGGACCAGCTGAATAGGGGGCCTGACACTTCTCCTATGGTAATTAAGAAAAACGTGCAGCCATTAAATAGTTTGTATTTGTTTAGTCACCAACTCTTTGCTCTGGAGAGAGATTTTATTAAATTAATTAACTAATAAAAATAAATCAAATGCAGTAACTCACTCTCTGGGGCTCTGTTGGTGCTCTCCTGCACTGAGATGGGTGGTTTATACTCAGAGAAGCTGGGGGTCCCCATTGAGGCTGAAATGAAGCTGTTCTCGGACTCCCTGGCTGGAGAGGGCATCTCCATCTGTCTGTTAGCAAGGATTTCAGGTCGTCGGGTCACAGGTGATGTATCCACTGGGCTCGGGGGCTCGGTTTTCTTCTGGATGGGCTCGGGGATTCTGGAGGCAAGCTGGGGCGCGTCTGCTCTCCGAAACGCAGCCGGGGGATCCTGGGTCCTGCCCAGCGCAAGCTCTGCCCTCCGGTTGGCTGCCAGCTCTGGGGTACGGCTCTGCAGAGAAACCTCAGGCCGCTTCAGGCCAAAGCGGGCGATGCCTGGGCTGGGTGAGCTGTCCACCTGTTTGGAGGAAATATCGATGGAAATCTCCGTTCTTCGTGAAGCTGCTTCTGAAATGCGTCCTCCAGAAAGGAGGTCTGCCCGCCGCAGACCACTCTTTGGAGAACGCTGGCCAGTGGACGAGCTCTCTGAGCCATGCCTGGAGCTACTGGATGAGGTTTCTGAGCCATGTCTGGAGGCATAGTCTGAGTTGCGTGATCCCAGGTCGTGGAAGCGACTGGAGGCTGAGCCAGTGGAGGAGCGCAGGGGATTGGCTGTTCTGCGTGACAGAGGTGATGGATTTGTGGGTGTGTCAACCTCCTCCACTTCAAAAGACCTTTTTAATGCTGAAAAAGAAAAAAAATCATAATGAGACCAGAGTTAAAAACAACAAACAAATGAACAAAACCATCTTCTCAAAACCTAGTGTTATGCTGTTTCTCATGCAATTAAACTGCCAAACAAAAAGCTTTTTAACACCCATTTCAAATGCAATATGCTGTGGTCTTCATATGAAAATTCACAATACTTGCATGAAAATACAGATAAGTGACATCTACACGCAGGTTTTTGCAGAACGGCTTCATGAAGTAGGTCAGTGTTTAACATAAATGCTAAAGAAGGACAACCAGTAAAGCAGCCACATGGTTACTGACACCCAAGATTCACTGATAGGATCAAGCCACTTCAATCTGTCTTGGTGCCACAGGACACCTTCAGAGGTCTTGTGAGTCTGTGCCTCAAGGAATGGCAATGGCTGATTGGTGCAAGTAGCTATTTAACTATAGAACACTTTCTTCACGTCCAAATCAAGAGATGAACATTCAAATTATATCATACCTAAAAACAACTGCCATAATTGTACAATATAATGTAAAAAAAGAAAAAAAAACTTAAGAGAAGAAGCATATTACTAAGAGAATCTGTTTAAGAGGATAATCAACATGGAGACCAACCAGTTACCAGCCATCTAGGGTAAGGAGTAAAGAACCATGGCACATACGTCTTTGTATGATGTGATTTGAGTAAAGTACAGCATGTATGACGTGGTAATCATTCATTTACTCTAATAATGACAGTGAAGTGCTAGGTACCCAAGAGCTTCAATCTGTTGTCTTTGCCATGTGCAAATGTGACGTGGCAATAAATTACAATGTTAGAGTGTTGATACAAAGTAATCAAGACTGTGAAACATCTTTCCAGAATCAATCCAAACAATTATGACATTAGAATATAAATACATGCTTTTACCTGTCCTCCCCCTCAAATACAAAATAAAAGCCCTCAAACTAGAGCCAAGTAATGGTTCTAGGCTAAAAGCTACAATCTCTTCAGTTAGATAACCACATACCTCCCAAAGAAAACAGCAATGGTAGCCAAGCACAACCGAGAACAACGTTAAAGTACTGGAAATTCTCTGCGAACCTATGGCTCCTGTGGGCCTTTGTGGTGACGAAACCAACCAATCAGAGGTGTTTAAGTAATGAAAATGATGGGTTGTAAATAGTTTTGTTTTCACCCCAACTAGTCACATAGATACCTATGATTTATACAGTACCAGTCAAAAGCCGAGATCGGCCTACTCGGCTACTCTTTTCAACCCTCAAGGAAATCATTAAATATTGTTTCTGTCCTGTCCTGTAAAAGCCAAATAGAAATGTTTTGTGTATTTAAAAATGACCAATAGACAACAAATCTGTTGTTTATTTTCCATTTTAAACAAAATATTTTGGTTCATGCAGTTTATTTTACTAATATTGGATATAAACACCATAAGGGCCTTCAGCTCAGTTCCTGAGATATATATAAAAACCTTCCCTGGACAGGAGGGACTGTTACTCCAGCAAAAGCAGATCAACCCTTTAATACCGTTTCAGAATGAATGAGAACGGTCCCGATATGTCCATGTCACACACAGTCATTCATATGAAAATCAAAAGGAGTTATGTATCCTATAATACAGTCAGTGAGTCCAGACCTTTTGATTGGTTCTGCTGATCAATGAACACAGTGACCTGCTTTATAAATGAGGTTGTTTGATATTATTACTTTGTCTTTGTCTTGTTTTTCAATAATTCAACAGATCAAACATGTACAACAGAAGGGATTTCATACTGTTAGTGTAAATAAACATAAAAGAGGAGAAACAGCTGGTTTGCTGAGTTGTATCTGCCTCTCTGTGCTCTGTACAGTTTGGGAAGCTGAAAGGGTGCTGTTTGTTTTCAGAGGCTCAGCAGCGGGTTCGAGCGGAAAGCTCGGCTCTGCAGCTCCGTTTAAAGACAATCAGACGATCCTACCTGATTTCACGCGCTGCAGGTGTTTCGACAAAAGCGCCGCCATTGAGACCCGCTGAACCGAGCAGCAGCCGCACGCGGCGCGCGCGCGCCCACTTACCGGTCCTGCCGGCGACTCGAACCCCGGAGTCGACTCTTCGACTCCGGCGCACCTGGGAGTCGACTCTTCGACTCGGTTCAGTAACAGCTTCAAAACTCTTAAAAAATTAGGGCTTCAGTCAGCAGGGAGTGAAGAATGTTTTACACTGGGAATGAAGCTGAAACCTGCTTATTGGAATCTTCCGTTCCACCTTAAAAGCAGCATTTAAGGTGGAACGGACTAGATAACATGCAGCTGCTCTGAAATGAATCCCAGGATTCCAGGAATTGATCTTATTACTTGAGTATGTAGTTTCTGAAAGCTGTGTCATTGAATATATGCTCTTATCAGTTTTGCCTGGTGTTTAATTCATTA
Source organism: Acestrorhynchus altus (assembly GCA_034509495.1). Classification (NCBI taxonomy): domain Eukaryota; kingdom Metazoa; phylum Chordata; class Actinopteri; order Characiformes; family Acestrorhynchidae; genus Acestrorhynchus; species Acestrorhynchus altus. The sequence continues at coordinate 6,806,172 of CM067520.1, forward strand.
TTTATACGAATGTATTTTGAAGCCAATCATATTCTAATTGCAAATAAAAGTATAATATCATCTAATAAATTCCTTTAATTTGTCATATCAGGATAATGAGCAACATCACAGTAGTAGAACATGACTGTCTTGAAGACTGCAGACCGTCCAGCCCGACCAGGAAGGTTCTGGAAGGCTGCCGGAGCAGGAGCACCTGTGTTACACCAGCCTAGTGGAATAACAGCAACTGGATAACAACACACACACTGACACAAATGAGCAAAAGTCTCTTAGAGTAATGCTGAAGCAGACCCAATCAGCCTGCACATCAAGTGAAGGCCCTTTTTAGACGTTTAAAAGGTTGCTCACAGTCACACATCTCCATTCCACTCGTCTTTATGGTTCCAACAGTGGGTCTTGTCTGGCACTGCTTAAAGAACCATTTGAAGCCCTTTAAGAATACAGGGGGCCTTTGCGTCCTTCTAGCCCAGACCTTGTTCATCTGCTCCAGAGAGTCTTATAATATTGGCAGTACTTCTCTATTGGGACTAGACAAACTGTGTGTGCATTTGCACATCTGCATCAGCTGTGGGCCAGCTCTAATAGGGCATTCCTGTTTCTGACGGAGGTAGAACAGTTAGAAGTGTGTCGCAGCTCAAGTGGATTACTTTGAAGGAGATTGTTGTATCTGAATATAAGTATTTTTTAAAAATAAAGGGCAGATTTTTTAACACAGCTCATACAATAATAATAATAAAAAACAGCCATTAGGGGTGTACTTTGAGCACAACTGGTGCCGGTCCCAAGCCTGGATAAATGATGAGGGTTGCGTCAGGAAAGGCATCCGGCATAAAACTTGTGCCAAAACTATAATGCTTATCACGTAGATTATCTGATGTGGTGACACCTAAAGGGAGCAGCCGAAAGAAGAAAAAGATACAATATAAACATAATAAATAATAAAAGTAAAAAAAAAAAAAAAAAAACTACAGATAATTTACAGTTTACTAGGATTTAATTCAGTTGGAAAAAAGTGAATTTTAGATTTTGTTCCAAGCTCAATTACTTGCTGATAATTAATCACACAATGATAAGACCATCTGTAGTTTATATGTGTATCATGTCTTTAGGTTAATCTGATCCTGAGTTATGAAGCCTAAAATGGTATGTAACAAGGACCTCCAAAGCATTTGCACATCTGTGTCAGTTGCTAGCTGAATGAATGGATTAAACTAGCTGAATGAATGGATTAGAAGGGGTGTCCACAAACATTCAGACATTAACTCTATATTTACTCATTGACAAATGAGCTGTTGCAGTGAGGGTGGAGTGTTGCAAGCGAGTCCAATAGAATCCAACGCATTTCCAATCAGGGACAGGTCTAATGATGTGACTGGTCATGGCATAGTAACTGTGTCTTCAACACAAGCTCTTGAGATGGCAGCAGGACGAGCAATTGCACCCCACCCCATGACACCAGGCCTTCTGGACGTGTCACATGTTGTGTTGATGTTGGTGCTGACCACAGTGCCTTCACACATAGATTTGTTGGATTACCCTCTGCCATTCTGAGTGACTCCATGAGTGTTTGGCACTACACTACTGCAGTTGTGCACTGGCAACTGATTCCTTCTGGGTGCAAATATTTTTTTGACAATGAGCACAAATAAGACCCACTTTTTAGACAATCTTGATAAGACTGTGTTTACTAGTTCAGCTGTTTGACTAAACTAATCCTTGACATATTTCAGGACACTGATGCCACACATGCCTCAACTATGCCACACAGCAGCACTCTAGCAGGTGGATGGCCTTAAGCCAGAAGGCCTACAAATAGATCAAATAAAATCTACAAATAACATTCATCACTGTGGAAAAACCAATTACAACATTATTTACTAAGATACTATAAGTTTACTATTGGGCTCAGGCTCATGTGGACACAATATTAAAGTCACAGAAAAAAATAATCTTCTAGTAAATTGACATTCAGTTTTACACACGAATAGAGGTTTGCCTTGTTGGTCACATTATTTTTGAGTGTGTGCCATATAATTTTCTTTCCCGCATACAAAACAACCCCCGTGGGTCAGTGACTTCACGGCTGGACCATATTTCAGAGAGTTGATCAGTGTTTAAAATGCATATTGGCAGCTTTACGCATGAGTAATAGGCCAAAACCCTATCTGGATGTGATCAGCTCTAAATCCAGCTGTGGAACACAATGCCAGTAGGGCTTTGCTGAATGGATTCTGGTTCTCATTATGTTGAGTAACATCCGCCACTTCATTAAAGGCTGCTGAAACAACATTAGGCCTATTTCAGTCTTTTTTTCTAATTCTGATAACTCACTGAGAGAATACACTTACTCGTTTTGGCGTCTCATGCATTCAGCCCCCACCTGAAGGGCTGCCAGATTGCTTTACAGTGTGGCCCCCCAGCCCTGGTCCTGGGGGCCCAATGCCCTACACATTTTTGTATTTCCCCTGCTTTGACACACCTACTATAACACAGTAAGTGCTTGTTAGTGAGGTGATTAGTTCGGTCAGTTGTCTTGAGAGTTGGGACACACTGAAATGTTCAGGGCACGGGGGTGGGGCGGGGATGTGGGACACTTTTTTTAAAGGAAACCTATTTTACAGTTCATTCCCAATTTATTATAGTTCTATTTGAAGGGCTTGGACCACTTACACTTTAATTCCATCTGTCGTGCCATTTACTCCACTGTGAAAAACAGCTCATTTTGGAGAGTTGATTTGGCTTAATAATGACTACTGCTTTCATTGGCTGTACCACCATAGAGGGGGCATTACAGTAGTTTGTCTTTGTAGGGTGAAGACAACTATGGCTGTTTATGGCAATGCTAATTTCTATCCTGGTAATGGGGACTTGCCCATTAAGTTACCATCAGGCTCTACCATCATCAGTGGCTCTAACTGCAGACCTATAATGTTTTTTAAAGGGTGTTTAGCTAAAGAAGTCTTTACTTTGGAAATTGGAATTTGGCTGTGAACTCAAATCCTGTCTTTGAGTCATTTGCCTCAGTAATATAGTCCAGTTTTCTTCAGAGGAAGTCTCTTAACATTAATGAGAAAAAGTCAATGTGAGTCACTACTACACTCATTGACAAAAAAGGTTAAACTGGGGTTAAAATGAAGAACCTACAAAAGTTCAACAAGGATCTTGTCCTTTTTAACTGACTGTAAAAATGAGTATTTCCTTAAAAAATCTCTAGGTTCTCCCAAGAAAACAAATTTTCCTAATGTCTCCTAAACATGCCTCTAAGAATGTTTGTATGTATTTGACCATGTTTTGATCATAAATGTTCTTGCATCTTCATTTTTGTGTTTTTATAAGGACATAAAATATTTTATATGTCAGAAATAAAGTGTCATGAAATATATGAGCTGCAACTGGGATAATTAATTACTTGTTTTGATAAGATTGACATGTATAATAATAATAACTTGACAATAGTCTAAAAACAAAACAAAACAAAAGAAAACAGAATGTGCTTATATATTTTTTTGTATCAGTGTGTATCAGTAGTATCCCTTCTTTTTTATTCTGAAATTTGAACACTGTGTGACCAAAGATAGAGAGTAAACAGCCCCTTCCTTCTCATTTTCCTCTATAACTGGGGTCAGTGACATCATTAGCCACACCCCCTTTCTCTGATCAGTGAGAGTCTGCATGCAGGTTTGACAGAACAGTAAACATGCACTGGACGCTCCTTTGGCATTTAAGAAAAGATGAGATAAGATAATCCTTTATTAGTCCTGCAGTGGGGAAATTCACATTCTTACAGCAATAGGGGGATAGCAAGGCACCTAGTACAAGAAATAGATAAATAAACAGTATAGTATATATGAGGTGTGTTCAAAAAATATCCGACCATCATTCTTTTTGTAGATGATTCTAATGCACATGTTTAAATTCTTTCCTACCTGCAGAAGCTGTCAGTTGCTGGTAGACCATAGATGAGGGAGGACATGTATTTGAGCTCTGTCAAATTCAAATGCAAATGTAAATGCATTAAAATCTCTGTAAAGTTTGGTGATTCCCAGGTGGAAACGATCCAGACCTGTGAGCAGCTCCATCTCAAGCTCCATTCTTTGCATTTAATACAGAGTTTCCTTGCCAAACACACACCTATGTTTCATCCGGCTCCCTACTCTCCCAACATGGCTCTGTGTTACTTCCCTAAGCTGAAAATGCTGAAAGGGACCAGAGTTCAGTCCAGAGATGATGTCATTCAGAATGCTACGGACCAGTTGTGGGCCGTCTCAAAAGAGGCATTCCTTCACTGTTTCTGACAGGCAGAACAGTTAGAAGAAGTGTGTATCAGCCCAATTTAATTCAGTTGGAAACAAGTGAATTTTAGATTTTTTTCCAAGCTTGATTTCTTGGACTTCCAAAAGTTCCTCAAACATCTCGTCCTTTTAATAGCGTAGAATTTTTCTATAGCGATGTCTATGTGAAATGGTGGCTGTGATGGTGAATGTTCATATTGTACAGACCTCAGCCTGAGTGAGAAATCAAGCTTTGTGAAGACCCTTCCGATCTTCGTTACAGTATAGCTATCCTGACAATGCAGTTTAGGACACAGTTTGACATAAAATGCAATAAAGCTGATGGAAGCAGCAAGTCATCTTAGCTCTCCTTTAAGCAAACAGCACAAATGATAGAAACAGAAATGCTAAAGTCTAACAATAAAACAAACTAGGCCCCAGAGCTGTAAGCCAGAGGATAGAGCTAAAAACTATGATTAATAACAAACAAAGGCCGCTTGGGCCAAATTAGCCATGTTAGTACTTGGGCAAGAGCCGGAGCACCATAAATACGAATTCCATTTAGTTCCATTAGCATTGCCTCAACATTTCTTTAAAGCTCTACCAACCATTTGTGTTTGTTATTTGCTTTTTAGTGTGCATAGCTGAATGAAGTGTGTGGGCATTTGCAGGAAAGATTTTGGGTAACTCTAAGCATGTGCAACTACATTAACTTTGTAGTTGCAGCATTAAGAAAGCTTAATTTGGATGCCCACATATGTCTAGGTTCTTCTGCAGTATATGGAAAGCTGTATAATTGTGACTGTAACACATAATTAATAATGTTCTACAGTCTCTGTTTGGTCTGTTCTTGCACAGGTAGCTGCAGAATGCAGGTGTGAATTCCAGGCCTTTCAGCAGGACTTGCCCGGTGGAGCTCACAGGCCTTAGTCCCTCACAAAGGCGGCTATTATAAAGGCTCCATCAGCCAGGCAGCGGCATGCTTATCACAACACAGCAGAACACGTCACATACACACACATGTGGATCAGGTTTCTTTCCAGCTCAAGAAAGACTGATTTGCCCAGCAGCCCACAGCGCAGGTCAACTGACTGCACAGCTGTTGCACATCAGCCAGAGCAAAAGCTTGAGACAACCACCAGTTTTCTCCTCATTTCACTTCACTCAATTGCAGAATTGCAATAATTCTCTAGGATGATGCTGTTCAAATTAAGGCCACGCTGATATTAGGATCAGAAATTGGCCTTGCTCTTACACAACGATTTTGGTATTGGATATTTAGGCCGATCCACTTAAATGATCCACTCACTTTAACTTTTAAAACCTGACAACTGCACTGTGCGGGCAGCTACATGGAAATATTATATACTAGGCTTCATAACTCAGGATCACAGTAACCTACAGACGTGAATAACATAACATAAACACTAAGACATAACCTAACTAATTAAAGTGCCATCAACAGGGACATCACCCGAGTGTGCAGAGTCACATAGGATGTCAAATTTTATGGTCAGTTTCGATTTCAGATCGTCTGAGTTTTTTGGCAAGGTTATGTTGTGCTTTGGGCTTGTTACAAAAATATTTAGGGCTATAGCCCTGAACACCCAGGTCAGGCAATGCCCCTGGTCATTGATATGTCATCAAGTATCAATGAATAATCCAACTAGGAAAAACTAAATTCCACTCATTTTCAACTGAATGAAAACCCACAAGACTAAACACTGTGTGACACTCTCTAGGTCTCCAAAAGTGTCCAAACTCAAAAGATTACATTTCCTCACAATAAATTTGAATATTTCAGAGTTATTTCACTCTTTAGAGCCATATATATGCCTTGTTTTAACAACATCGTCACAGCTGCACATTCCTGATAAGGACATACGATAAGTAAGAGGTTCAGATTTCACCAAAGAAGCCCTGAAGTCAGACACTTCTATTGAATGCGCAAATAATGAAGGATGTTCAGTTGTCTTCCTTTTTTATTAGAAAATCGCTCTAGATTAACAATTTTCAAAAAGAGTTCTTACTGAGTTCTTACACTTCAAGGTAAGCATTCCTAATTTTGTTAATATTTATACTTATAATTATTTTAGTGACAAATGGATAGCAAGTCAGTATATCTATCTCTGTGTTAATTTGTTCTATTTTGTTTTATAAAATTAGTAAAGTGTTGTTTAATCAGTTCTAGTGCTTTTTGTCTGTCCTACACTGATATTAAGCAAATGTATATGGTATGATTACCACTCATTTTAAACCACAGGGTACCTAAAACGGTATACGGGTGCAACCTTTGTCATGGCATGCATGTATATAAACTTCCAACCATAACTGTAAAAGTAGGAATAACAATTTTCATTGAATTTTGCTTGGGTCCAGAGGGATGAGATCACCCTGCATCCCATTTAGCTAGAACTGTTGATATAGACAAATAAAGTTTGGTCCTTTCGGATCTACTGGTGTTTTCTCATGAGCTACATTTTCTCATGACTCATCTTTGGAGGGGTGCTTCTACTTAAGCTAACCACTGATGATGCCATTTCCTGTAGAGAGCTTGTGGCAGAATTAATAAGGAATACATGGAGTGAGGGAGAAGACCAGGCAGAACCGCATGCCCTGCATAGCTCTAGCTACAATCCAATCCTATCACACGCACACACACACACACTTGGCCCCAAGAGAACAGTTAAACTTCAATGGAAAAGTACTTTGACTGTTAAACAGGAAGAGAGCAATTCAGAGATTGTCCACATTTCTTTCAGTTTAGTCCTTTGTTTAAATATCCAAACTGAATCACTGGTGCTGAAGTCTAGCCTTGGTCCTGGTCTTGTGTTGGCCTTGGGATACGGAGGACTGTAAACATTCTCTCGAAAACCACAAGGTCTGTTTTTTTTCATAGCTCTGTCAATTGAAAGCACATTTTAAAGCAGCTGAGAGGAAATTGGTTTGAATGGTTCCGGAACAAACCAAGAGCTACCAAGGCACAAGCTTATGGAGGGAAATTTTACAGTCAGATGAGACATAGTACTAATGTGTATAGAACTGCCCCAGGCGGTCGGAACAAAATCCTGGGGGGTGATTTCTATTTTCTGGACCTGGATTACACACCTCTGACTAGTGCATCAGATGTGAAACAGCGGAAACACAATAGAGAACAGTTTACACAGCTCATTTCCAGTCCTGCTCATACCCACACACATTATATGACACAAAATGCAAAAACACAGTATCATTGCACCTTTAAGCAAAGTTGACGGAATAATTAAAGTGGATAGAATGATGTGGATGGAACAATGAAGAGGAAGGACTCACTTAGAATGTCTCAGCATAGCCTCAAACCATCAGATGGTTGAAACTTGGACATAAGTGGGTGTTTTAACATGATAACGACTCTAAACATATTAAGTGTGGATGTGGATAACACAATCCAACACTGAAGCTGCAAGCTTAGAAACATTTGGATTCCTGGTGGCCATGTGAATTAAAAATGTATTTGCCATCCTGTTTGCAAATTCGATACTGTATGTAGTGTTACAAAAATTAAATACCAGAGGTACAGGGTTTTGGGTTCAATCGGTTTGGTTTGTTATCCCGTGTCTGTTATCCATTTACTCCTGTTTCCTCACGAAAATGCAGTATCGGAACTGGCCATGCCAAATTGCCTGTAGGTGTGTGAGTACCCTGTGATGGACTGGGCTGTCATTAATGTAACTCTCTTATTCATTTATTCAATGTTCAAGCTGGTACGTAATTTCAATGTTGGATCACCAGCCAAATCTTGACTGGGTTTAGTTGATAATGCTCTTTTTTTGTTTGTTTTTTTTGTTTGTTTTTTAGAAAGTAAAACACATCATATAGTGCTATTGATTTTAGAATCTTTATAGTAAACTTTTAAAGAATTAATTATGAATAAAAAACAAATAGACCTTGAAGAACCCTTTTATGGTTTAGTATACAGTATATCAAAGTGAATGTAAACAAATTCTGATTTGTTTTTATGTGTTGTTTTGCTTTATGAGAATAATGTTAAACTGTTCTTAGCCCCGTCTAAGTGTTGCCCCAAGTTGGCCTCAACCACTATCCGTCATACTCCCGGTCTTGACTCGAACTCTGCTCTTATGGTCATTTAATTAGAAAGGTAAGGTATGTTTCGTGAGGAAACATATTGCTATAATAGTCACCCTGTGTTTAAATACCATATTCTGGTCCAAGAGAGTAAAAGAGGGCAAAAATACTGCCTGGTTAATTAACTAGGGGAATCTGTGTTTCACTGAACAGGAAACCAAAACGTAAACCGATGGCATGTAGCATGACATGGGATTCGAACTCACAATCCTCATAGTGGTAGCACCTTAGATCGCTGAGCCACTTAGGGCCTATGCTGCCACACCTCCGATTTGAAATGATTTGAATTTCTGTTCTTTAGTACCATCAAATTACCGAAACGTTAGCTCAAAGAACCACTTGAGCGGAGCTCAATACAGAAGTTAGCTACGTCAACCCACTCAATGGCCACCAACTACAACTGTTCTGTACTAAAACTCAGCGAGCAGTGCAATACAGTGGTGAATATATAAGGACATTTTCTTTATTACTGTGGATATGCCATTAGCTAGCATGCTAATTTGCACGTTAGTGCCAAGCTCCACACAGGGATCAAACCACTGCGGTTCTACACTCTTCTGCTGTATCTGTGTACAAATCAGCGGTCTTGATGTTTTCTGATAATCAGAAAGAACTATTTATTTTGTGTTAGTGAGCTAATGTTAGCATGCTAACAGCTCCAAAATGGAGGCAGTTGTGGTGACCAGGCCGCCAGTGTGGCTTGTCATTTTCCAAACAACATGATCTGAGGATCATGACCCCGACTTAATGAACAAGGACACTGTATATGAAGTGTAATGTTAGCTGAAGTTTCCACAATTCTTTTTACAGTTATGCACCAAATATTTGTACATGTGGACCACTGCCCTGTACAGAGGATGATGCAGTGGGTGTGTGTGTATGTGCACGCGCACATGTGAGAGCATGTGTGTGTCCATATTTACATTCACTCCCTGCTGTCCCTCCACACTGACCATATGTGGCCTGACAGACACATACAGCAGGCAGACACGTCAACCCTGTTACATAAGATGTGCGTCTGTATGCGGAGAGTGTGTGAATGAGTGTGGAGGGAAAAGGCCAGAGAGACCCTCTTGAAGAAAGGTGGCCGTGTCTAAAACGCAAACGGCATTTTATTATGTCTGCCAGACCAGCATCACATAACAACTTAACAACATAAAACGAGACTTTTCAGCTCCATGACTCCAAAGTTTGGGGTCATTTCATTGTTAACTAATGGTTGAATTTCACAACTTTTCAGTGAAGTAATAAAGGGGCAGGTCAATGGCTGAATGGACACAGCAAAAACAACACAAAATGCCTTGTTGCCACTATTGATCATTATAATTACAGTCAG